>OU898279.1:41037541-41637541 GCA_918026665.1 Diabrotica balteata | reverse complement strand
ATGAGATATTTCCTGGACGATAAATTGGTAGACAAGATAGAATTGAATGGCCTCCACGTTCACCCGATATCAATTCTAAAGATTATTTTTATTAGGGATACTTGAAAAATTCAGTTTACAAAACTTAACCAGCAAGTTTTACAGAGCTAAGGCAACGAATTATCAATGAATCTCAAATAATTTCTAGACAATCATGGAGAAATGTGGTATACGCCTTCTACCATCGATTAGGGTGCTGTCAACTCACAAATTGAGCACATTTTGAACACTTAATAACGTAACTACTATGTTAAAAAATGTTCTAAACTATCAATTGGTACGTTTTAATGTATTTGAAAATAGTTAGTATTAAAAAATTTATTGAAACAATTTAGGCGTTGCAAGAACTTCGGTTTTATGTATTTATGACCTTCCAGATTACATAAAATCATAAGTGTTACATATGGTTGAACCCTGGTATTGAATAGGAGATTCTAATAATGACTGAATATAGAGGGTGATCTATTTGAAAAACAAAAGTTACTAATAATATAAGAAAAACTGCAAAGCTGGCAACATTGTAAATATCAAATATGGAATCCCCGTATCCCAAAATAGGTGTACCTCAAATTTTGTACAATTATGATTAGCATTTTACAACATAATTAGCCATTTCAAGACTTTTGGGCCACTCTGTATTTTTTTACTTAAATCTTATATTAAGTGTACCTATTTTTAAATAAAGCAGTTTAAGTGGCGGTATTGGGTCATTTACAAATGGATAATCGACAGTCTATCAGACAACTATCTCGTGCATCTGGTGTATCAGCATCTAGTGTTTATCGAATTAATAAATCCCATAAATTTCACTCTTATAAAATAGGATTACTTCATCTATTTAACGAAGATGATCCTAATCGTCGGCTTCAATTTTGTAAAGAATTTAGTGAAATCATAAATAACAACCAACAGATTGTACAATACGTATTTTACCGACCAGTTTACTTTTATGTTAAATGGTGAAGTAAGACATAATTTTCGTTATTGGAGTAAGAGTAATTCTTTTTTATTCATAGAGACACATACACAAACACCTCAAAAATTAAATGTATGGGTAGGCATTTTAGGGAATCACGTTATTGGATCATTATTTTTTTAAAGAAATCTCAACGGAACTTAATATTGATTATATTTTTTTAATATTTGACAAAAATATTTAAAAAACACTTAGATGTCTCAAACGATAAGTTTAAGTCGGTCTTTAAAAGATATCAAGATTAAAACAACTACCAGATGCTTTCTGAAAACCGATAAAACAGTATTATTCTACTGTAGCACTATATTTTACTCGATAACGTCTACAAACTTGCTTTCGGGCATATTACATGTTAAAATCTCATATATTTATTTAAAAACGATTTCGTACTTAGCGTCTAAGCCTTAATAGGGTTGAACTTTAGCCATAAAAGCTGACTTAATCTAGATCTTGGGCCAAATAACCTCTCCACAGCGGCAACATAACTAATTTAATTATAGGGGTCGCTGTAACGATACGTAATATGGATTCTTGGGGGTTGAAAGAGCTACAAGCAAAAGATTTTGCCGCTCTTGCCTGTAAAATGGATTCGCATTAAGATGATTTGAAAAGTTCACGAATAAAATTTGTTTTTTACTGAATATTTCAATATGGAAAGTTGGCTATACTTTATTTTGTATTAGGAGAGAGTAAGAAGCTTCAATTATGTGTCAAAAACTCCAAATATGTCTGCAGCATCAAAGGTGATCAGATATTATTCAAGACCTTTATGTCTGTTTCATAAAACTGTATAAAACCGTAGCTACTGTTAAACTTCTATAATTTTAAATAAGTGATGGATTTGACCGTTATTTGATAGAAATTTATTTTATCTAACAATAAAACACTCAAAACTTTATTTTTAACACTTCCGTAAAATATATTATAATTTAACATCGCTACATCTGTTTCGGCAGGGTACCATTCTCAAGTGATTTATTTTTTGGTATGCGTTTACACTTGATACTCTTTAACTGCATAAGTTAAGATTTTCAGACTTGTTTGTCTCAAGTTAGTCGTTTAGAATTATATCTGTATTTTTTAGTTGGTTAATTTCCATAGATACTAATAAAAAAAGCTTTAGGCCTTTATTTTGAATGTCAAGATTTTAAAATTCATTACTAAAAGAATGGTTATGGTCTAGAATATGAATTGCGTACGTAGAATCTGTTTTTCTATTATTTAAAGCCCTTTAATGTTCTGCTATACGTTTCCTAAAAGGTCTACCAGTTTGACCGATGTAAGTTTTTGGACAGTCACCACAATTAAGTTTGTATACACCACTGTGAAAGTGCTTTTTCTTTCGACTCTTGCTGTTTTTAATATATTTGCCTAAGTTGTTGTTTGTTCCAAAATCTGGTATTATGCGTTTCTTTTTTATGTATTTGGCTATTTTTGGTGATATCTTACTTGTATATGTTATCGAGCAGAAGCTACTGTGTTTTTTTCTGTTGGTGGAAATACTAATTTCAGGGTTATTTTATGTAGTTATTGATTTAAAACTTTATTTACAGTTTGTTCGTTGTACTCATTGTTTAATGCTATTTGCTTAATAATATTCAAGTCTACTTACAATCTATGTAACATGCTACGGTAAGCTGCCAATTTATATTATGAAGGATCGGATGACAAATTGTGTATATTCGTGTCAATATGGGTAGGTTTATGAAATACTCATAACTTATGTTTGTTTTCAAGTCTGATAATTTTTAAATCTAGAAAATTTATTGATTTATTTTATTCTGTTTCTATTGTGAACTCAATATGACAATGGAGTGAATTATTTTACAATAAGAATTGGTCAAGTTGCCTGCTAGTTTATGTAAAACGTATCAGTATATTGCCTACGTATTTTTACTAATATAAAAACTGTTTGAATCCGGGATAATCTGAAATTAATGTTTCTAGATGATCGATAAAAATATCTGACTGCGATGGGCTGAGAGTATTACCCATTATAAGTTTTGCACTATTATTTGTATATATTTGATTATTAAATTCAAAGTAGTCATGGTTTATACAAATTTAAGCAGTAGGAGTAAGAATAATATAGGAAAAAGATTACGCCAAATGAAATTAATCTGTAGACAAACTTAGATGTGGCGAGTGTTTAAGTCATCGAGCAAAAAGACAATAGAGGGAATGTAAAGGTAGTGGGGGCAAACATATTGTTAGACAGGAAGTGCGATCTTTAGAGGCCACATTAAACAAGGAAAGAGAGTCTTTCTCCTTGTTCGACATCAACTTTAGTTGGGTTATGTTATTGTTTGTCCCAAATGTCACATGAAATCTTATTTATATTGAAGTTTTTTAACAATTGTGTTGCATTTTAGACTCTTATCATTAATAATTAATTAAAACTTTCTCGTGTAAGACACATTCTGAAAAATATTATATAGCTACTGTTGATAAGTGTCGGAAAATTTAAATTTCGCGCATTCGCATTTCCGGATATGTCCGCCATCAGAGGCCACTTTTTTGGTCTCCTTTTCATAAGGATTATATTCCCTCTTTTGTCTTATTGCTCGATGGTTTAAGTACTTACATTCGTCAAACTAGTAGAACTTTTAACAAACGTATAGCAGAATATAAAAGGGATTTCAATAATAGAAAAACATATTCTATGTACGTATCTCACCTTCTAGATCATAATCATTGTTTTAATGATCAATTTAAAATTCTTCATGTTAGAAAAAGGAGTTAAGCTATCTTTATTAGATAATAATTTAAAAAATACAGACATAATTCTGTAGTCGCATAGTAAAAATATATTTACCCCTTAAATACAACACTCTCAAAATACAACATATAACGCGTAGATGACACTGCTCTCGTAACAACATTTTAAAATGCAGATGTCCTCTGTACGTTTGCTCAAAATCATCCAAACCATGTCAATAGGTGGTGCGGGAGATGAAGAGTAACACCTAACCTAAACAAAACATAAATAATTCTAAAAATATAATAGATGGTTTAGCTTTGATTTCATCACAGCTTACCACCATTCGCTGATATGCATATTTCTGCCTGTTGACTTCATCTGAGCGAACTCCGATTTATGTTCTCACAATTGATTCTCTTCAGACAACTTATCTTAGCAGATACATAACAAACATTGTTGCTGAAATAATTGACCTAAGCCTTTGTGGAAATCGACTTCACCTCCGTGACCAGATCGAATACCTAGGCGTGGTGTTCACAAAAACACTACACTGGAGGCGCGATCTAGCAGAAACATGTACCAGGTTAAGGAGAAGATTCGGTCTACTCAACGCCGTATATGGAAAATTTGGATGGAGAGTACACTGATCTTCTTTTATCGAAGGTTGAAAATCATCATGACTATGCGGACTCTGTTGGTTGGCGCTCTGAATAGTTCTGCACTACTGCATTCAAATTATTCCCTCAAGTTCTTAAGCCACGATATTCTTTAACTTTCCACAACTTATTTAGATGCACTTGTTTTGATATCCGTGCTTCTAAGCCATAAAAAGAGCAAATATAGCCATAAAAATACATAAGACCGAAGCATTCTTAGGTCTAGTCCTAACCTTATATCCCGACAACAAAGAAACTTTTTAAGTTTAAAGAATGATGCACGTACTATTCACGTACAAAACATACATTAATTGAATACAGGACTAACATATTGCCCTGTTGAATCACGATCTAGTACAATAACTGCTAGGACTAGACTCAGGAGAAAAATTCTACGTAAAGTAAATTACAAATGATAGGAGGGGTAGTAGTACATAAACTATCGAACATCCAGCTCATCATTAATGAGAGCAAGAGTTGCATGAATGTAATCATCAGAGACCCAAACTTTAGAGCCTAAAATATAGACAAAACTACCTGCTCATCTTTTGTCAATGTATTTATCAAACACCCCAGAAGAATACTACCCTTTCTCCCGAAAAAACTGCTGAATACATGAACATTCTCGTGGCAACTGCACTTTATTATCACAACCAGCTAAATAGATCACTTCGAGCTCTGCCACGGACAGGGAGAAATCGATTTTCTGTAGTTTCCCGATCCTATTGTACAATTATACCTATCCTTAGGGAGGATACAGCCACACATGCTCTCAACGAGACATCTAAATTCATCTTACAATAATTTATACATTTAAATTCAGTTATAATCATTCATAATTCATAATCATAACAAAAAATCATTTCTAAAAAGATCTGTTTTAGCATCAACCCTTTCACCTCTGACTACCCTGGAAAGCTATCTTCTCCACAGCATGAGATAGATACAACTACCACTAGTAGCCGAGAAAATATCATTTAAGAAAGGCACTCTGATGAAACAGCTGCAGTGAAAATCATTTGCAATACATTTTGTGAAATTGTAGAAAAGTTTTCAGTATTTTTTTCTTAGATAAAATGAACTTCCATTAACTAACAATAAAATGAAGATATTAAACTAAGGTTAAAATGAATTCAGCGACAAAAACCAAAATTAATGTACTTAACTTTGACGATATAAACATAACACATAACATTAAAACATATTTTAACAATAGAATAAAAACATCGGAGAAAAATAGAAGATCCAGAAGAACTATGGAGTGAATTTAAAACCAAGTTAACGAAATGTCTCCACAAACAATGATTATAGAAAAAACTGAATCAAGAAATATATATGGATGACAGACAACATCTTGAAATTAATGGAACAACGTCGACTGTTAAAATCTAATGAAACAGAATAAAGGCACCAGCAGATAAGAATAAAAAAGAAGATCAAATTAGTCAAAGAAAAATGGATGAGAGAAAGGTCTGATGAAATGGAAGATGTAAAGCCGACCACTCACGATACTGCGACGTCGTTCAATGTTATCGAATTCGACTAATTGACAAACATTTTGATCGTCTGTGACCGTGCATTCACCAAAATCGTTACAGTTTTACCAGAGAGAAACTGGTTTTTATGATATAGTACTGCAGAATTGATATCATTGACGAATGACACCGCATGCAGTATCGTGAGTGGCCGGCTTAATGTGCACAAAAAACTAAAAGAAATGAGTAACATATTAAAAAAACGAGTTCCCTCTGTACTCGTTGACAATTATAACAAAATTATTGTAAATGAGCATGAAATAAAAAAAGATGGCAGCTGTTTATATCAGAGTTGTATGAAGATGACAGGAATAATATTGCCGAATTCTACCAAAACTGTATTCTTCTTCAAGTTCCACTCCTATCAGAGATTGGAAATCATTCTGGCAATTATAATTTTATTGGTAACTCGCCTGAATAGTTCAATTGAACTGCATCCAAACCACTCACGGAGATTGCGTAGCCACGAGATTTTACGTCTTGTAAAAGTTTACGTCTTGTAAAACTGTAATAACGGCCCAGAAATTATGAAATGCAAGGTAGAAGACGATATAAATAATGCTAAAATTAGAAAAGCTTGTGGTGCAGATGGTACACTAACTGAGTTACTGAAACTATTTGAGAATGATAACATAAAATAAACAATTTACTGTTTGTATTTTGAGAACGATTTCCGAAGTGGAAATTAAAACGTCAATAAACGTATTTTTATCTTTAATTGTGGCTTATTCCCAGTTAAATAGTAATTAACATAAAAGTAGTAGTAAGAGTTTTAAATTCAATATATGACACCGAAGTGATTCCCAGAGATTGGTTCAAATCTGCTCAAAAAATGATTCAAAAATGCTCCGAATATCGATTAGTTAGCCTAATGAGCCACACTCTTAAACCTGTGCTAAGAATACTTCACAACAGAATTAGAAGCAAATGCGAAGACGATCTTAAGGTACCCAATTTGGTTGTATATATGCATGGAAACCAGGGAGGCACTTTTTGCACTTAACATCCTATTACAAAAATGCCGTGACCAAAGAAAATATGTATTTGCATGTTTCGTGGACTTCTAAAAGGCATTCGATAAAGTTCAGCATGTAAAATTAATGCAAATACTGAAAAATATGGGAATAAATATCAAGGATAGTTGTGTCATTAAAAATTTGTACTGGAATCAAACTGCTATCGTAAAAATTGGAAATAACTACACAAATGAAATCTCTATACAAGGAGGAGTCAGACAAGATTGCATGTTGTCGCCAACATTGTTCAATGTTTACTTGGACCAGTTATTTAAAAAGGCACTTAAGAGACAACAATATGGAATAAAAATCAACGGTGAACTACTTAATGTGATTAGATATGCAGACTATACAGTAATTCTGTCAGATAATATTAAAGGTCTTCAAATTCTACTTGATCGTATTCATGAGGTAGGAGAGGAAATGGACATTTAAATAAACTCAAACAAAACCAAATTTTTAGTGTTTAGTCGTGACCCACATCCCGATGCAAAGCTTCAATTGAACGGAGTCCAAGGTAAGAAAGTTCACAAATGACATATTTGAAAACTGTGAAAACGGACCCACTAGATCTAGACATAGAAATAAAACGTAGAATAGCAATGACTAAAACTACTTTTATGAAAATGAAGTAATTTCTTTGCAATAGCCATCTCAGTTTAGAACTAAGACAAAGAATGGTTAAGTGCTATGTTTAGTCCGTACTTTTGTATAGTGTAGAAGTGTGGACGCTAAAAGTATCAATCATGAACAAAATTAAATGGGCTCATAGACGAATGCTGAAGATACCTTGGACAGCAAGGAAAACTAATAAAGAAGTACTAAGGAGCGTCAACAAAGATAGAGAACTGCTAAAGACCGATAAACAATAAAAAATGTTTTATCTGGGACATATAGTAAGGAAAAGTCGATAAAAAATATTACAACTGATTTTTAAAGGCAAAATATAGGGCCGTAGAGGTGTAGGAAGACAACAAGTTTCTTGTTTAAAAAACATTCGTGAATGGAGCCAGATATCAAATGCAGGACAATTATTCCATATTGTAGAAGATCGAGAAGTCTTCGCAGTGGTGATGGCCAATGTCGGATAATACTGATATGGCACGCGAAGAAGAAGAAGAACAGCAAAATCCATTAGTTATATAAAATATTTCAAACTAATAATATTTTTATATTAAAGTTACATCGTCTATTAGCCGTGTCTAATAATCATAGTAAATTATACACTCCTAAAAAGTTAAGACCATCATTCAGTTTATAAATTTATCCACTGCTGGACAAAAACCTCCCTTGAGGGCTTTCTTAGCTCTATGTCTGATGCCATAGGCATCCAGTTTGTGTGAAAGTGTCGCAAAAATTTGGTCTGATCTGATTGGAGGTCGTCCTCAATTTCTAACGGTATTTTCTCTGCTCGATAATTCTCTTTTGCATATTTTCTCCTCCCCAAAGTCTCCACTCGATAATGATTTTATTGCACAGGCTTAAAAACAGGTATGCCTATAGTAAAGCCACTTGAAAGTGATTTAATATTCTCCTTTTCAATACCAAATAAAGTTTAAAGGTTTATATCTTTCATGTTAGAATTAAATGCATTAAAGACAAGTTATTTGTTCCATAACTACGTGGTAATATTTAGGCACTTTTTCATTAAATCAATATTCTTCCATTCCACAAAAATTATCTCAAGTCATGTCAAACGAATATAAACGAGACTATATTAATATTCCATGTAAATCTTCGGGTGAAGGTCCACGAAAGCTCCTTCGAAAAGGATGAAAGGAGACGAGATCCCCATTATTATTATTTGTCACTGCCGACTTGGACTATTTGCTGACACGCTGATGACCTATTTGCAAGAGCCGTAAAGATATTTCAAGGAATAACAAAGGCAAGCATCATTTTTAAATTTACAGCGACAGTATACGTTGAAAAATACTTTAAAAGATTTAATCTTAAATTATATGTTGCTATACAGGAGATTATTAAGTATTATTGAAACAAATATAAATCCTTTATTCTGGTATTTGGCATTCTTATATATTTTCTTGTATTCATATAAAATATTTGTTATACAAAGTGCTTCACATATGCTGATTTATATATAAAATAGCACAGCAAGCCTCTAATACCATAGCTTCTTTTTGAAGCGAAACAGGTTTAAATTAAACACTACATTAAAAAGGATTAACAAAATACAGACATTAACTGAAAAGCAAAAAATTATAAAAAGTATAAAAGATAGTAAAACAAACAGAAAAATAAAAGATCGATGCTTAAGTTTAACTCGAAATAATTCGACTCGAAATGCATCATAAATTTTAAAAGTCATAAATGTCATCCCATCCAAATAATAACAATACAAATTCTATTATAAAAACATTAAATAAATTAAAAGTCCACTTTAAGTGTAAATGTCAGTTTTCTTTAAGTTTGAATTAATCCAAAAATGAATTTTTACAAGTACGGCACTCATTATAGTGACCTCTACAGCTGTGAAAACAGTCCACCTGATACAACTCAATAAAACCTGAAAAAGAAAATAATGAATGTAAACTCTGAAATATTACCCTCGATAACCGGAGAAGAAATAGAAAAAGCAATTGTAGGTATGAAAAGATATAAGGCTCAGGAAGATTATGAAATTCTAATTGAAATGTTAAAAGAAGGAGGGGACAAGATAAAGGACTACCTACAGATACTTTTCAATAAATTTTTATTTAGAGGAGAAATACCGCACGAGTGGAACAAGGAAAATAGAATTATAATATATAAGAAAGGAAATAGATCAAAATTAGCTAACTATAGACCAATATTTCTCTTGTCACAAATCTATAAAACTTTCGCTAAGGTGCTCACAATTAGACTAAACAACAAATTTGATGCATACCAACCAGTTCAGCAGGCAGGATTTAGAAAGGCGTACAGCACAACCGACCACCTTCACACTCTTAAAATATTGATAGAAAAGACCAACAATTACAACCTTCCAATATACCTAGCGTTTGTTGACTATGAAAAAGCGTTTGACAGCATAGAATTATGGGCAGTGGAAGAAGCGCTAGTTAATTGCCGAATATATTCACGGTACAGAATGTTAATCCACAATATATATCAAAACGCAACTATGAGAATTCAGCTAGAAGAGATTTACAAACCCCATTAATTAGAATTTGTAGAGGTGTCAGACAAGGGGATATAATCTCACGCAAACTATTTACTCTGGCGTTGGAAGACATTTTTAAATCTATAGACTGAGACAATAAAGGGATTTGTATAAACGGGAAATATTTAAATCATCTAAGATTCGCCGATGATGTTCTACTGATAGCAACAACTATGGAAAAACTACGAATATTGATTTCAGACCTAGAAAAAACATCTCTTGAGAAAGGACTAAAAATAAATCTATAGAAAATTAAAATAATGACTAATACAGAAGACAGATCAGTAATTACCATAGGTGGAACAAACATAGAGCACGTCCAAGAATACATTTACTTAGGACAAGCTATCAGAGCAGACAAAAGTAACCAGACTAAAGAAATAACCAGAAGAATAAGAATGGTGTGGGATGCATTCGGAAAACTCTCATATACTATTAACAATCAAAAAATACCTTTAAAATTAAGAACGAAGGTATTTAATGCATGCTTCCTACCTGTTCTGACATATGGTGCCCAGACGTGGACGTGTACCAAGAGCAACTTAGATAGAATAAAGAAAACTCAAAGAGCTATGGAAATACAAATGTTGGGAATATCGTTGAGAGATAAAAAGAGGAACGAGTGGATAAGATGCAAAACCGAAATAACAGACGCTGTCGAACATGCATTGACCGCAAATGAGATGGAAAGATGACATTGAGCAAAGCGCAGGTCCAATGTGGAAAAGACAAATAGAAGACAGAGACAAATAGAGACAAATAAGAGAGGCCTATATTCAACACATGAATAGATTTTGGACTATAGATAGATAGACGCCACTCAAAAGCTTACAGCGAAAGAATGAGTTGGTTAGAATAATTATGATGAATTATATTTATTTAAAATGTGTTCTTTGACAAAATATATAGTTATGTTTCTATTTAAATAAATCGAACCTTTAATAAAACAGCCTTACAAAGAGGTAAGTAATACCATTCAGATACAATAAAATTTGTCATCACATTAACGTTGTTGGATAAAAACTTATAAAAAAGTCAAAACAATTAACATTAATGTTCTAATATGTGTATAGAGAAAATACTATAGTTAGAAAATATTTTTATGAAAAAGCTGTTACACCATTCCAACTGTTATTTTTACCATTAATATTTTTGCCTTCTGGAAAAAGCAAATATCAGTCGGACGTCGGTAGGTCACCTCATAGCCCAGGAAGGGAATTCAATCTATCCTAACCTAAATGAAACTAATTCAGAGAAAATATAATAATCGGTATATATTATTAACTGCTTGAACTGCTAACAAAAGTATGTAATAGGGCATGGAGTAAAAGCCAAATACCAAAACATGGGGAAGTGGGAGTTATGCTACTCATTTTTAAAAAGAGAGACAGACACAAAACTACAGATGAATACCACTACTGAGCATCCCATCCAAAGTATATGA
The DNA here is from genome assembly GCA_918026665.1 of Diabrotica balteata. NCBI lineage: Eukaryota > Metazoa > Arthropoda > Insecta > Coleoptera > Chrysomelidae > Diabrotica > Diabrotica balteata. The sequence goes on along the minus strand of OU898279.1, from coordinate 41,626,011 downwards.
GAGAATACTAGAAAAACGTCTTTTACAAGGAGTTAATTTTAAAAGGAAACAATCACAGAGTGGATTTAGAAAAGGCAAAAGCATCCAAGATTTACTATCAAGAAACTAATACGAAATGCACGGAACTCAAGCACTGAGTTATACCAAGCCTTTATAGACTTAGAGAAGGTATTTGATAGTACTCCTAAGAAGGTGATTGACATATGTTTAAAAAAGAAATGTGTGAAAATCAAACTCAGACAAGCTATTATGAGTATATATAGACATACAAGGAACAGAATCAAAACCGATAATATGGAATTCGAAGAGTTCATAGTAAATGAGGGTCTACGTCAAGGAGGAGTCCTAGGCCCCATACTGTTTAACATTGTCTTGGATGACATTTAAAGAAACTAGAGCAGAAACATTGAAATTATATGCTGGACATAGATATCTAGAAGCAGTGTAGATCTCAAAGTGTGCATACGCAGACGATCTAGTGATATTTGGGATAAATAAAGGAGCACTCAATCGAAATTTACAAGTATGGAACGCTGCACTAATTAAACGAAATTTGAGGACCAATAATGAGAAGACGAAAGTAATGGTATGTGGAAAAAATAGAAAACAAACGAAGATAACGCTTAACGGAAATACACTTAAACAAGGCGATACTTACAAATACTTGAGAGTACAAATAGAGAACACAGGAACTAAAAAAACTAAAATAATTTCCAGAATAGAAAGTGCTGCTCGGATGTACCACATAATTAAAAGTACGTTAGAGTAATTAAAAATACAGTCAGAGAACATCTTAAGGTCCAACCAATTATTAAGAAAATTGAAGAGGCCCAACTGAGATGGTATGGACACATGGTTAAAATAAATCAAGAAAGACCAGCTAAAAAAGTATGAGAAGCCAGAAGACAAACCAAGAGACCAAGGGGTAGGCCAATGAAGATATGGGATAATAATGTAACCTCAATTCTAGAGACACGAGGAATCAGCGAAGAACAGGCAAGAAACCAAGCAAAGAATAAGAAGCAATGGAGAAAAATTGTACATGCAACAAAACAATGTATCTAAACACTATAGATTTAACTGAAAAAAAAGGTGCGGGTCCTTGTTAAGAAAAAAGGAATAGTGAGTCAGGAATATGTACGGTGGATCAACGAGAAAAGCATATGAACCACCCAATAATATCATCTAAAGATAAAGAACGAATAAAGGCCCACATCAATATGTTCCCTGCATATCAGAATCACTACTGACGCTCTCATACTAAAGAGCTCTATCTATCATCTGATCTTTCAATATCATAGATGTTTTGCCTTTATGTACAAAACTGTATTGATAATAACATTGAGCGCAAAAGTTCATTAATTTACAAAAAGATTTTTGTGGAGGAATTTAGTTTATCTTTTCAAAGGCCAAACAACGATACATGCGGTAAATGTGACAAATATAGCCACCTTATTAAGACCCCTAGTGAAATAGAAAGATGTAAGGTAGAAAAGAAACAAAAGCGACATTTGTATATAGTTAGCATGATATATGAAGATTGTGATAGGAACAGATGTAAGGATAACCCAGGTTTAGTTGTGGTTAGCTATGACCTCCAAAAATGTCTCCCTACACCATTAGTAAAAAACAACTACTTCTTCCACAAAAGAAAACTATGAACGTTAAAGTTAACTCTTGTTGAATCGAATGCTACAAGCAACTCAGCCATTTGTTACTTTATGGAATGAAACTTTTGCAAACCGTGGTGGTTAAGAAATTGCATCTTGCATATTTGATTATTTGAAAATACTATAACTTGATTTTAACACATAAGATTTGCTGCCAGGACACACCCATATGGAAGCTGATCCAATTCATGCAGCCATAGAAAAAACGAAGAGAGTAACTACTTCCAATATTGATATCCCTAGAGACAAGGCCAACTTGATAAGATTGGTTCCAAGAAAGTCTCCTATTTTTGTCAACGAAATGGAGCAGAATCAGTTTTTGAACGTTAAACGCCCAGGGATATTTTTTTACAAAAATTATAGGAGGTGGAAGCTGCCTTTATGACTGTTGACTTAGTTAGAAAATCTAGGCATCCATCACAATCGACATTGAGACCACTTTTCCTGAAGCCGTTGGGAATTCCAGAGAACAAACTACAACATCTTAGAAACTTGATGCCTTACATCGACCAGAGCAGCCGTCCATATTATGAACAGTTTATTAATTCTCTAACTACATCATCAACTGGTCTTGACACTTTAAGTGGTGATAGCTGTAATGAAAATGAAGTCTAAATATTATACAACTTCCCGAAACTAATGTATTGTTTTTTAAATAAAACTTTGCGTTTTTATTATTAGTGAGCGATCTTTAAAATATTCACTATGATTCACAGTTTTGTGAATATACCCTAAATGTTTTAAATTGTAAAAACCCTTCAACTTGTGTGTTCATATTTTAATACCTACCCAGAAGTGTTTTATAGTGAGTTTCCACATTTCTCCTTTTCTACTTATTAAATATGTTTTATTCCCCTTTTTCTAAGACTATGTCGTACATTCCCAAAACCCATTTTGCTTTTATAATTCTACCGGGGTTATACTTTCTTTTAGTTACACTTTCATCTATTTGAATAGTGTGTTCTTCTCCACCTGCAATAATAAGAATGTGAAAGGTAACTAAATATTTATATTTTTTTTTGTTATTTTACCCAATACAAATGGTTCTTTTTCTTTTCTAAGAAACAACATCTTGCAAATATCGATAAACTTGTATGACATCTTGTGTTTCCAAATTTATTAATTCTGGGGCACTTATAACTGGCATCTGACCTGCCCAAAACTACATTATCTATATAATAGAGTTATGACTGGTAGTCTCAATGCTTCAAAAATTCTACGTGTATACATGGAATACATTTTCTTGCACTTACTGCACCAAAAACCACGATTTAAATTGTATCCAATTTTTTCTCACTACACATAAACGTCGACATTGTCTAATTTTACATTTGAATTGTTTTTTAATTAGCCAATATTTTTCAAATATTAAATTAATTCCATATAGCTTTTTTATATAATACTCGTTTTATCAATAACAAAATGCACTTCCATTTTCAGGAATAAAAGCAAAAGATAAACTAAACTTGTTTTATAACAATTTATAAATTTCATCCAGAGATATTTTGATTTATTTAATTACATCATTTAAAATGTTTAAAACTGAGAGAAATCTACTGCAAAAATTGATAACTTCGCACCGCCTCTGTCAAACTTCAATGCAACAAAACATAATAAATAAAACAGGTTAATTGGGCAAAATTTATTATTTTGGTGAATATTAATCACTATTTCACTATAATCCAGTGTTCTAACAAAAATTATCAAATATTCCGCAGTCATGAGAAATAGATAAAGGGTTAGTAGTAATATATAAGTTTGTTTTATAAAAATATGTCTTAAATTAGCGTGGCTAATAAACAGACCGCCCATTCTATCACCGTAACTCCATAATTAAAACATTAATTCGCTCTTTTTCGTTAAAAACCATATATAGTATTGATTATATATATATATATATATATATATATATATATATATATATATATATATATATATAATATATAATATATAATATAATATATTGATAATATATAATACTGAATTAAAACAAAACCTAAAACAATTTTAGTTATTAGCCAGCTAATAAGCATTAGTCAGCTTTAGTTATTAACACCTTAAGCGCCACCATACAATGAAAATTGTTGGTCACTGGGACCAATTTTTTTTGTAATAGTCTCTGTTTGCTAAGGAATTTTATAATCTATTTGAATAATATTTTTGGGTATCTGTCTTTTTTTTTGTTTTTGTTATATATGGCCTCATGGATCAGAGTTGTTGGACACATTCCTAAATGATATAAACGATAAAGAAGGGACAATAACATCTACCATGGAAAAGGAATATAATAACACGCTGCCTTTCCTGGATGTTTTAATCTCTAAGAACGATACTGGATATGAGACTCAGGTGTATAGAAAACCAACACACACCAATTGATATTTAAATTTCAAATCAAATCACAATATTAATGTAAAAAAGGAAATAATTAAATCCTTATACGACAGAGCCAAAATTACTTGTTCTAACGAAAATTCGTTCTTGGAGGAGAAACATTTGTTAACATCTGTTTTATTAAAAAATAATTATCCTTTATTGTTTATAAATAAGGAATTTTCAACAATCGATCGAATAGAACAGAACAACTTAGAATGAGATCCTACAGCATACACAAGGAATAATATGAGGAAAATAACAATACTGTACATAAAAGGATTATCAGGAAAACTTAAAAGGATAGGAAATAAATTCAACATTTCAACAACATTCAAAACAACAAACACGTTGAGATCTATTTTGTCCAAAACCAAACCTAACAATGAACAAGAAAGGACAAAGAATTGCATTTATAAAATACCTTGTGAATGCGATCAGTTTTATTTAGGTGAATCATCAAGGCCATTAAATGTTAGAATAAGTGAACATGAATCTTATATTAAAAATAGAGAATTTGATAGATCTCAAATATGTAAACACGCATGGGATAATGAACATAGGGTTCAATGGAATAATTCAAATGTAGTCCTAAAAGAAACGGATGGTAAAAAAAGAAAAATCAAAGAAGCGGCTCTGATTATGCTAAATGAGACCAATTGTGTGGCAAATTCCTCGGCAGAATGTAGTAGGATCTGGTTACCAATATTGAAAGAGGAAGTTATTAATAAGAAAATACCAGTATTAGTAAGTCAGTAACATATAAGCCGGATTTATAAACAGACATAAACATAATTTTAGTCTTTAACCATAATTTTATTATATAAGCATAATGTTGAAAGTTAATAAATAAATGTACCCATTTAAAAGCATCCATAATATATAAAACATACATTTAGTCCTTAAAACGTGACCTTCAAAGTTGGTAACTTTCAACATTTATGAATTAAGTATTAAACATTATGGAATTGTTGGAATATGCGCATGCGTAATCCAACGTAAAAAATTAAAGAACTGTTCCTCATCCCATTACAGCTCTTTCATACCTTCTCAACTGTTCCTCATCCCATTCCTTATCACGCTTTCTATTTATGGGTCTTACACTAAACCTTCTTACTCTTCTTTGCTTGTTAAGAACTCTGGCAGATATAGTCGCTACAATTGTTAAATAAAGTGGGACTGCTTCCACGGCCAAAGAAACTTTTCTATTAATCTTCATATTTATTTAAAATCATTTCACTTTTCTATGAATCTAAAGACAAAAAAAATTCTTCAAGATCTATAAAAATTTGGTTAGGTTTGTATTTTCTAAAGTAGTTCTTAAATATTATGGTTAGGTATTATGTCTAGTTATAAACATATCTTAAATCTTGTGAATTATGATTGTGGTTAAAGTTATGTTTATGACATATGATTATGTACTATGTCCGTTTATAAACCTGGCTTTAGAGGATACATCATTTATGTTTTTTAAATAACGTAACATATAAAATCAGAATTTTGATGTTTGTTAAAGTAAACTTAATTCACGAACAAATACTTACAATGTCGGGATAGTATTATAAGGTTTTTTTCCTGGTTTTTCCCTCATAATTTACTATGGAATCATTAACGGGAGAATTTTACTATCATCATGTCATGTGTTTGTCTTTTTAAAGACGAATTACATGCTATGATTTTTTTCTGACGGATATTCTCAAGTTAAAGTTGATTTCATGTAATCGAATGAACTTATTAGTAAAGTCGTCCCAGGAGCGCAACTCAACAATATTGGCAATATCATTTTAAAGTCGTCTACTTTAAAATGCACAATGTATGTCTGAATTGTCAATATAAATGAGTCAGATAAAATTAAATTATTAGAAGAATTTTTCACGTATGTAACAAAAAACAAAATTTGTTTAATTTACTGTTTGTATTTTGAGAACGATTTCCGAAGTGGAAATTGAAACGTCAATAAACGTATTTTTATCTTTAATTGTGGCTTATTCCCAGTTAAATATTAATGAATGTAAAGAGGGTATACGCACAATGTGTACCATTACGATAAAGGCCAAAAACGAATTTTACAGTTGTGGGATGAACTACTGTCGGATAAGGAAAGTGATTCTGTATAAATAGGTGATGTTTATTTGTCTGGTTCTTACTCTCCTGGTTCGCAAGCTTCGAGTGACTCGGAAGGTGAAATAGCGATGTTAGTGTTTTGTCCCAAAAATCGTAAATTATGTCAAGAAGTAAATGTTACAATGGATTTCTGAGCATCTTAAAGCATGTCAAATAGTTTATCTGCCTCTAATGATGTTGGAGGTTTGCCGATTAGCTCACAAATAGGGTCAGATAATTATTGAACGTCAGGGCTTGGAGACGAGTGGCGCGGGATCGCCTTTGTTGGAGGCAGAAGTTACAGGAGGCCAAGGCTCAATTTGGGCTGTAGCGCCATTGGAAGAAGAAGAAGAAGAAGGGTCAGATAATATCCATTCAAATTTGTAAAATGTAGACAATGTTATTGAATAGGTAATTTCCCAGTACAGAGCTGAAAGTGACCCAGAAAATAGAAGTAATCATCAAGATGACCTAATTGACTTAAAGAACTTACAGTGGAACCCTATTGACGAATTCTTTCAAGAATTTTGTTAGAGCTCAAATCTATGAATATTATAATATACCTAATTAGAGATCCCTATAGTTTTTTTAAGTTATTTGTTTATGACGAAGTAATTACTCTCAAGGTTAACTAAACCAATCTCTATGGCGAGCAGTGTTTGGCGAAAGAAAGAATGACACAAAAATCGCACTTCAGAAAATGGACTCCAACTGATTATCTGGAAATGGAAAGGTTTATTGGTATCTTATTATGGATTGGCTTGTGTAGGTTGACCACCATACGATCGTATTGAAAGAAAAAACGGGTGTGGCAGTCCAGTGGGACTGCCGGTAGAAGTTATACTTCTATACACGCGTTCGCCATTACAAATTTATATGGGAGTCAATCTGCACAATCATTACATATGTAATGCTATAGGTAAGAGAGAGCAGAAAGAGATAGTTATGTAGGTATATGGTGCATCGTTTGCTGTATATAAACATTTGACCTGTAATAGGAGTATAGTAAATGAAGGATTGGATCAATATTTAAATGAAAATATATATTATTATTTTCATATATGTATAAAAGGACTTGAATGCAAAAAAAAATTACACATACTCTGCAGTAAAATTAATTGTTTATTTTGTTATTAATATAAAAATTAATATAAAAATACCATAAATACACTTTAATATAATTCATTATAATAATACAATATAAATTAAAATGTAATATTCATAAGTATTTAAAACTGCCAATATACATAACTTAATTTACGAAGATAAAAATAACAAACCAACAACTCGGATTATATTGTAAATTTTTATTTTATTTTAAAATTTAGCATTTTTGCGTATATTACATATATTTAATAATATTAACGTGAGGTTTTTAAATATTTCAAAAATAAAAGAGGAAATTTATAATTGGGATTCGAACTCACAAACATCAGCGTATGAACCAAACACTTAAATGATTTGCCAATTAGACATGAAACTAACGGATTTCAAAATTGATAGTTCCCGGTCAAACAGTGATTATTTTGAAATACAAAACCCTAAAATAATTATAAACGTTTAATAAATAATACAAAACATATCACATAACTAATAATATTAATACATATTATATTATATAGACTTCATCTAATTTACATACCGATGCACGTCATCGGCGTCATCACGTAGGTGTGTTCTTTTTTAGAATCACTTTTCCGAGTACATTGGAATTACAGCCACTAGATATATTTTATTATATACGCGTAGAAATACTATTTAAAAATTTCTATTAATGTTAACTTAAAGCAATACGTAATCATATGTTTAATTAAATTTGTATAAATGCATTATAAAGCGTTTTTATGAAGAACATTTGTTCGGAACACACTGTAACTGTAGTCGAACCAAGGTGATATTTTGGCATAAATTGGTAACACTTATTTAACAGTTGAGGTGATGACACTTTTTGTACTTTATTATTTTGAATTTTAAAGTGAATACCTCTTGTTTTATATTTTTACCTATTTAATAAAATCTGTTCTTTTTGGAACAAAATTAGTGTGTTTTATTTCAAAAATGTCACGCAAGAATTTAAATAGTCGTTGTAAAGAGATATTAATACTTTTGCAATAATTATGTGATCTATTTGATTTCAAATGGAGTCAGGATTTTTTTATACTTTGGCAACTATGTCGGTTAGCATCGGTATGTAGCTGATGAATGTGTGCAATGTTTCATGTGCAATGAAATGGCGCTGGGCAGGTCACGTAGCCCGATATAATGACAACAGGTGGACACGGAGAATTCTAGAATGGAGACCAAGGACAACAACAAGAAGCATGGGAAGACCTTAAAAAAGATGGGTAGATGACATAAGAGCAGTGGCAGGCAAACAGTGGATTAGATTGGCGCAAGATAGAGAAAGATGGAAGCAATTGGGAGAGACCTACATTCAGGAGTGGATGGAAAATGGTTGACAAAAAAGAAGGAGAAGATCATTGATGTAAATTAGATGAAGTATATAATATATTATATAATTGATTATGTAATATTATATACATATATATATATATATATATATATATATATATATATATATGTATTATATAAATATATGTATATATATATATATATACATATATATATATATATATATATATATATATATATATATATATATATATATAGATGTATATATACAAAAGGAACATTTTTATTCTCGAGAGCGGAAGGAAGAGAAAATATATTTTCTGTCACTCTCTTACTCATTATCTTACATATGTAATGGTTTCAGATTCACTCCCATGCAATTTTCCAACGCCGACCGTGCGTATAAAAGTTTAACTTTAAAATCATCAAATCATCAAAATGAAATCAGCCGTCTTATGTGGAGAAACCGTTTTGATGAGTTATTGCTAAGTAAATTGCATTTTAGCGAGAATATTAATAACGCTTTTGCAGACGACAGACTTCGAAAAATTACTTCCCTCCTCACAGTTCCTTTAAAAAAGTGTTAACGCCTGGTAAAAAGTGTGCATTGACGAGACCATGGTACCATTTCGTGGTCGATAACGATTTAAGCAATACATAAAAAATAAAAGGCACAAGTTCGGTATAAAACTGTACAAGTCGTGTACAGAAGGAGGGTGCACATAACTCTCGGTTTATTGTGAAGCGGATACCGAAAATGGCAATCAAGCATCTTCAAATATAGTGTTTGCTCTAATAGACGATCTTCTGGATTTTGGTAGAAAACTGTAAGCAGATAATTAATATACAAGTATCAGTATATTAGAGGATCCAACTTGTAAATACAATACATTTTGGAGACGACTATCGCCGTATTCCTGTTCTCCTCCGCCAATCCTCCCGGTCCAAGGCATGCTTATCCTCCAAACCTCTCCATTCCATTGCTCTTCTAATTCCTTCATTTCATGAGCGTCGAGGTCTACCTCTCTTTCTTCTTCCAGAGTACTTCCACCTGTAAAGTTGTTGGGACCAACGTTCGTCAGGCATTCTCAATAGGTTTTTAGATTTTAAACCTCTTTTTTCTATTCTGTAAATGACCGTTTCTGTAGCATTCATATTGTGTCTTATAGATTCGTTGCTCTTTCTTTCCAGCCTTGATGTTCTAGGTCTTCTTCTCAAAGAATACATTTCAACTGCCAATAATCTTCTCTTCAGGTCTGCATTAATTGCCCATACTGCAGAGCTATAACAAAGAACTAATTCAACCATGGTTTGCCCATTTTTTGTTCCTTTTGGAAATGTTGCGATCGCACCATCATCAGTTAAGATATCCTACAATTTTACGTCCCTGATAAATTCGGTGTTTAATTTCGGTTTCTCCCAAGCCGCTCTTATCAATAAGTGCACCTAAATATTTAAATTTTTCCACTTGTTTGATTTCCACGTACTTGTCTATCAACACTTCAAACTTTACATCTAAATTGGTAACTAAATATTGTGTTTTCTTGTTTTCTTCATGCTGATTTGTAACCCGCATTTTACACATTCTATGGGTGGACGCTTTATCATAAATTCTAGATTTATGATAAAGCCTCTAAATATATAAAATTATATTAATTTTGACAATTCCAATTAAGAAATTGCTTTTTAACTATATTTTGATTATATGAATAAAAGTTTCCCCTTACAGAATGAATACAATTTTCTAACTTTGACATGGATAAGCTTAATCGATTTCTACAGTCAGTGTAAATTTTCCTCCATGGACAATCCAACCACTTACCATTGACTGAACCCTCACAAAATTCTCCAAATCAACTACAAATCCGATTTTCAATAAAAACTTAAGTACTCCGAAGTGATATCTCATTATCCTAATTATCTTCAAATTTTCAGTGATGCCGCTAAAGCTCATGACGGACATGCTGCTGCATACTACTGTAAATACACTACTCACACTATATCCATACCTACAAACTGCTGCATCCTCCACAGGCGAGGAAGCCTTAATTTTCTTCAAAACGCGTAGTGAGAATAAATGAGTCATCATCACCGACTCATTAAATGCTTTATTAGGTGTAAAACAAATATACCCTACAAATCCAATACTTTGGGATATAAAAAATGAGATAAATAATTCAATCACATCGAAAAGAGGTAGCTTTATCTGGGTACTGTCGCATGTAGGAATCGCTGAAAATGAGAAAGTGGACAGCCTAGCAAACACAAGTCGAATAAACTTACAATACACAATCAAATCAAGAAATTACCCATACTACGATCTCAAAAACCCAATTAAAGTGAAGACTATCTTGAATAATCCATCCAATAGAAGGGCATAAGTAATAATTAACCGACTAAGAATTGCACGCACTGCACTGACCCATAAATTCTTAATCAACAAAGAATCTTCTCCAACTTGCAGAAACTGTTCTCTCCCATTGACGGTAAAGCATATTCTGATTGACTGCCAGTACCACGAAGAAATAAGAAGAAAATATGGAATCTCAGATGACATCAAACCACTTTAACCACAAACACTGACCATATAATAAATTATTTAAAAGATTCACGTTTATATACATTTATTTAATGTAAATAAAATAAATTCTTGTGTACGTTACTCCACTAATAACCCTGCGTGGTTGATGTGGATTATATGTTAAAATAAAAAAAATGAATAAAAGTTGCCGCTAAAGAACGTTATTGTTCTAAAAATTGTTTAGAAAATTCAATTTGTTAAACATCCAAATAATTCGTTTTCATTTTAAAAAAGATTTAATATTGTCGATATTTTTCATCCAGTTTTTGTTGTTAGGGACCTCACTGTAAAACAAGACCTAAATATAAAGTATAACTTTGTAACTTAATACCACAGTTATAATAATGTAAGCGATACGAAAAAGTACTTTGTAACTTTAACACCTAAACTTATCTTCGAAACACCGAAGCCTGTCTAATGTTTAATTCAAATATCAACTCAAATAACAAAACCGTCTCATTTTATTCACATTTATTCGTTTTCGTTTTTGAAATGCAACTGACATTAATTAAAATATTCATGAACTGTTGTACCACGCGAAATCTTTTAAGCTGTAACACGAAGGGAGTAGCATAAAGGAGGAATTAATTAGAAATTCAGCAGTTTGGACAAATGCTCATTAAGAAAGAGCTTCCGTATTACGTTTTGTCTAATTACAAGCAGTTAAAACGAGCCAAAATCCTTTTCTTTTAAAGATCATCGCTAATATAAAATCGCAGTTTCTGTTTGCTTTATTTAGGGTTGAAAATTTTTATGTTCCAAGCTTTAGTAATGGCTTTTTATATTCCAAAAAGGTTTATTTAGTTTATAATAAAAACAATTTGATTTAAATTGACAACTAACATTTGCTGTATCTATTAATTATTTAGTTAATAGATACTTTGTTGATAGTTTTTAGTAAAATTGTAAAATAGTACAAGTAATATCATTGCTTAAAAACAAAAATATAGTGTTCTGTTAATTTCTGTCAAGTAAATATCGTATCGATAGCAAATGAATAAAGCCATAATCACAGTGATAATAAAAACCCATTACCATAAAAGTTTGAAAGTTTTTACTTGCAAAATTAAAAATCTATTGTTAAGGTATCGTGTATAAATCTATTGTACGTGTTAAGGTATAAAGCCCAATTCTCACGAGTGGCGTATTTGACAAATACACCAATACTGGTGTACTTGTGAGTCGGCCAACATAATTTTGTTCTTGACAAGTAAACCGTTCACACGGTGGGTACGATTACCAACTGCGCCAACAACCAATATGCCAGTAAACTATTAAATCAATATAAGGTTGAATGTTCGAATAAATGAACTTTGATGGTACACAAGGCAAATATCGAACACAGTATTTATTCAAATCTTGCCCAAGTACTTTCGATCACAAGATCATCTTCAGGGGTATCTGAAATAAGCCAAGAAACGTTTTTTAAAAAAGGAAAATTAATTCACTTGGATAAAAACTCCAAGTTTATAGTTGAAAAAAGTTTTTTTGTGTGATTAACGTTTATAGACTTACTTCGTCAGTTGTGGCCTATCGAGCAGTAACACAATGTCATAAATGTATATTGGGACATAACAAATACACTAAACAAAGACAAACAAACACTTTAAAATTTAAAATTAGAGAAGCTACATTTTATATAGAAGCCGGAGACAGAATGGCTCCCAGCCTGGCGGAGGCGGAAATATTGAGATGACATGTGACAAATGACAGCTTGTGAAGGGCAGTTACAATAGATAAGTGATCTGCGCCTTTCAAGATTCTATGAAACTAAGTATTGACCAAAGGTCCAACTGACACCACTATAGGAAATCAACTAAAGAAATATAAAATTATATCTAATATTTTTATGTAGATTGAATAATCCAGATCTCACATTCAAACCTGTCTATAATAATTAGGATGTTAGTTTGAGAGCAATTGAAGTTGACATAAAGTATGAATGTAAGAAATAGACTAAACAATATATTAGACAGTGGATAGTTGACTACAACAGAAATATAAGCATCCCTTTATGATTAAGAATGCTGAGAGGCTATGTATTTAACACGCTATTATACGGTGTAGAGGCCTGGACTCTCAAACAGAACAACATGAAAAATATTGAAAGTTTCGAGATGTGGTGCTACCGTCGAATGCTAAAGATTAGTTGGGTTGAAAGAATAACAAACTGTGAAGTAATACGAAGAATAGGAAAAGACCCAGAGATTTTGTTAACGCTAAAGAGAAAAAAACTTGAATATTTTGGTCACCTGATGAGAGGACATAAATACGCATTACTTCAAAATATAATGCAGGTAAAAATAGAAGGAAAACGAAATCCAGGCCGTAGAAGAATGTCATGGTTGCGGAATTTGAGAGAGTGGTTTGGCTGCACCACTAATGAACTCTTTAGGTCAGCCGTAAACAAGGTCAGAATAGCCTTGATGATTTCCAATCTCCGATAGGAGTGGCACAAAAAGAAGAAGAGTTGACTACAATAAAATGGTCCACTAAGCGCTATCAGTACTGTAAAAAGAAAATCTGAATATTCAGTTGAATTGCTAAAAATTAAAATCAAAATTAAAAGCAAAATATATAAATGGGTTGTAATCCAAGTAGTTCAGTTGAATCCACAGTCAATGGAAGAACTTTCAAATTAATATGTAAATACTCAGTGCATGAAGTCTAAACAGTCGAGCTGGGCCCTCTACGAGGTGGAGCTGTAATAAAGTTTTTAAATATAGGATTAAATTTAGTACAATTTAAATTAATTTGAGTATTAAGACAGTGAGAGTTTTCATTTGTTTCCCTTGTAATCTCCAAATCTTCCAATAAATCCAACTCAAGATAATAGTGTCATTACTAAATATAACAACAGAAAGTTAACTGTATCTAATCCTATAACACCTAGGTTATATGGACTTCCTAAAATCCATAAACACAATTGTCCCATAAGGCCTGTAGTAAGTTTTTGTAACACTCCAGTTTCTATTTTATCAGAGTTCATCTACAACACAATTCAGTCTATCACTAATTTTAAACCTAAGTTCTCCATCAAAAATTCTTTAGATCTAATAGAACGTTTAAATAACATTAGGATAGAAGGGGGTTTTTATTTAGTTTCTTTTGATGTTTCCAATTTGTTTACTTCTGTACCAAGAGATGAAACTTTACCTTTAGTACACAACCTTCTAGATAATTGCAACATATCTGCAAAGGATAAAGATGCTATATCAACTATGCTTAAATTCTGTCTTGATCAGGACTTCTTTCAATTTAACCAAAAGATATATAAGCAACCAACAGGTTTAGCAATGAGATCTCCATTATCACCTTTTCTAGCTGACATTTTCTTAGACAGCTTAGAACAGAAGTTTGTTAACAACAACAATAAAATAGTTTTTTGGTCAAGATATGTGGATGATTGTATAGCTCTCATTAAGGGAACCCAAGATGATGCTCTACAGATTCTGGATGATCTCAATAACCTCCATCCTAACATCTCTTTTACTCTGGAACCAGAATCTGACAATAAGTTGAACTTCTTGGATATGACTATATCCCGTAACAAAGATTCTTTAGAGTACAACATTTATAGAAAACCCACCCAAACAGATCAACAGAGCATAAAATGGCTGCTTTCAACAGTTACATTAATCGATTACTTAAATTTCCTCTTTCTGATGATAATTTTAATACAGAACTCAATACTCTTAAGCAGATTGCTGTCAATAATGGCTATGATCCTAACATTATATACAAACTTCTAAATAGAGCTAAACTAAAAATTGCAGAAAAGCTTGCATATTCATCACAGTCTTTTCAACCTAATGTTTCAGATAACATCAGATATTTCTCCTTCACTTATATTAGCAGCATTTCCAATAAAATATCTAAACTTTTTAGTTCTACAATTATTGATAACATCAAAATCTCGTTTAAATCACATAACACTTTAGGCTCTTTCTTAATCAATACCAAAGATAGGATGAATACACTTGATAAAAGTGGTATTTACAAATTAAAATGTGATGATTGTGATGCCTCTTATGTAGGTAGAACCATCAGAAAGTTATCCACTAGAGTCTCTGAACATTTGAAAAGACCAAACTCTTCAAGTTTTGGTCAACACTTAGTATCCAGCAACCACAATTTTAACATCAATTGTGGTTCATCCATCTTACATGACATCAGTAGAAAGAAAAACTATTCTGAGTTGGATTTATTGGAAGATTTGGAGATTACAAGGGAAACAAATGAAAACTCTCACTGTCTTAATACTCAAATTAATTTAAATTGTACTAAATTTAATCCTATATTTAAAAACTTTATTACAGCTCCACCTTGTAGAGGGCCCAGCTCGACTGTTTAGACTTCATGCACTGAGTATTTACATATTAATTTGAAAGTTCTTCCATTGACTATGGATTCAACTGAACTAATTGGATTACAACCCATTTATATATTTTGCTTTTAATTTTGATTTTAATTTTTAGCAATTCAACTGAATATTCAGATTTTCTTTTTACAGTACTGATAGCGCTTAGTGGACCATTTTATTGTAGTCAACTATCCACTGTCTAATATATTGTTTAGTCTATTTCTTACATTCATACTTTATGTCAACTTCAATTGCTCTCAAACTAACATCCTAATTATTATAGACAGGTTTGAATGTGAGATCTGGATTATTCAATCTACATAAAAATATTAGATATAATTTTATATTTCTTTAGTTGATTTCCTATAGTGGTGTCAGTTGGACCTTTGGTCAATACTTAGTTTCATAGAATCTTGAAAGGCGCAGATCACTTATCTATTGTAACTGCCCTTCACAAGCTGTCATTTGTCACATGTCATCTCAATATTTCCGCCTCCGCCAGGCTGGGAGCCATTCTGTCTCCGGCTTCTATATAAAATGTAGCTTCTCCAATTTCAAATTTTAAAGTGTTTGTTTGTCTTTGTTTAGTGTATTTGTTATGTCCCAATTTACATTTATGACATTCTGTTACTGCTCGATAGGCCACAACTGACGAAGAAAGTCTATAGACGTTAATCACACAAAAAAACTTTTTTCAACTATAAACTTGAAGTTTTTATCCAAGTGAATTAATTTTCCTTTTTTAAAAAACGTTTCTTGGCTTATTTCAGATGCCCCTGAAGATGATCTTGTGATCGAAAGTACTTGGGCAAGATTTGATTAAATACTGTGTTCGATATTTGCCTTGTGTACCATCAAAAAACTATTAAATGTTGAACATTCCAGTGTGAACTACGATGGATAGTGGCCATTCTGAAAATATTGTCGTGTCTTCTGCAGCTCTTGTTGTAGTGAGTGCATGCTATTTAAAACTAAAAAAGAAAAAAATATGCAAGAAAAGAAGGTGGTGGATGGTTTCTTTAAATAAAAGTCGATAAAGATATGTGTATCCCTAGATAATTTCCCATTTTAATTTTATTTCATTTTTTAAGACTCACTACTTATATTCGGTTTTGTAGATTGTAGCATTTGCAATTTCATTGATTCTTTGGTATATCTTGGAATCCCCTCGTATATGTAATATATTGAAATCCCCTCATAAATGTATTAAAGTAACGAAGAATGATTTAAGTGCATTTCATTTCCTAATCGTACGAGTTCAAACCCAAATATATTTCAATTCCTTCTTAGGTCGGCTCGAGTTAATGTAAACCATTTTATTGTTTGTTTATGTCACAGGCGCAAATTCTTCGATATTTTTCTTTGATCGTTAAACCGCCCGATATTGCGTTTTCAAATTAATTTTAATTACGTCTTAATTTCCGTTGTGTTTTGTTTATTCCAACTTATGCAATGAATTTTAAAAGATAATTGTTCATTCTCGTTAGAATAGCTGCCAAAGGCAGACATTTTAGCGTAAGTCCGAAAGTCTTGCTTGAAAAAGCAGGCAAGCTGGTATTAGTATTTCCAGCACCACCAAAAAAACCCAGTACCTTCTGCTTAATTACATATACAGGCAAAATATCAACAAAAATAGCCACACATAAAAAAGAAAGTAAAAAAGAAAGGAATCACACCAGCTTTTAGAACAAATAACAACTTCGGCAAATAATTGATGGATTCGACCGTTGATTTGATGGAAATTCATTTTATGTAACAATAAAACACTGAAAACTTTGTTTTCAAACTTCCACAAAATTTATTTTAAATATTATCACTACAGCTGTTTCGGCTGATTGCCTTTCTCAAGTGATCTATTTTGGCTTGGGTTTACAAATCTATAGTTTCTAATGAAATAGGTTGAGGAGGGGAGAACTGTTTGTCTCAAGTTGGTCATTCAGAATTATATCCGTGTTTTTTTATTTGTTGATTTCCATAGATTCTAACAAAGATAGTTTAAGGCCTTTATTTTGAATGTGAAGAATTTTAAATTTGTCAATAAAAGAATGATTATGATCTAGAAGGTGAAGTGCGTATGTCGAATCTGTTTTTTCTATTCTTGAAAGCCCTTTTATGTTCTGCTTTTCGTTTATCAAAGTTCCTACCAGTTTGACCGATGTAAGTTTTTGGGCAGTCGCCACATTGAAGTTTGTATACACCACTATTTAAGTGTTTTTTATTTTGGCTCTTGTTATTTTTAATATATTTGTTCGGAAAGCTGGTGTTATTAGTCTCTTTTTTATGTGCTTGGCAATTTTTGTTGTTATTTTGCCTGTATATGTAATCGAGCAGAAGGTACTGGGTTTTTTCTCTGGTGGTGGAAATACTAATTTCAGGGCTTTCTTGTGTAGTTTTTGATTTAACATTTTATTAATTGTTTGTTCGTTGTATCCGTTGTTTACTGCTATCTGCTTAATTATATTTAATTCTGTCTCAAAGTTGTATTTTGACATCGGAATTTCTGTTAATCTATATAACATACTATGATAAGCTGCCAGTTTATGTTGTGTTGGATGGGATGACGAATTGTGTATAGTCCGTGTCAGTATGGGTAGGTTTATGAAATATGGAGAAGTCATGTTTGTTTTGAAGTCTGCTAATTTTTAAATCTAAAAAATTTATGGATTGATTTTGTTCTGTTTCTATTGTAAATTCAATATGACTATGAAGTGAATTAATATATGATAAAAATTGGTCGAGTTGCCTGTTAGTTCCTGTGAAACATACCAGTACGTCATCTACGTATCTCCACCAATATAAAAACTGTTTGAATACGGGATGTTTTGAAATATTTGTCTCTAGATGATCCATAAAAATATCTGATAGCAATGGGCTTAAAGGATTACCCATTATAAGTCCTGCACTGTTATTTGTATACATTTTATTATTAAATTCAAAGTAGTCCTGGTTTATGCAAACTTCAAGAAGATGTAAAATTTTAGATGTAATTATTGGATTTGTACTATTTTACTCTAAAAGGTTTTTTACTAGACTAAAAGTTTCTGTAGGAGGGATACTAGGAAAAAGATTTTTTACGTCAAATGAAATTAATCTGGAGTTGTTAGGTAATTGAAAATGTTGTATTTTATTAACTAGTTCTATTGTATTTTTTATGTTAAATTTAGGTGAAAATTTAGTGTGGTCTAAAATAATCTCTAACAGTTTTTTTGAAATTTTATATGACGGAGCTCTATAAAAAGAAACTACAGATCTTATTGGGTGATCCGGTTTGTGTATTTTAATGAAAGAATATAATTTAGGAGGCTGTGGGTTCATGATACTGAGGTATTTCTGTTCTATTGGATTAAGTATTGATTTTGAATTTTCTAACGCTAGCTTAATTTGTTTTTGATATTTTTCTGTCGGATCTTTGTGTAAAGTTTCAATATTTTAATTATTTAAGAATTCTATTGTTAAGAGTTGTTATTGTGTAAAATAGAATATAATAACAAAACTTTAAATTTAATAATAAAATGTATACAAATAACAGTGCAGGACTTATAATGGGTAATCCTTTAAGCCCATTGCTATCAGATATTTTTATGGATCATCTAGAGACAAATATTTCAAAACATCCCGTATTCAAACAGTTTTTATATTGGTGGAGATACGTAGAAGACGTACTGGTATGTTTCACAGGAACTAACAGGCAACTCGACCAATTTTTATCATATATTAATTCACTTCATAGTCATATTGAATTTACAATAGAAACAGAACAAAATCAATCCATAAATTTTTTAGATTTAAAAATTTGCAGACTTTAAAATAAACATGACTTCTCCATATTTCATAAACCTACCCATACTGACACGACTATACACAATTCGTCATCCCATCCAACACAACATAAACTGGCAGCTTACCATAGTATGTTACAAAGATTAACAGAAATTCCGATGTCAAAATACAACTTTGAGACAGAATTAAATATAATTAAGCAGATAGCAGTAAACAACGGATACAACGAACAAACAATTAATAAAATGTTAAATCAAAAACTACACCAGAAAGCCCTGAAATTAGTATTTCCACCATCAGAGAAAAAACCCAGTACCTTCTGCTCGATTACATATACAGGCAAAATAACAACAAAAATTGCCAAGCACATAAAAAAGAAAGGAATAACACCAGCTTTCCGAACAAATAACAACCTAGGCAAATATATTAAAAATAACAAGAGCCAAAATAAAAAACACTTAAATAGTGGTGTGTACAAACTTCAATGTGGCGACTGCCCAAAAACTTACATCGGTCAAACTGGTAGAAACTTTGATAAACGAATAGCAGAACATAAAAGGGCTTTCAAGAATAGAAAACCAGATTCTACATACGCACTTCACCTTCTAGATCATAATCATTCTTTTAATGATTATAAAGTGTAAAAGCATGCCAAAAATAGATTACTTGAGAAAGGCAATCAGCCGAAACAGCTGTGGTGTTAAGATTTTGTGATAAATGTTGTGGAAGTTTTGAAAACGTGTTTTATTGCTATATAATTATTAGATTTTAAGTTAAACCATTGGGATTAAATAGAACATTAAGGTAGCAGATTAGTTTAAAAATATAAAACGCTCGTTAATCCTACGATTAGGTGTAATCTTTTTAATAAATAAAAAAATTGCAGTGCAGTTAAATATAAATAACAAAATCGAAAAATTCAAGTGTCGTAGTCCATTTTAGTGGCTCGCATGATTATTTTTTTACCGCTGCCAGTTTGAGTGATATTTTACTCGTGTAATCCCCCTTGAATAATAGAAAATCCATTATCAGGATTAATTTCAATCGTAGTTGAAAAATTGACCGATGGAATGGATTTATACACACGTAGAAATGAAAATAAGATGAACTAAAATGAAATTTTATAAATAAATATAAAGCACAAGTACAAAATAATTTTAAATGATGTCAATATACAGTAGGGTAGGCCGAAAAAACTTTTTTTTATTTCGTATTGCTATACCGCGGAAAAGTTGCTACTAGGATAGAGTTTTAAATTACAAAAAGACCCAGTACCTTCTGCTCGATTACATATACAGGCAAAATAACAACAAAAATTGCCAAACACATAAAAAAGAAAGGAATAACACCAGCTTTCCGAACAAATAACAAGCTAGGTAAATATATTAAAAATAACAAGGGCCAAAATAAAAAACACTTAAATAGTGGTGTGTACAAACTTCAATGTGGCGACTGCCCAAAAACTTACATCGGTCAAACTGGTAGAAACTTTGATAAACGAATAGCAGAACATAAAAGGGCTTTCAATAATAGAAAAACAGATTCGACATACGCACTTCACCTTCTAGATCATAATCATTATTTTAAAGACAAATTGAAAATTCTTCACATTCAAAATAAAGGCCTTAAGCTATCTTTGTTAGAATCTATGGAAATCAACAAATTAAAAAACACAGATATAATTCTGAATGACCAACTTGAGACAAACAGTTCTCCCCTCCTCAACCTATTTCATTAGAGACTATAGATTTGTAAACCCAAGCCAAAATAGATCACTTGAGAAAGGCAATCAGCCGAAACAGCTGTAGTGATAATATTTAAAATAAATTTTGTGGAAGTTTGAAAACAAAGTTTTCAGTGTTTTATTGTTACATAAAATGAATTTCCATCAAGTAACGGTCGATTCCATCAATTACAAAAAGAGTTTATACAATTGGTTAATATCTTCCGGTCGCGCATTGGTCGTAAAGTTTAAAAAATTGATTGTTTTTAAAATTTTTTTAAAAACACAAAAATGTTTTATTTCGTTTTGCTATACAGCGTATATATTTCCTTGAAGGGTCAGGATTAGAATAAAGCAAAGAAAAAAAATATATAGGTGTTTTTTTGCTATTTTCTTTTTTGAAAATACAACGCTTTTGATAACATAAAACCAATTTAACGCCCCTCCTTTTCATGTGCCGGGCACAAGGCTTACTGAATTGCAATATTAAAAATCGGTGGTCCTTGCAGAGTTGTTTAGTTTTACAGCAGCCAAAAACATGACGATGTGTGGATGACCTTAGCTCAACTCACACACATCACAAACGTGTCGTGTAAAGTGCATTTTTTTAGTTTTATGTAAAGGATTTGTGGACCTTTTTAATAAATGTATGTGTGAAGACCAGGAAATTCCTAGAGATTGGAATAAATCTTATATAAGCTCCATATATGAGAGAGGGAATAGAAGAGACTGTTCCAATTATAGAGATATTAGTGTGACGAGCTCTGTGGGCCGGTTGTACGGCAGAATATTAAAGAAGAGGGTTGAAAGACAGATACAAGATATTCAAGAACAAAGCGGCTTTTGTACCGGGAGATCCTGTCTTGATAATATATTTATCCTACGACAAATAATTGAAAAGCGTGTCGAAAAAAGTAGAGAGACCCATTTGGTATTTATAGACCTTGAGAAAGCATATGATAGTGTCCCGTTAAAGAAAATGTTTGAGGTCCTCGAAAGGTCCGGATTGGATTCGACGTATATCCGAGCGATATATAAATTGTACGAAAATACAGTTAGTTGTGTAAAAATTGGAACCAGAACTTCAAATGAATTTAAAGTCACTAAAGGCCTAAAGCAAGGATGCTGTTTGTTACCGACACTCTTTAAAATATACGTCCAAGAAGCATTGAGGAATTGGAGAAATAAATGTAGATTTATGGGCATCGAAGTGGGACAAGAAACTCTGTATACATTGTTGTTTGCAGATGATCAGGTGGTGGTTGCAACTGATGAGGAAGATATAAATTATATGAATCGAAAATTATTTAAGGAATATGCCAAATGGGGGTTTACTGTAAATAAAAGCAAAACAGAATATTTAAAAATTGGGGAAAATACCACAGATCTGAGGCTTGAAAACGCAATCATAAAAGGTTGCAACCAGTATAAATATCTAGGAAGCATTATATCAGCAGATGGCAGAGTTAAGATAGATGTACAAAACCGAATAACCGGAAAAAAATGCATCCGAATACTGAATTCATTACTGTGGTCGTGGTCGAATAAAATAAAGATGCATACCAAACTTCGTGTATACAGAGCAATTGTAGAACCGATTACCACATATGGTGCCGAATGTTGGACGATGACAAAGAATGAACGAGATAAAGTAGACGTTGTGGAAATGGATTATCTTAGAAGGTCATGTCGAGTATCGAGAATGGTAAGAATCAGGAATGAGGAAATACGAAACCGTACAGGAATTAGAGATACTCTTTCAGATAGAATACAAGGAAGGCAATTACAATGGTATGGTCACGTGATGAGAATGGAGGAGGAGCGGTGGCCAAAGAAAGCCTTAATGTATGTTCCGCCAGAAAGAAGGAAAAAGAAGACCACCAAATTCCTGGAAAAGAGAAATTACAAAAACAATGCAATCTAGAGGCTTAGAAGAGGGAGATTGGAGAGATAGGAAAACATGAAGGCTGAAATGCGGGAAGCGGCAATCGCCGTAGGACCCCCGTTATATGATGATGATGATTTGTGTAATGGAATCTTCCAGAAAGATAACACGTCAGACATTCGAGTGTCCCATATTTGCCCATCTAAAAACCTTGCCTCCAAATAAGCTTCAGACCTACATAGATTTTTTAAAATGCTGTGTTGAAGAACGTTTTAACTTAGCGTTGGAATCTAACAACAAATGTGTTAGTTTTTCTAAAGTTTCTGCTAGCGTAGCCAATAAAGTCAAAGCAGTATTTGAAAAAGCTTCCTTACCTACTGTGTCAGAGTATAGAATTGTTTAACTAATAAATACTTTTTATGATAATTACTACAAACTATGAAAATGTTTTAACCGTGACAAAGACAAGCCATTGTTCAAAAGAAAACTTTTAGTATTTAAAGAAAAATCGGCTAAAATCTTTGATGATTTGTGTGTTGCAAGTGCAATACAGTTGTCAAAAGACTCCTGACTTATGTGCGTGTACTTTAATATATAAATGCACTTGCCAGAAGTCCAAAAAAATCCCCTCGTCGGAACTTAGATTCGTATACTTACAAAGGAAGTATGGGTTGGGTAAGATTGAAAGTGTGGATATTTATCAGACACAGAAACTAGTCTAACGAAAGAAAAGAAGAATAACTATGCTGAAAAATACTCAGCCGATACTGCCTCTTGATGTATCGCAACCTTTATGCTCAAAATGAAATGTAACATTAAACACAAACAGTGACTCATCCGAAGAACGTGATGGAGATGTAAGTGATGAAGATGATAACTATGAGCATTCTGCAAAATTTCCGTGGCAGATGCGAGTTTAATTAAAATCTACAGCCTTAGTTAGTGACCGTTATGGAGTATCATACCGTGCGACCGCAGCGATTGCATCGAGTGTTTTGAAAGATATTGGTGTGATTTCAGAAATTGATAGTTCATATTGTTGTGGATAAAACAAACTTAGACGGGAAGAATAACGTAAACGCAGGCAA
This sequence comes from Diabrotica balteata, assembly GCA_918026665.1. Classification (NCBI taxonomy): domain Eukaryota; kingdom Metazoa; phylum Arthropoda; class Insecta; order Coleoptera; family Chrysomelidae; genus Diabrotica; species Diabrotica balteata. Next base: position 41,602,033 of record OU898279.1, on the reverse strand, counting down.
CTACAAGATGAAGGTAAATGTTTAAGTGTACACCTGCCACTGAAGGGACTCTATTTTAATGGCAGGAAAGATAAAACACTTGTCGTTGATCAGGTATAGTCTAAAAAATATCGAAGAATCAATAAAGAAGAGCACTACTCACTAATTCAAGGACCGGGTTCAATATATATATATATATATATATATATATATATATATATATATATATATATATATATATATATATATATATAAACGAAGAACGAAGAATGATCACAGCTGTCCAATTATTAATTAGTATACTGGTAAGGTTGATTGGGTTAGCAGCTGAATAATGAAAGCCAAAGTGTGCTCTTTTCAACGATTTCGTTATATTTCGTTAAATTTTCTTCGAATGCTACAATATGTTACAAAATGGTGAAATTGTGTATTTTACATAAGATGTAGTGAACACTTACTTGTGTGAGGTTGCAGGCAAAAGTGGTATTTGAAAGTTCCGTGTTGAAAATCTTTTTTGAAGATTTTTTATAGCAAAAAAAGGAATAAGTTGTATATGCTATATGGTGGCTTGAAAACTCAAACAATACAAGAACATTTTTGTTTTTTTCCTCCAGTGTGCAAGTACAATACAAATATTAAAAAACGTTGAACATTTAAGAAACAAACAGTTAAAACACAACTACATATCACATTGTCATTTTTTTGGCAGCTATGTTGGTGGAAGGTCTAGTCAACTAATGCACAAGGAGGTGGAAATCTAGTATGTACCTCAAGGTTGATGTGTCTTGTCAGCTATCATATTAGGAGATGTCAGCCAGAGAACTAAAGCTGTGTTCAGTTTATGTGTAAGGTTACACTTAATTGAAAATTATGTTATGTTAATTTAAGACAATTAAATTATGTTATTAATAAATACATATAGAATTTATTTATTTCTTTGTGATTATTTCTTTTAAAGTTATTTTAATTATTGTTATTACTCTTAATTTTTATTTTTTTTTCCTGGAAAAATGCACAATTGCAGTAATAATGATTAAGTTTCTACTTCAATTGGATGGTCAGAAGAGTTTTAATAGACAATATTATACTATTCAGAATATTACAATTCGTTTACTTGATTATTTTTTGTTTCCAACTGTAGCAGAAAGGAATAAATTTCACTAAGGTGTTGTATATCTGATTTTGTGTTGATTATATTATCTGTTGTTGCAATGTGGGTCATTTCTAAAAAAAGTCTTCTCTTATATGCTGTTTCTTTTTCGAGGATTTTGACATCTGCAAAATTCATTCTGTGGTTATGGGTGTGAACGTGATTGGCTAGGGTGCATCTATCTGGGTAAAGTCTACAGTCACTTTTGTGAGTGGTAACACGGTCTTTAAGACGTCTAGAGGTTTAGACTGTCTAGAGCTGTAAACCACATTAGATATTTGGTCATGAGGAGTACGATCTTTCATTTTTGAGAAAATAGAGTTTACTGTTAAAACTGTTTTATTGGCTATTTTGATGTTATCATATGATTTAAAGATTCTAGTTGGTTTTGGTGTTAGTTTCCGTATGTAGGGCAGCACACAATATGTTGGAAGGGTTTGGCTGGTAACAGTATTCTGTGAACTAGTACTTGCTATGTTCGAATGTTCGGAGGTAGTTAGATTGATAGATGTTACTGATGTAGTATGATATAAAAGTGTTTTTAAAAGAAGAGGTGGATAGGAATTATCTATAAAGAGATCATAAAGTATTTTGAGATTCTTTTGATGGAATGATATATCTGAAATTTGTAGAACCCTATTTTTCATTTGTTTTACTAAGTTTATTTTGGTGGAGTGTTTATGATAGGACATGTAGTTAATGTACCTGCCTGAACTTATTGATTTTGTGTACCAATCAATTATAATGATGTTATCATTTGAGCGGATTAATTTAGTGTCTAAGAAAGGAATAGATTGATTTTCATCTTCGACTTCTATGGTAAACTGTATGTAAGGATCGTAGCTATTGAATATAAATAGTAGTTCATCTATCGTATTGTTGGGTATAGCTAAGACCATGTCATCTACATATTTCTTTAAAAAGAAAAGGTTGAAAGGTAGTACTGGAATGATTGTGTCTAACAGCTCATCCATTACATATGCAGCAAGAATGTGGCTAATTTTTGCTCCCATTGTTGTTCCAAAAGTTTGTTTGTAATATGTATTGTCAAAAGAAAAATAGGTATTATTGAATAAGAAGGTGATTAAGTTTATGAACATATCTTTATCTATTGTACAATGTCTACTAATTTCTGACCAATGTTTATTTAATGATCTGATGCAAGCTTCAAGATAAACGTTACTAAATAGGGAAACCACATCCAAGCTAACCAACACATAACCTTGAGGTAGTTGTAATCTATTGAATTTATTGTGAACTTCAAAAGAATCTTTTATGTAGTAATCATTATTACAGTCATAAGCAGAGGTTAGGATTTCAGTAATAAAACCAGCAATATTCTCAGTAGGAGCTCCTATTGACGATACTATAGGTCTAACAGATAATGTTGGTTTGTGTCTTTTAGGCAGAGAATAGTATTTAGGTGAAATGCTATTATATGAATTAAGTTTTTTCTTTGCAGTGTCATCAATTTGTTTGTTGTCAAATAACATCTTGACTAACTTGTTACTTTGTCTTTGTATAGACTGAGTAGGATCAGACCTCAATGTGTGATATGAATCATTGTTATTAATAAGTTGTTTAGACAGTTCTAGATAATCAGTTTTGTTCATAACTACTGTATGCTCCTTGTGCATTAGTTGACTAGACCTTCCACCAACATAGCTGCCAAAAAAATGACAATGTGATATGTAGTTGTGTTTTAACTGTTTGTTTCTTAAATGTTCAACGTTTTTTAATATTTGTATGGTACTTGCACACTGGAGGAAAAAAACAAAAATGCACTTGTATTGTTTGAGTTTTCAAGCCACCATATAACACATACATCTTATTTTTTTTTTGCTATAAAAAATCTTTAAAAAAGTTTTTCAACATGGGACTTTCAAATACCACTTTTGCCTGCAACCTCACACAAGTAAGTGTTCACTACATCTTATGTAAAATACACAATTTCACCATTTTGTAACATATTGTAGCATTCGTCTGAAGATGTTAAAGAAATTTAACGAAATATAACGAAATCGTTGAAAAGAGCACACTTTGGCTTTCATTATTCAGCTGCTAACCCAATCAACCTTACCAGTATACTAATATATATATATATATATATATATATGTATATTGGATTTAGGTTCAGCTCGTGAAATCGCTGACTGTATTATTCCTCATTTGTCTACACTCGACATTTCCTTGGATGAATTGGATGATATTGGCTGTGATGGCACAGTAACAAACACAGGCTGGAAAACGGGTATTATTCGCCGAATTGAAGAGCATTTGAATAGACCATTGCAGTGTCTTTTGCACTTTAATGAACTGCCATTTCGTCACTTATTTTAAGTTTTTGATGGTGAAACATCCAAGTCTTTTAGTGGTCCACTAGAAGTCCAGCACAATGCGTGTGAAAATCTTCCACTAGTCAGTTTTGAGAGTATATATGTGGAATTCCCAATGTAGATAGTAACAATATTCCATATTTCAATGTTTGAGCTATTTTTAATTGCATTTATTAAAAAGTCCGAAATCCCATTAGAAACAGAACTATAGCATTCGCTTTATTTTCTTAAATACGTTGTAATTTTAAAGAAGAAAATAGCAAAAAAATCGATATTTTTTAATATTTCATGGAATATGCGCGACCAGAATATGTCAATATATATTTTTCTCTTTGCTTGGTTTTAATTCTGACCCCTTAAGGAAAGATATACGCGATATAGCAAAAGGGGATAAAATATTTTTGTGGTAAAAAAAAAAATTCAAAACCAACAATTTTTTAAAACTTTACGACCACTGCGTCACCGGATGATCAACCAATTTGAAAAACTCTTTTTTAAAACTCTATCCTAGTAGCAACTTTTCCGCAATATAGCAACACAAAATAAAAAAAAAAGTTTTTTTCGGCCCACCCTAATATACAGTATGTGTCATCTAATAGGGACCAATACCAACTTTCTTATTATAAATATAAGATCAATTAGATTCTTCAAAATATTCTAAACATATTTCATGTACAATATCCTTTATCAATATTTATCTTTATCAATTATTTCCGAATAATTAAATATTTTTAGATTTAAAAATTGGTATTAAAAAAAGAGAAGATTATTATTTTGATTAAAGAAACACGCTGCCATACACTCACTTATTTCCTACTATTTTCCTATTATTTGTATATTTCGGTTTACAATGCCTGGATTATTGGTTGAACAGTTTATTTAACATAAATGCACAAATAACCTAATTAAAATTAAAAAAATATTGTGTTTAGTTTTAAATTAGGACCTTTTCAAATCAAAATTTAGTGAAAAGAAATTATTTCGGTTTAATTTTACTGGATTATTTATAAATGAACAAAAAAGTCATCCCTATAGAAGGTTTTAGTTTGCAAAATTTTTTCAAGTTCACTTTTTAATTTTTTTATTTCCCTCAACATACACCGATACGTCATTGGCTGTATCTGTTTTTGGCAATAGCGTCTTGTACCCCATTGAATTGCCTTACTGAAGGCGCAAAAAATTACTGTAGTTAAAATTTATCTGCTTGAATAGAAAAATTCAACCATTTTGCGCGATTAACAGCTAAGATTCGTCACGCAATATATCTTAATATCCTAATAAAAGCTTTAGAATACTTTTTCTAAGTAATATAATTCAAAGTATAACGTTTTTTTATCAATAAATTTCCGAGTATAAATTTTCTGTATGTGTTTAGCAGAAATAAGCGAAAGAGAGATTTTCTTTTTAGGACAGGTTGGAAAATTTTTGAGAGAACGAAAACACTTCGGTGTGAGCAGTCAAAGAGTTAAGCCTTGCGTAAATTTCTTGAAGTGTTGTCAGCAATTTTATCTTAGAAAGTACTTTAATCTAAGGTATATTAGATTAAATATATCTCTAACTATTATTACCTTTAATTGTTGGTAATTTAATTTGCTCCATACTAATACAGTTAAATATAGTATAGTAAGTTTAAAGTCAGTAATATTTTAAGTGTGCAGATATACAAGACAACTGTAAGTAATTAGTTTACCTTCATATTCTCATAATGCTGTTACCAGATTCCTTCTATAGTCATCTCTAGTTATACATAAATTTTCAACCAATCAGAACATTTAACATTTTCAAAAATTTTTAACATTTAACATTTATTTCAAAAAAACTGTGCGGAACTTAATTTTAAAAACAAAGTGCGGTTCGTTTGTTTGTGCAGTAAGGATTTTGATTTTTGTACTTTTTTAAATTTTCAATAGTATTATTTCATTTGCATTATTAAGTTAAGAATTTCCTGTATCTCGAAATAAGCCAGACAGTAAAAGTGTATATTTTTTCTCCTTTATTAAATTTTTGATTAATAGCATCTCTCTTTACTGATCGATTTACGTTTACATGTAGTTTCTATACACTGTGTATGTGGAAGGTATTTTTCATCGATTTAGTATTTAACTTTATTTATTATTTATATTACTTATATAAATATTTATTTAACTTTATTATTTAACCAGGTGTTAATTGTTGGTACATTTTTTGTATTTTTCTTTGCATTTAACCCTATATGTTGAAGTATACCGTTAAATTTTTTTGTTTTGATTCAATCATTTATTAAATTGTTGTTCAATATATTGTTTTTGTTTAACTACGTATTTTATTTCTCTACTACCAACACGTTGCTGAATAAATTTTAGTTATAAACATTTGCTTTGCTACATTCTGACTAAAAGGAAAGATCAGACTTCATCTTCTTCTTTAAGTGCCGTCTCCCAATCGGAGGTTGAATATCATCATCACTATATTTACTTTATATACTGCTGCTCTGAAGAGTTCTATAAAACTGCATTTAAACCAGTCCCTTAAATTCTTCAATCATGACACTCTCCTTCTTCCTATACTCATTCACTCTCTTATCTTTCCCTGTATTATCAGCCTTAGCAGTTCATATCGCTGTCCCCTCATTACGTGTCCCAGATATTGTAACTTTTTTATTTTTTTTTGTGTTTATTATTTTGCAATCTTTGCCCATTTCTCGCAGTACTTACGTGTTAGTTTTCTTCTGTGTTCATGCTATTCTAAGCATCCTTCTGTAACACCACATTTCAAAGGAATGTAACTTATTTATGTGTTCTTGATTCAATGTCCAATTTTCAAGTCCATATTGCGGTATCGAAAACGCGTAGCATCTCAGTGCTCTTACTCTCAGTTCTAATCTAATATCTTAATTGCAGATAATTGTTATCATTTTTACAAACGCATTTCTTGCTGTTTTTATCCCAGTTGTTATTTCGGTTGTTTGATCATTATTTTTTGAAATCCAGGTTCCTAGGTATTTGTATTTATCAACCCTTTCTATCGGTACATATCTCAAATGTATGTTTGTTGATATATTTGTTCTTTGTTATCATGTAGTTGGTCTCTTTTATATTCATTTTTAGTCCATATTTTTCACAGAAACTGTTTGTTTTGTTAAGCAGTAATTGGAGTTTTTTGAGAAAAGATAAAGAGGTCTTAAATACCGTTAAAGTCAGCAAACTGCAATATCTGGGACATATTATGAGGGGCGAGCGTTATAACTTGTTGCAATTAATAATGGACAGAAGAGCACAGGGTAGAAGGAGTCGCGGAAGAAGACGCATTTCCTGGTTGAATAATTTGAGAGCTTGGTTTAACTGCACTTCTGCTGACCTCTTTAGAGCAGCGGCGTCGAAAGTGCGAATTGCCATGATGGTTCCAACCATGATACTATGAACTAAAGATAAACCCACGCGCACGCGATTAGTCGTGTGACGTCACTTGACGACAAAGTTCACCAGAAATGTTCTGTGTTATATGGAGTTTTGTCAGATTTAGTATTGTCTTATCGTTTATCTTGTACGTTGACATCGGTTTACTGGGTAAACCATCTTTCCAAAGGAGGTTTACTTAAACCATATCCAGATTTTCTAATTAAATGTAATGAACTGGACAATATTTTTAACAATTTTAACAAAGGATAATTAAAATTAACCAAGGATTATTTAAAATCGCTAATGAATTTAGCTGTGTTAGTAAACGTAAGTTCAGATACTAAACATATTTTTTTAGGTGTAAATTATATTTTAAAATTAGAAAATTGAATAGATATATTAAAGAAAAATCCAAAGTTAAGAAGAAGAAAATATTAAAAATTGTAAAATAAGTTGTTAAATAAACTTGTAAGTAAATTATTACAGTGTACTTTATTTTATCCGTTGTATTAAATTTTTATTTTAATAAATCAATCTATTGTATATAAATTTGCATCTCCAAAAGGATGTTTAGTTCCTACTTTTTTATATAATTTTATTATCTATTTAAATTCTATTAATTTACATTGCTAGGCTAACAGAGATGTATATATAACATATTTTTAAGTTTTAATTGCAGATATTTTACCTAACATCCCTAAATATTCTAAATATTTAAATAAAAACCCTCTCTTTCCATATATGTTTTACCGACTGTGATGATAAAAGGTTGGTGATAAAAGTGGAACTTTTATCACCAAGTGACGTCAAGCGCGTCGACGTACAAAATTCGATTGCGAAGTGGGTTTATCTTGGAAGTCACAGTATCATGGTTGCCAACCTTCTTAGAGGAGATGGCACGTGAAGAAGAAGAAGAATTGGAGTCGTTCAGCAGAGCTTGACGTAATCACGGTGTCATCTGCATATTTTATGTTGTTAATAGATCTTCCGTTATTCATTATTCCTTTACTTTGAGATAGTCTTCTCATTCTTCTTAACCCTTTCGGTCACGCTTTTTTTTATTGCAATGAAAAATATTTTCATAATAATTTCTACCCAATTATGATATTCTTAACGTCTTTTGATAAGAATATTACCATTTTTTTTATTAAAATAAGGCCTGTTTTTGATGTCATCAATTGACGACATTGTGACTAAATGGTTACAAACTAATGAGTATGACATATAATTACAGCTATACGTTAGAACAAAAATACATTTATTTACTTAAAAAAACATGATTTAATGATTATAATATATTTAAACAAAATTTCGGTTTATGAAATTGTAAAAAATAATTTTTATTTTTTGTCAAACATAGATGTACTTTACATTTTTGACAAAGAATACGGGAACTGCCTTTACATTCTGCGAGTTTACATCTTCAGATTTCGTTTCTGCATCTAATGGAAAATGCGCTATCCTGTGAAACTTAACATCATCAATAGGCTGGTTTTCCTAATTCTTTTTATTGTTTAATGGTTCTGATTTAGTTCCATTTGACAGGCGCTCTATTTTTCTAGCTCCTATGTGACATGAAATTAAAGCTTCTGCAATTATCGTCTTTTAGTGCTAAATTCTCTCATTTTCATTAGTACGTCTCAATTTCTAAAGATAAGTAAATAATATGAGAGTCAAATATAAAAACAAATTTATGGGATAAATCAGGTTCCAAGACATATTCGTATATACGAGCCCTAACAACTATATGTTGGAACAAGCAGTTATTTTGCGAATAAAATGTCAATTTACCGAAATTATTTGATTAAATTTTTTTTAATTGTAAATATGAAATTAACAACATTTTTTATGATGTATGGAAATTTTTGTTCCGACTTAATTATATATCTTATATTGATTACTATTTGGTTAATTGTTTGATAATAGAAAATTCTGACAACTAAATGGAACATTTTTTGTTTTTGGAGCCTAAATGGAGCCTAACACAAAGAAGGCTTTAAAATCAAACATACTAGTAGGTAGTGCGTTGTGAACAATAATTATTGTCACACGTAATTTAAGCATGAATAAAGATAACACCAATTTAATAATGGCACGTGGAAACCCTACTGATCCAAAAGTTCGAGAAATTATTATTCATCGGTATCATGAAGGTAGAAAAATGCAGACTGTGATGATTAAAATAACAAATCAAAACGAATATGTAGACAAAAAAATAAAAACACCTTAATTTTTTGATTCATCTAAAAATTATTTGAATGTTTAAAATATAAATGTGAATAAAAATTAATGTTAAAAATATAAATGACAAATTTTTTAAAGAGGTATCGAATGAAAAATTTGATTCAAACCTATCTACGTAAGTGTTCAAAGAACAAAAGAATTTACGAAGATTTAAATTAATCACCATTTCTTTTGGTACAACTTCTGTACACAGATATACCTGATTAATTGATTTAATATACATTTGTTCACGTAACTAATTTAATTATTAATTAAATTGCCAACACTATGTATTTACATATATAAATGACCTCGGATTATGATGCGTTATCGAGATGCAGCTTAAACGTGTTAACCTATATATCTACATAATTGTGTCACTTTCTTCTGACCAGTATTGAATATAAGCTTGTTTCAATTACTTTTATCCCTTTTTCCTTATTAATCTAATCATTTAATTTAAACCTACAAACGTTTAAGGTCGCAACTTCACCTGATTTGTAGTTTTTCTTGTTATCTACTTGTTTGGGAAAGTATGCAGCTACGAATTCTTTTCATATTTTTACAGTTAATTTTTTCTGTTACGGTACTGTAATGTGATCTAATTAAGTGCTGTATTCTTAAGACCTTTTTAAAATATATTATTTCCTGTTATTTCGTAAAACTTAAACTGGCTATCTCATTTATGATGTTGTAAGTACGGAGAATTTGGCTCACTTTTGTATTCAGTGTCACAAAGATTGAAACAAGTGGTTGATTTATGGCATGGCCTACGAGCTGTTGACCACCCAACGGTTAGAGGGTCGTTTGTGCCCTAGTAACGATCTCAACACACTTCAGACCAGTGAAAGAAAAACAACGATTTCTCGTGCCTCCGAGGCGGGCGTCCCGACGTGGGCCAGCTACAATCCCCTAGCTAAGAATCTTACGGCATCAATATCTTCAGAGGGTAAGTCTATGTTCTTAATACAAAACAACAATAATGAGTACAACCAGTAAATTTCATAATTTATTCACAATTTATAGTTGCCATTTTCGCTAATTTTATGTACAAACAAATATTGCATTTTTTCTTTATAATTATTTATCCAATATTATTTAACCAGCGACCTCTCAAGTTTAATCCTAAACACTACTGTTTGCCCAATTAGGTTTTTCCTGTGTTGCACGATTTCCACTTGTGATATTCATAATAAACTAATCGTCTATTGCGTTTGAACCGTGTCTTTTTTGGATGACCTTTATGTGTGTCTAAAATCCAGAAATACAGAGACATGAAAATCGTGGATGACCGATATAACACTTGAACTTATGGATCAGAAAGAAAAAAAACAAAGAAAATCTCTGAGATTATAAAAGAATACATACCATCATCAGAAGAAAGATAAGAGGAGCCAAAGAGAAACAAAAAACAGAACAATGTCAATAAATAGAGGAGTATCAAGTTAATGTGATAACTTCAATGTTTATCGAAATGTGAAAGAAATAGCTGGAAAGTTCGGAAAACGCAACAGCAGAAAAATAACAGATGATGAAGGCAATCTTGCCATAACCAAAGAAGATAAAATTTAATTAATTTGGTTTTGCGAACGTCGTTGGTACGAGGGAAGCTTCATTTAGCGTACAGGTATTTTTTCAGAAATGTAGAGATGTCAGCTGTGATGTTTTGTATGCCCGATTGACTACAAGAAGTATTTCCATAGTGTCAGGCATAAACATATATTGGAATAGCTGAAGAGGACAGGAATGGACGAAAGAGACCTAAAAATAATAACTAACCTGTATTGGAATCAATCAGCGGTGTTTCGAAGAAATGGAGAATATCAAGTCAAAATACAGCCTGGCTAAATATCCCACGCGTACAAAAAGAGATACACAACTAAATAAGGCCATTAGAATAATTGCTGGTGTCATTAAACCAATCCACACACATTAGATACCTGTTTTAAATCACATAACACCTTAACGTAGACGAATAAATGATTTAACTGAGGAGTACAAAAATATCATGAATAATATTACCCGTCAATTTACCAAGACATCCAGGGTGCCAAAATAATTAAAAGCCACGAGTTTTGACTTACTACGTAATAGGGGAGCGGTTTAACCTTATAAGCAGAGCATAAACCGACATGTTTTTGCATGTCTACCGCACCAAACCGTTTTCATTCGATTTTATATATATTTTTTAAATTCAAATGTATTTTTTTTTTATTTTTTCAACTGGCCGAAAATTCTAATCAGCAAATAATCTATTAAAAAAAAAAAAAACAATTTCCCAAATCGCTTCTAGTAAAATTTTTATACGCGGATCCCAACAAAATAAATACTTTTCCTATCTTGGTAATTTTTCGAAAAATGCTTCCCTTTCGAGATATTTGCAATTTTTTATTGAAACATCGCCTTAATTAGTAATTTTTAAAAATTTTTTCCTATAAAACCACTAAATTAACTGCAATTCTATAATAAGCTTTATAATCTTTACACCTTTAAGTACAAGTAGGAATATTTTGACAAGAATAAATAGATTCTATCTTGCTGAAAACATGGAATCATACATGTCCATATGTCTGTCTGTCTGTCTCCTCAACCTTCGCTCTATAGTTCTCTAAACTATTTCTCTATCTACATGTCCATTCGAATCACCTCCAATAAAACATTTTTCGTCGATTCAGGAATCTCGAGCATCTCGAAATCTAAGCCCCTTCAAAATGCTGTTTTTTCCTGTTCTTTACACCCTACCTGTGGGGAGTAGGTACATGCGCAGGTGACGTTCACGTTGGTATTGCCCATATTTAGTTGGACACTCATTATTCTATCACTTCTTCTGGATTCAACCCTTATGAAGGTATACGTGTGCAAGATGCACTACTAGCGCTGTGCAATCAAATTTTATTGAACTTTGATAAGGGTAATAAAATTATCTGTTTGTTTTTTGACTTAGCATGAGCTTTTTAAACTGTAAATCATCCAATACTACTGGAAAAACTTTATCACAGTGGTGTTAGAGGAACTGCGCTAAAGTGGATCTACACCTTTTTATCAAAAAGGTTTCAAAAAATTAAGGTCAATGTGAATGGGAATATAATATTTTCTTCAGAAAAAAGTGTCCTCCCCGGAATTCCACAGGAAAGTATCATTGGCCTTTTTTATTTTTGATTTGCTGCAATGATTTAAATCAACTGATAAACGATAGCTCAACATGTTTGGTTCGGAATCCATTAGATAATTTTTCTGATGCAATAAGCGTTCGAATAGAAAACGTGGAACAGCAATCATGCTGTTATGTCACTCAATTTGCTGATGTTACCACAGTTGCAATAAATTCCAATAATTTTTTTTCATGTAGTACAAAAAGCAAACTGTCTGTTGTGTTCCCACTACACAAAATGTAGTGGGAACATTGTATGTGCACTGTTATATTCTATGGCAACTTTGTCTGCCTAGATATGTTAAAACCTTACTATTTTGCTTACTTACAGTCAATTTTGCAATATTGCTTAGTTTGTTGGGGAAATTGCTCGCGACTTAATGAGGTGCTTGTTATTAAAAAAAAAATTATTTGTACCATGACGTTCAGAAGGCGCTTGGATTCCTGTAGACCAGTTTTTAAACAATTTTAACTGTATTTTAACTGTAATTTCGCTGTATATTTCCAGTTGTGTTATGTTACTACCCCAGATAAATGTTAGATATGTTAAAACCTTACTATTTTGCTTATTTACAGTCAATTTTGCAATATTGCTTAGTTTGTTGGGGAAATTGCTCGCGAATTAATGAGGTGCTTGTTATTAAAAAAAAATTATTTGTACCATGACGTTCAGAAGGCGCTTGGATTCCTGTAGACCAGTTTTTAAACAATTTTAACTGTATTTTAACTGTAATTTCGCTGTATATTTCCAGTTGTGTTGTTTATGTAAAGTCACATAGATGCAATTTTATTTGCAGAAATGATGTTTCCTTAACGAATGGCTACAATTTTCGTTACAGAAATGATTTGGTGATCCCTGTTCTCACTTGACCGTTGTGGGCAAGGGTCCTTACCCAACATGCATTCGTTTGTATAATAAATTGCCTAATTATGTTAAAAAGTCAAATATTTATGTAATTAAGAGAACAGTTAAGGACTTACTTCTGGTAAACACTTTCTATTCGTTAGAGGAATACTTGCAGGCACATTTTTAACAATTTGTATGTTTTTGTGTATATTTTATATATTTTTATGTGAACTGTTTTTATGTACTTATAGTTTTTAATCACAGATTGTATTTTGACTCATTTCAATACATGTTAAAGTCAGATGAAATAAATTATATTGATTAATTGATTGATTGATTGAACACCTTTTTTCTTTTCATTTAAAATAGCAATGTTAACAATTTAAGTAACTTTTTGTAAACACTACATTCTAATTGGAATAGGAAACAATTATAGTTTTCTGAAATTTAAACGCCAATAAACTTATTTTGCGACTTACTCCCATTAAAATAGTAATTACTTTAAGATGCCATAAGAAAATAACTTCAGAACTGTACACTCAAACCTACCCTAAATTACAATAAAACAAGACACCCTTTGGTACGTCCACGCCGCTGCCCACTATACTCAAAATTAAAAACGGGCCAGGCAGTTTGCAATCCACTCTAAAAGATTAAAAAGCTTGAAAGGTCGAAAGAATAAAGAAACGCTTTATTTGGCTGTTGACTAGCTGAAGAAATACCAATTTTGTTGTAACACTGCACCGGTAATTTGTAGAACCTACAAATTGAACTACTCCGGGATTTAGAGGCAAAGAAAATTACATTTTAAGTAAAAAAGTTGGCGTAGAAACGTTTAAAAACTGACTTGAGAGGAAAAGAGGTAACGGTAAACAGAAAATTTAGATCGAATAAATCAAGAATAATATACCATAAATCTTCCTGATAAATTTAAACTGGACATAAACATTTATGGGGATGTTTTTGCTTTTTTTAAGCAGCACAAATGTTAAATTTATAATTGCTGCCCCCTTGAATTGCTAACATTAGAAGAAGTATTAACCGACCGCAAAAAAATATTAGGTGATATTCATAGATAATAATAATTCATAGATATGACCAAAGGATAGAAGTTAGAATAGATATTTCTGATTCTAAAGAAATACAATCCAACGCACTGATTATTCATATATTCAATCAATAATATAATAAGATTAGACTTTACTCTATATTGCTTTAAGGCAACAGTGAAATTAAATTCAATTCTAAGACAATAGCCTTCGTTATTGTCTGCTCCTAACACCAGATAAATATTACTTTCATTAACTTCAGAGCAGCCGTCAATATTTTGAAACATATCCAAAAGTTCTTGGGGCGTCGTTCTTAAGATTATACAAATCTATGCACCAACCTTGGCAAGCCTGAAAATGAAGTAAAACAATTGTACAGAGAGATTAAGAAGTTAATGAAACTGAGCAAGAAGAACCAGACTCTTAAAATCATGGGAGGTTTCAATGCGTAGGTAGAGCATGGACGTGTTGCAGATGTCGTGGGTGACTTTGGTTTGGGAGATCGAAACGAGAGAGGTGATATGCTAATCCAGTTCTGGCAAGAAGAAAAATTAGTCATTGCGAATACTTGGTAAAAATTGCCACCTTGGAGACTCTACACCTAGCAGTCTCCACAACATACGCATGGCAACATCGTTAGAACTCAAATTGATTTTTTATTGAATAATCAGAGATACAGAAATGGATTGCAAGGAGTAAAAACGTACCCTGAAACATATATCAGATCTGATCACAATCCCGTAGTAAGAAAATTGAAAATTCTGCTAAAGAAAATTAAAAGAAAATCCATAACGAAAATTGATATAAACACCTTAAAATAACCTAGGTGTTTGTGAAGAAAGTCACAGACTAGGTTTGGATATTAATCTTTCCAAAACCAAAATCATAATATTCCACAAGAACCCCCATGAACAAATTACACCCAACATACAAATCAATGGTATCACCCTTCAGAGCTCCCAAAGCTTCATATACCTGGGCAGAGAGCTAAACAGTCAGCTAGACCACTCAAAAGAAATTAGAAGACGTATTGAAATAGCAAGATCTGACTTCATGAACATGCGTAAAGTGCTCTGTAACCCCAAGCTAGTAACAATAAGGTTAAGAACAATAAAGTGTTATGTGTGGTCTCTACTACTATATGGCTTTGAGACCTGGACATTAAAACAGTATGACGTCAACAAACTGAATTCATTCGAAATGTGGGTGTACCATCGAATGCTAAGAATAAGCTGGATCAGCATAACTACAAATGAAGAGGTACTGGAAATAATGAACACACGACCTCATCTGGTTAATACAATCAAAATTAGAAAGACGTCATATCTAGGGCACATAATGCGCTATAAGGAATTTGAGCAGCTCCAGGTAATATTAGAAGGCAAAATCGAGGGTAAAAGGGGTATAGGAAGAAAAAAGAAATCCTGGCTCCGAAACATCAGAGATTGGACTCACACAACAGGAAATGACTTAATCCATCAAGCCAAGAACAGAGAGAAATTTGCCATATTGATTGCCAACCTCAATAGAGAAGGCACTTAGGAGGAGGAGGAAAATAACCTAACGTTAAACTAAAAGTCACAGAAAAATTAAATGAGGCAATAGCGGATATCATGGCAAGATCTAAACAACCGACCAGTGTAGAAGACAAATGGAATTGTATTAAAAAAGCTATCGTAACCACTACCAAGTCTCTGATCGCTTCCCAAAAGCACAAAAAGAAAAATTGGATGACTGATAAAATATTATCAATAATGGACGACAGCAGATCATTTAAAAACAGCTATGCTGATGATACAGTTATAATAGCTGATAGCCAAAAACCGCTACAACGACTAATAAATAGAATAAACACGAAAGAAGAACGACTGGGCTTGTAGATTAATATAGACAATAAGGTAATGGTGGTTGGTAGAACACGAAATATGCAATTAAATAAAAGAGTAAACAATAAGAACATCCAAAACGTCCCCAAGTTCAGATATCTCGGAGTTGGATAATTAAAGATCTAGATCCAGACATAGAGATACGTAGCAGGATTGAACAAGCCAGAACAGCATTTACTAATATGAGAACCTTGCTAAGCAACAGCAGCCTTAACTTAACGCTTCGATATCGCTTTGTAAAATATAACATTTACTCCATATTGCTATATGGTGTAGAAACCTGGACCATAAAGACTAATGTGATGAACCAATTGGAGGCCTTTGAAATATGGGTATTAAGAAGACTACTTAAAATTCCCTGGACAGATCATACAACAAATGTCGAAGTATTAAATCGAATTATCAGAGAACTAAAATTGCTGCCAATAATAAAAAGAAGAAAAACTGCTTATCTGGGTCATATATTTCGAAATTTCAAGTACTAGTTCATAAAGCTTATTATGAAAGGAAATATAGAAGGAAAACAGAGCGTCGGAAGAAAAAAATACTCATCGCTTATAAACATAAGGGATTGGACAAACTTCGATGCCCATGCACTCTTTAGAGACACACAAGATCGCGAGGAGTATGCCAGAATTGTCGCCAATATCCACTAATTTGATAGGGTACCATGAGAAGAAGAAGGACATCGTCTTGTTAGTCATTTTCTGGTTAGAGTTCTCCACTGGATGAATTTAATTTTCTGGCAAGTCGCATACACACTTTCACAGTTTTTTCCAAGATTTTATTAAGCTGATTTCAGTCACTTGTCAAGATTGCCCAAGATTCTGCAATCATGTTAACTACAGTTTTGACATTAAACATTTTGAAAATCAAACAATATCGTGTTCTTCTTTATCTTTTATGATTGTGCTTAACGTTTGTCTTCTGTAAACCTTCTTGATTTTCTCAAGAACCCCCTGGTATATTAACTGTAATAGCGATATTACATTAGGCGGCAAAAACTTACTGACCAGTACATCTGTCTAGGGATGTGAAGGAGCATTATCAATTATTAAGACAGCTTTAATTGGCAACTCACACTATTTTAAATACTTTATTACACCTGGCATAAAACAATCAAAAAACCAGTTTTTAAAAGTAAGGCAAACCAGGTAAAAATTCATTCAGTTTCGGTTGTGTCAATTTTGTTTGCGCTTGCGTACTGTGCGATCCCGCAGTGTTTTTAACATAAGCAGTTCAGCCGCCAATGATGTTTTCTCTTGCCGCTCAAAATAGGCCATTAGTGCGTCTAGTTAGGCCATTGCGTCTCCATCACTAGCTGTGATGTGTCTTCGTCTGCGTCATCAGCGTCTGATGCAATAGCGTCAGGTGAATACGACGAGTTCACTGCCTCGTCAGTAAGTGGCGCAAAGCGTTCGTTATTGCCTGCTTCCAACCACAGATTAATGTCACTTTCATCGACTTCAGAGCAGCCGTGAATATTTTGGAATATATCCAAAAGTTCTTGAGGCTGGACATCCTCTGGTGAGTCATTTTCCAAGTTACAGTTCTCCACTGGTTGAACTAAGTTTTCTGGCAAGTTGCAGACATCCTGTTACACTTGTTCCAAGATTACGTAATCATGTAAATTACAGTTTTCACATTGAACATTTTTAAAATCTCAACTACACCGTGTTCTTCTTTAGATTGTGTTTAAGATCTGTCTTCTGTAAACCCTCTTGATTTTGTCAAGAACCCCCTGGTCCTTGGGCTGTAACAGAGCTGTTACATTAGACGGCAAAATCTGGACGGTAATGTCTCCATTGACCAGTACATCTGCTGAGGGATGTAAAACAGCATCATTAATTATTAGGACAGCTTTAGTTGGCAACCCACACTCTTCCCAAATTGACTAGACTAGACGACTGGACGAAATTTATGCTTTCTCAAAGCATTGGGGTAGGCCATTATTGTCTATCGGTCCTTGCTTTTTTGTACCCTTTTGCGACTTGGGTACTAGTAATAGGGTTAGTATTTCCTAAATATTCAACTAACTAATTGCTTGATCAAGCTTCACAAATAATGTCTTTTTCACATCATTAAATTATTACGAAAAATGATTGTTTAATTTTAAATTTTTGATTTGAATTTAATTCTCATTAAAAAAATATCGATAACCCGCCTATGTCTATTCTAAACTCCGTCGTTACTGATTACTGTTTACAGGTCGCTCCACAGCGAGCATGAGCTAAAACTTGTAACAAAATAATTCTGCGAATCGTTGGGCTTTGTGTGCGAAAGCTCCATATATATTTTTTCATTCCTGCTAATTAGTGTGAAGGAGTATGTTCTCTCTAGCTGAACAGCTAAGTGAGGTAATTAAGTTAGTTAGTTTTAGGTACATAAAACAAAATTGTTTGACTGAGTGTGAATTATATAAAATGTAACTACAACCAGTGAACGTAGACTCAGAAAATAGACAAACCTAGAGCATAAGTATTTCAGTAATATCTGTTGGCATCGTATTGACTATTAATAGAATTATTATGTATCTTTCTTTATTCTTATTTTTTTTATTGCGTAAGACATTTTTTCAAATTAAAACTATCAGTCTTTATTTCCTTACTAGGTACTAGCAACTTCAGAACTGTTTTAGTTCGGAGACCATACTTAACCAGTTTTTTTTCTTATTTGCTATTAATTTTATCCAACTTTTTATTTTTAATTCACTTACGTCTTTGCATATCTGGTTTCAACCATTAAAATATAATCAAATTATTTAAATTTAACACTATTCGAATTATTTTCTGTTCTTTTTTTATTCTTCGTAACACTTCTACATATATAAGTAATATGGTATATCCAAGTAACATTCTACGATTATTCGATATTTCTTTTTATATCTATTTATATTTTGGCTTACTAGTTACAATCTTTTTTGTTAATGTGTCAATAAGATTTTCGCACCTAATCTTATTAAATGCGTTCTTAAAGTCAATAAAGCATGTATGCATATCTCGATTTATACCCAGACATCTTTGAATTGACAGATTCATACTGAATAACGCCTCTCTTATTCCTAGATCTAGTTTTTTGCACATCTATTGCAACCCAAAAAGGCTTCATTGTGGTGGAGAAATGACATCGCAATGCATTAGACAACAAGAAACAAGTATATCAAAAGTGGCTGTAAATAAACGACCCAGATGATTGACGAACATATGCAAAATTAAACATAGAAGTAAAAAATTTAGTAAATAAAGCAAAAAAAATTACATGGAAAAGTAAATTTGAAAATATCAACAAACATATAGGGTAAACAAGATCAAAAGAAGTATGTAAAACGGCAAAAAACCTAAGAACGAACAAAAAAGAAGCGAGTAGAATAGATTTATTAGAAGAAATATCTTGGATCCAACATTACTCGTAACTTCTGACGGAAGAAAGACCGAAATTCGCGAATACCATTACAAACATGCAATACGAAATCTAAAAAACCGAAAAGCATGCGGAAGACAAGGTATACCGAAGAACATTGCTAGGGAGAACTAAAATGCTGAACTCCAAAGAAAAATCACTTTAGCATGAGCCGCATATGGAGCTCTATCAGACATCTTCAAGAACAACACGCCAAATTATTTGAAAAAGAAGACTAATGAGACAAGACGTTTGACCAATGTGTGCTTTTAGTTATGATTTACGAAGTATACACACTTTATTTAACCCCTACTACAGCAACCAAATTCAGAATAGCCCAAAGACAAACGCTCACTACTTTTCATAGCATAGAGTTTATAGCAGGGCTAAAGTGTGACTTGGCTTTTAATGTGGCCAAATTGAATGACTGACAGTGGACGCAAAAAATAACACTCTAGACCACGAGCTGACAGAAAAAGCAGAGATAGACCACCAACACGACGGACGATGATGGCAAAATAATCGCTGGCAATTGACTCAGGAAGCTCAAGACAGTGTTTTTTAAAATCTTTTTACAAGCTCTTGCTAATTTTAGCAGCTACAGGATTCTGATTCGACGAAATGATATCAGCTACTATTACATTTTTATAGACTATATAATATTTTTATATCTGCATAAAATAGGATTTGATTTTTAAGTTATTATCAGCTCGATCAGCAGGAAATGTCTAGATATATAATCTTCGTTTTGTTAATGTAAAGTATATATTTTTTACACCTAAATCGTAGATAGATAGAAAAATAACCAGACAGATCTTTACTTTCTGAGTGCTTGTTGCTCATCATTTTAATGTGTGATAAACTGCACAAACCGTGAAAATCTACCTCTGATTCTCACTTATCAACGCCACATAATCAATTTTAAACATATTTTGAATCCATTTACAAACTACTTTCTACTATTTTGATATCCTAATACCAACTGCGTAACATTTCAATAAATAGTGTCAGTTAACAATAAATGGCACACACCGGTTTAATTTTCTGGTTGACTAATCTATTTTGCAATCATTACGTGAACCGAAACAATTATATAATTGTTATGTTAAGTACTGTTCGAATTCTACTGGAAAAATTCAATCTCAGTAAAGAAAATATACTGTTTTTTCTAAAAATTCATAACCCTAGTTAGCTAATTATAATCATATAGAGTCATAAAAAAATCAAATTAAGCATAGAACGTTACACGACATAAACAACAAAAATAAACAAACCCTATATTCCAGTTCTGACACCTAAGCTAATAAATATTTTCAAAAATGTTAGTGGCTTAAAAATTACAACTAAGAATGTGAAAACGGTATTGAAGTTGTACACAAAGACAAAGGATCCTTTCACAATACAGGACTCATCGAATGTTGTTTATTCTATACCGTGTGCCCATTGTGAAAACGAAAATTAGCTCGAGACAGAGACAGTTTCGCCATGTTAATCGCCAACGCCAAGGGGACTTGATAGGGCACGTTAAGAAGAAGAAGTGCCAATTTTGAAAACGTGTATATTGAAGAGTCATCTCGTAATTTTCATAGTAGGTTGATCTCACATCGCAGCGACATAAAAATGTACGCTGACAGAACATGCATTAACGTTAAATTAAAAATTTAATTTCGAGGATTCCTGTCTTTTGGCAAAGGAAGAAAACCATTTAAAACGTAGTTTCTTGAAAATGTGTTTCATAAAATTCAATATGTTTTGTATAAGTAAAAAGTCTGATGTAGATAAACTGAGCAACATTTATTATTATTTACTGACAAAACATCAAAACTGAAATAAAGACTTACTTTTACATATACACACCATAGTACACCTGCATACAAAACATGTTGCATACCAGGTTTAATAAATTACTTCCATTAATAAAACATGAAGAACACCTAATTACATTTTTTCTTTCTGGTCTCTATGAATCACTTAAAACAGACCATTAAAAGATGTCACAAACGAAGTTAACTATCCTTAACTAAATTTTAAAATGTATTTTGTCCATTATTTTATGTTATATTTTATATGTGTATTATTAATGTTGAGTTTCACAGCTTTATATAAATAATCTTAATGACCACTAAGTTGCACTGACAATGTGTGAGAGCCGCCGTCCGGTCCCGCTACCACGATGCAGCCACATGATTGGCCAGCGCGCGCTTCTTGACGTTCGCGCTACGGAGTATGCCGATACGTCCCGACACGACAGGTCACCGCGACTATAAATAGAGCGGTAGCGGAGTAATCGTCGGATTCACTCCCCGCCTCTCGACGCGTTAGTGTTCTGAGCTGTTGGACGTGAATCCTTGTCCTGGCATTTGGTTTTCACCTCTGGCTGCGTTGAGTAGTTGAGTTACTGTGACCAAATGCCCATCTTGGTAGTTAGTATTTGCCTCTGGTTGCGTTGAGTAACAGAGTTACCGTTGCTAACTACCCATCTTCCTGTCTTTTATTTTCTTTTTCTTTTTCTTTGTTCTCCTGAAGAAGTTACATACAATTGTAGCGAAACGTCGAGATGAACCCACTTTTGGGTCACTCACAAATGACACGGTCCAAACCGGAAGACGAATAAACTATAATTAGGAATAAAATAATTCCGAAAGCTAGACCAAAAGTCAAAAGAGTGTTTCTGTAAAATCCCGGCAAAACTTTTGACTGCAGCCCTAATAAACTTTGTTGTTTGTTTATATCGACAGTCACTAATATCCAGTATTTCTTATTTATATATATATATATATATATATATATATATATATATATATAGATATATATATATATATATATATATATATATATATATATATATATATAGATATATATATATATATATATATATATATATATATATATATCTATATATATATATATATATATATATATATATATATCTATATATATATATATATATATATATATATATATAGATATATATATATATATATATATATATATATATATATATATATATATATAGATATATATATATATATATATATATATATATATATATATATATATATATATATATATATATATATATATATATATATATATATATATAACCTAGAGCTAAGATTAATATTATTACTAAAATTAATATCAAACTCACCAGTCTTCCGGGTTGAACCGCGTCGATATTCATTTACAGTGGTGACAGTGCCGTAGTAGTGACAAGTGAACAGTGTAGTAGTGTCTGGGGGCTCGGGAGACTGAGACCTCGGAAGCCCTGAGGAAGGCATCAGAGAGGATGCCGAAAGCTCGGCAAAATAAATATCGACGCGGTTCAAACCGGAAGACTGGTGAGTTTGATATTCATTTTAGTAATAATATTAATCTTAGCTCTAGCTTTTATTGTACTAACCGCGGAAATCTTTCCGAACATATATATATATATATATATATATATATATATATATATATAATAAAAAAAATATATATAAAATAAAATAAATATAATATATATAAAATAAATATATATAAAGTATTAAAGTAGTAAATAACAAAAACAACAAAGACCTACAAATACTATGTATTTAACAAAGTATTCACGTTGTTTGTTTAACACAAAAGATTAAATCAATACTAAAATACATTAAACATTTCTCATGTCTTGTCATGAACATTCGTCAATAGAGATTCATTAATAATTCCTGTATTCGCTGTGCAATACTTGCAAGTAAGTTAACCTGGAAGTTTTTTAGATTGTTTAGATAATTTCTACCTTGAATTTCTACCGCACGATAAAATTATAAAGCTTGTTCAATGAAAATATATAGAAGACAGCATTTCCCATTTATAAAAATAGATCTCCCTATTTATTAAACAACTAGTTTGTGTTAAAGCTCTTTAACTATAAGTTAAGGCTATAAGGCAGCTTGACAAAAATGTAACCAATAGGTTTGGAAGAAGAAATACTTTTAGTAAGAAGAAAATTTCAGTTTTGCGTTATATAAAACCTGCACTGTAGGTCATCCTATAACAAACTCACAATTTAAACTAAAACTAGTAACATAATCTTGTACCATTAATTTTTTTCGTGAGCTTTTAAGAAAATCTATGTTAAACACGTCAAAAATATTGACGAAATCATACTGTACATAACATATAGTTAAAAATACAACACAATTGGTCTAGAAAAATGTATTTCCTGTGAAGTTACGATATAAATATAGTAAGGAATATTTTTTGAGCACTACGTATTATCTCTGGAGCTTATAGAATAACTTATGTTGCAAGCCTCGAGTGGAAACTTGGAAAGCCATTTCCAACGAAGGAAATTACTTACTCTATCTTAGGCTTCAAAACAATCATCACTACAATCTGACAACCCTTTTCTTACTCTGTCATCGTTATCAAATATCAATATAAGAACACATTCACCATTTTAATTAAGGACTTTAAACTCTATTGAAATTTTTAACTTTCCCTCAACACATTTAGCAAACGTAAACACGCCCCCTCCCTGGTTAATACCTTTGCCCACTTTAAATTTAGAATTATCATTATATCACAAATTTGAAACTAATCCACAAATATTTATAAGCAATTATAATAGAATACTTTCTTGTTTCCCTGAATATTACCAAGTTTACACAGATGCATCTAAAACGACTTCTGGTGTAGGATCATCATTTGTTATAAGAGACATAATAGAAAGTTTCAAATTGCCCACATAATCCACTGTATTAACTGAAGAAATGTATGCAATATACAGAGCTCTAAATCACATACAAACAGTCAAATCAGATAAATTCCTCATTATAACTGACTCAATTTATTCCCTCCATATACTGTCAAAAATGTACACCTGCAACCCGATTGCTAAATTAATTAAAAGCAAGATGCAGCAGCTGGAAAACAAAACATTAGTCTTCGTGTGGGTACCATCACAACCAAACGAACTAGCTGATAAAAATGCTCGAGAAATAGCAAATTCCCCAAATACCAGACCGATAATAAAACCATTAGCAGAAAATCTCAATCCGTATTTTAAACAAAAGCTGATATGTAATTGGACTCGATGTTGGAAAGAAAAATCTTCAAAATTAAAAGAAATTAAACCAAATTTTGGACGATGAAGTAACAACGTCCTTAGCTGTTTCCTTCAGGTTGTATTAACCAGACTCCGACTAGGACACAGCATACTCACACATGAATATATCATGAAAAAGGAACCTCAACCAAAATGTACGAGTTGTGATGGAAACACGTATTATCGGAGTGTCCCAAATATAGTGCTAAAAGACTAACCAATAAAATTCCATCAGTTATAAGAGATATTTTTAGTGTCAGTGTACCAGTGAAAATATTGTGAAATTTTTATAAGAGACAGTAACATATTAAATTACATATAAGTAGGTATGTTATTTATTTGTTATTTGTAATCATTATTACTTACAATAAATTCATCCCCTAATAACCAATATGGTTGATGCGGCTGCCTTTAAATAAAAACATATTTTTTTATGCGTACCTAAAACTAGAATTTTTACATTCAAACTTAAAATCTTCAAAGACATTGTTCTAAAGCTATTTTCTTAATATTAATATTTTTTACTAGTTTTATTGAAACCTAACCACAATTTCAGTTTAAAATACGTTTATTTTGAAGGTTAGATTTCTGTTTTTTTTTTATTGTGATTGAAGTTTTGATTTCACTACATTTTCAACTGGATGTTTTTTTGTGATTAGGTATATTTATTTTGCTTTTGTCAGGACGAGTCCACGTGTTACTGTTGTCGACTTTGAACAGGCTAATTTAGTTAATACGCCACACACCACCTATTATTTCCTGAAAAATTACCAGAGGAATTTTGCTGTTTTATCAATATTTTGATTTGATTGTTTTTATCCAAACATACTTGCAAAAATTCAGAGTGTCTTGTCCTTGATCGGTATTTATAAAATGATGAATAAACTTGTTTTGTGACTAATTTTTTTACACAAAACTTTTGTCTCTCCAACACCTGTCGTAACACTAGTTGTTACTCCCTTATGTGCTTTACAATTTTAACATATTCACCTGAAACTACTTTTCTATTGAGCGCCCACCACAGAACCCGTCGTCGATGCTTTCTTAAGATCAATGAATATCATATGAGCGTTTGTTTTATATGAGAAACAAACGCTGATATGATCAGATAGCCAGCAGCGTCCAAAGCAGGTTTTCCAAAGTCAGCTGAAAGTTCGATATCAAAAACATAACGAATTCCTGTAAGAATTTAAATCCAAAATCAAAAGATGATTCCATTTGGTATTTCCCCAGGCCCCTAAAGATTTTCTAAAACAAATTGTTACACAGGCATTATACCACAGGCTTAACAAAGGTTAAGCAAAATCTTTAACAAAAATTTCAAACTGAAAAAATAAAATGATTATTGTGGAAGAATAAGAAATTTGTAAAATAACTGCAGAAATGATTCCAGGCAAGGAAACAAGAACCAAATAAAGAAGTCAGAAGGTCGCCTAGATCTACATCCAGAAGAGTCCTACTAGAAATACTAGCAGAGATAGGTCTCTAAGCAATCGACCATCCACAACTGACCACAGACATCCAAACAATAGTCAGAGAAACGAATAAAAGTCGACATTGAGGGGCGAGAGTAAGCTGTATCTAATCAAATTTCCATATTCGCATTTATACTTTAAATAAAAATTAACAGACTTTACTACTTAAGGGCTACGTTGATAATAAAAAATGCACCATTATTATTGATATCGGTGCAACCAGATCCTTTATTCGACGATTTTTGAATGAAAAACTAGAACCTACTAAAACAAACTTCAAACTTCAAATAGCTTCAGATACACACTTGTCCAATTCAAGAAGATATAACGGCAACCATATAGATTAATAACACCTTGATAAAACACCTATTTCGTGTAACCGATATTAAAGATGAATGAATGAGATGAATATTATGCAGAACAAATTTATCAAAGATCTCCAAAATAAAATTTTGTTTTTTAAAAATAAAGAAGTTGTCCTAAAAGGAAGAATCAATGCCTCAAGTGAGAGTTATAGTGAACGAGGATAAAGAAATTCCTCAAAATTTTGAAAGTATCGTCCGGGCTAGACTGAGTTAAAAATCTGATAGTCTACAATTCGGTTTTGTAGAAAGCAAGGAACTCGTTAGTGACGGAATTAATTTTGATAGCTAGGTGCCTTGGTAATCTAGACGAGATGATTTCAGTAAGGGTTGCGAATTTGTCTAAAAATCATGTTAAATTAAAGAATGGACAATAAATAGCATTCTCTACGATAATAGAAAAATAATCAAGTGTGATTTATATTTGAAAAGGAATGCAGCTTTAACCCAGATGTGCCTTATGTACAATAAATTGTATACCATAAACATGTTTTTACAATT
Source organism: Diabrotica balteata (assembly GCA_918026665.1). NCBI lineage: Eukaryota > Metazoa > Arthropoda > Insecta > Coleoptera > Chrysomelidae > Diabrotica > Diabrotica balteata. The sequence continues at coordinate 41,575,224 of OU898279.1, read as the reverse complement.
CTCAAGATAACATTCTATTCCTTATACACATATATTATTGTATTGTTTTTTCCAAACTAATCATATTCTTAAAAAAAATCTTCACAGTTTTTCCCGCAATCTGTTATATTTGGAAAATATTTGTCACTATAAATTTCTGTTAAAAGTTTTTGCAGTGGTCAAAGTGTCATTTGAAAATTAAAAAAGAAGATTCCTCCGAACTTAAACAAAAAGAAAAATATATGTTGGGCGGAGAGTAAGGCCCAGCACACCTAGTGGGGCTTCAGGTTGATGATGCCCAAGGAACGAGCACAATACTCCGCAGCTAGACAGCATAACTGTAACTTTTACTCATTTGGCAAGCCAATTTAGTGGTTTAGAGACACGAATAAGAAACCAGATCTACTATACTTCTATATTGCTATAAAAGTTTCACAAAATTATAATTAAATAGAAGAGGGTCTACATATAGTATCAGATAACTCCTCATTAATATTATTAGTAAGCAATACCATAATTATGAAGAAAGAGATCCCAACGTTTTTTAACAAAATCACGGATTACATAGGCTTCGTACCGAATGTAGAAAATAGAATAGAACTAAAGTTATCTTGAAAACAATTGCAGATCTTGACCAAGAACAGATAAATTTAACAAATATATACAGCATACATCGTAAACACTAAATCAATTAAAGGAAGGACGAAAGGTAATAATTACCCAACTGAGATTAGAATTATGGTTGCTGAAAAAACACGTCTGAGAAGATGATGGCAGCTATGTAGAGCAACTGTGAATATGTCATAGGCAGCAAAATATGTCATGTGCTCAAAGTACCCAAGAACAAGCTGACCTATTTGCTGATCATTTGAAAAATACTTTTAAACTGGGTGATATGCAATCTCAGATTGACAACTTTTCAACATTAGATAATAATATTATAGAAATAATGCAATTAGTAACACCTAAAGAAATTAAAATTGAAGAATATGACCTCGTAACAGGAGAAATCTTGAAAAATTCTGCCCAGAAAAGTAATAGTTAAGTTATCAAATCTATTCAATGCGTCGATTAGACTTAAATACTTCCCAAGATGCTGAAAGGTAGCAGAAACAACTATGGTAGCAAAACCTGGGAAACCATCATATATGAGGTAACATCATATCGGCCAATATCATTGCTGCCATTGGTTTTAACTCTTCTTAAAAAGATTAAAACCTATAATAGAACAAAAATATATAAGCACTCCAAAAAGTATTTTCGGCGTTTTTTCTGGATGTTGCCCAGGCTTTTAATAAAGGCTGCCATGATGGGCTAGAATACAAAGTATATTTACTTTTGTCTAAAGAACATAGTCAATCACTAAAATCGTATATTACTAAAAGACTGTTTAGAATAAAATATAAAGACTGTTACTCTAACTTGAGAACAATAAATGCTGGAGTACCTCAAGGCGGTGTTTTAAGTATATTACTTTATCTGCTGTACACCTACGACTTTTACCATTTTCAAAGTAAAAAGGTTGCACGATACAATTTATATAAAAGTGACGTAACTAATATTTATTATCTCCAGAACGTCAACTTTAGGGTTAAAATTTTCCTAATATAGCTAATTATACGAAACCCATACGGAACTGCTCGATCTGTCATAGGCGTCAACATGGTATAATAATCAGAAAAATGTAATCATCATTATATTCGGATTTTTTTAATTATATTGATTAAATAACCAAAAACTTTTGTTATTATTAATAATATAAATTTTATGAAATAACTCTTTAAGTCCAATATTCCACAAAATAATAATTTTAATTAAATATATTTGACAATTGTACGCAACTGATACGGGAATACTTCAAATTTTAATGACAGTTCAGCGTATGAAAAAATTGTATAAAGTGTTTCCGCGTTTTTAGAGTAAGAATTTTGTTTATGATTTGATTTCTTACAGAATTTGATCATAATATATTATATATTAATAAATTGTATTTAAAAATACATATTAAATTTACATTAATAGCTTTAGAAACTAATTATTGTTGTGTATTGTGATTGTGCTATGCCAAAACAACTAAATAGGCTGTAGAAAGCTGATAAGCTTTCATATAAGATATATTATGTTGAACAAAAAATAATTGTTGGACGTTTTTACTATTAATGCTCTAAAAGAGGCAAGTTTAAAATTCAGAGTATACAATTTTGTAAAAAATGTTTTCTTATGTATTTTAGTATGTTGCAGTAGTCTTAAAACTAAGTATATGTACTGTTAGTATAACAGTTTGACAAACAGTTGACATTTTAAAAATTCCCCACTTACTTACTATTCTGATGTTTTGGCAACGCTGTGGGGTTCTGACGTAAATCTTAAGTGATGTGCAACCATTGTTAAATGAAAAATTCTATACTCATATAAAACACCACCACAACCGCAACGTTAACTGATAATACAAATATGTATATTAGCTGATGATGATGAAATTAAAGCCAAAGTAAAACTGCAAGAGTCACTGAATGAGACAAAAGGAACACATGTAGGTTTCACCAACAAAACAATAAATAAAACATAAATAGTATTAAATGGTACTTCTTCTTCTTCTTGTAGTGCCTATCCGTTTCGGATGTTGGCGACCATCACGGCAATCTGCACTTTGCACACTGCTGCTCTAAAAAGATTTGTGGTTGTTGTGTTGAACCACGTTCGTAGATTTTTCAGCCAGGAAACCCTTCGCCTTCTTGGTCCCCGTTTTCCTTCTACTTTTCCCTGCAAGATTAGTTGCAGCAGTCCATATCTTTCGCTGTTTCTCATGATGTGACCGAGATATTCGATTTTGGCTGTTTTTATTGTGGTTAACAGCTCTTTTTTCATTCTCAACAGAACACCCTCATTAGTAACGTGGTCGGTATACGATATCTTCAGGATGCGACGATAAAGCCACATTTCAAAAGCCTCAATTTTCTTGCAGGTGGTGTCTGTGAGAGTCCATGACTCAACTCCGTACAACAGTATAGGAAAGATGTAACATCGTAGTTACCTGATTTTTATGGGCATTGATAAATCATGACATTTGAATAACTTAGCCATTTTTTGAAATGCAGATTTTGCTTTCTCTATTCTACATTTGATTTTTATGGAATGGTCCCAATTTTCATTGACGTTCGTACCAAGGTAGATGTATGTTTTTACTCTTTCTATTTGTTGACCGTTTACAATGATTTGTCCAAATTGCTGTTCCTTCTTAGAGATCATTATGCATTTTGTTTTCTTAGTGTTTAGTGAAAGTCCGTATCTCTGACTGACCTCTGTGATTGTGTTCATTAACTCCTGGAGGGTTTCAGAACTGTCAGCGAATATTACCGTGTCGTCCGCGTATCTAATGTTATTGACAGATTCTCCGTTGATTCGAATTTTGGCTTCAACATCACCCACTGCTTCTTGAAAGATATCCTTAGAGTATATGTTAAACAACAGTGGTGATAGTATACATCTCTGACGGACGCCACGTTTGATTTTGATATCGTCGGATTCTCCTGCCTCTGTCCGGATAGATGATGTTTGATTCCAGTACAGATTGCTGACAATTCTTAAATCACATGTGTTTATTTTAATATTGGTTAATATCCCCATCAGCTTGTCGTGCTTTACTGTATCGAACGCTTTATGATAGTCAATGAAGCACGCATAAATGTCGCAGTTCACGTCTCTACATCGTTGAAATAGCACTTGTATACTAAAGAGAGACTCTCTCGTCCCCACTGCATTCCGGAAACTAAACTGTGTACGGCTGATTTTTTATTCGCACAGTCTATATATCCTTTGATGTATGATTTTTAGAAATAATTTTAAAATATGACTCATTAAGCTGATGGTTCGGAAATCACTGCATGATACGGATTTTATTTTCTTTGGTAAAGCAATAAAGGTCGACTTCAGCCATGTTCTTGGTATACTGTAATATTATTCCAAATATAATAAAATTCATAAATAATATTAGTCATATTTTACATTTCGTTATTGTGTAAATGAAATTGCTTTTAATCAATAATCCGGAAAGCATGTAGTAGTTCAAGTTTGTCAAATATAGTTAACTATAACAGATATAGCCCGATTATAGATATTTGAGAAATTTAAAGAGATAGACCAATTGATGTACAAGGGGTACCGAACAAAATATATTCATGTGCTTAGATCAAATAACATCTGTTTTAATAGTTCCTCTTTAATATTTTGCCTTGTTACAGGATAGTATTCAGAAAAACGCAAAAATAATTACTGTAAAATATAATTTTATTAGGTACAATTATAAATAATTATAACTTAATATTATACTGTATCTATTTAATTAAAATACTGTTTCCATCTGGTTTAAACTCGGTAAAGAGAGCACGTATTTATTATTGACGATTTCGCTATCAGAAAAATATAAAGTTAATTAAAATGTGGCGTCCATTGTTGAGAATAATTAAGTAGAAATTGCTGAAGAAAATAAGAAAATTTTACCGTCAAATAATCCTGAAAATTTGCTGGACCAATTAGAAGTTTTAAAAAACCAGAAAAAAAAATATTTATATCGAAAGACGCTAAAGAAATTGTGTTAAATGTGTTTAATGGATTATGTGAATAACTGAAACGACACGAGAGTGTTTTAAAAACTGCAGCTTTAACAAAAGTTTCACGTGCTACTGTATATTGAATTATAAAGAAGGGCATTACAAATAGACAAAAAAGGAGCGACTTTAGACTACATCGATCTATTGAGCAACATCTTTTAGATCCCATTTCAGAAACCATTTATAATATGTTTGAAGGTAAGAGTATATCCACACTTAAGCAAATTTTAGCTGAAATAAAATTTAAAAATATTAATAATTGCTGTAAATCATTTAATAATCTTTAAGAACATTTTTACTATCAAATGGTTTTAAGTATAAAACAATCAATAGACGATATAATATAATGGAAAGTGCCTGTTTAATAAAATGACGAATATTTGGAAAAGATAACCGAGTACAGAAATAGCGGAAGAAAAATGTATTACTTAGATGAAACGTGGTTTGATACTAACGAAACAATTGGCAAAGGTTGGGGTAATGACAATGTAAAGTTAATGTACCACCTTCCAGGTGCAAACGAATATTCATTTTATATTTTGGAGGGGGAGGACTTTAAAGACAATCGTTTGAACTATCATCAAGATATTGCGGGTGAACTTTTCAAATCGTGGTTTAAAAATAACTTATTACCAAATTTAGCAGACAACAGTGTTATTGTTTTAGATAAGGCATCATATCATTCTAGATACCTTAAAATTATTCCGAATAAAATACTCTAGAAAGGATGAATTACAAGATTTTTTATTATTACAAGATTTATATTTTGAAGATTGGTACACTAAAGACCAATTAGTACAGGTACTTATTACACAATTATTTGTAAAGGAATATATTATTAATGATGCAGCAAGTAAAGATGGACATACAACTTTAAGACTACCACCATATTACTGCGTTTTAAATCCAATAGAGTTGTTATGATCTCAACTGAAATATAATGTCAGACAAAAATGTAAGTCCAAAATGTTATAACACTGTCGTGAAACTAATAGATTCTGAATTATCTGGATAACTGGAAAATCAATAGAGCACGTAAAAAATATCAAAAAAGAATATCTTAAAAACATTTCTCTTCTAAATACAATTATTATCAATGTGAAAAACAGTGATTCAGAAGAAGAAAGTGACGAAGTGTAATACCAAGACAACTTTATCTCAATACTTAGCTTACCCGGAATATTTTCTTACATAATCAGGTGTAGGGATTATCGACATATATTTAACAGTTGCTACTGCTTCAATTTTTTAAGAAAAACGTGGCCTTATTATGAACACCACTTATTATTGCAATATCTATATCTTTTTTTATCTATATAATATCAAAATCAGTTCTTAAGTAAGTGTTGACTAGATAAACTTTTAATTATTCGGTACTTCAAAGTTTTATAAAAATTATTTAAACATATATGAATTTTTTATCTTTCACTACCTACCGTTCGCTCAATTATTAATTAGTTTTTGAATACAAACCAATTATTGTTTGAACATTTTATAGAAAATGCATTGCAGAAATATGATTAAAGTAATTTAAACTTACACAAGGTCGGTCCTATCCTGTTCTTCACCGGCCATAGTGCTGCTTATCGCATTTTTCTCAAATAAATATAACCGACCTATACCTCAGTTTGCTTCGTTGTAAACAATATCGGCGTGGCCTTGCTTAAACATGCAAAACAAAGTTGACCAATAACGTCGTAAGGCAAGGACGTTTATAAAAACGGTAAATAGTGAATTTAGCACAGTTACAGTTCTAAGTTGATTTTAGAGTTGAGTAGTGTTATTATACATTATTAAAGATTAGTATGTAATTAGTGTTAACAATTTGTGCTCCTAAATAAAGTTGGAAATACCTATAAGAGTAATATTTATTGTATGCTATAGTATATAGCGATATTATATATTATTATAATATGCCAAGACAGCTGGGCATGAATCTATATCAAGTTAAAATGGAAAAAACACATCAAAAATTAGAAAATGGTATTAAACATCAAATATGGAAAACTGTACTGGCTTCTTGGAAGAAAATCGCAGCTGTCAATAAATAATAATCTATGACATATAAACAACGGCTAAACTTGGATTTAAAGAAGATAACGCAGAAGTGGCTATGGGTTCATTTGGATACGGTGAGCGAACTGATAGAGGAGGTGTGATACTAAATTTTTTGTTGCATCATCGGCTCTATGTGATGAATACATTTTTCAAAAAGAACCAACAACGTAAGTGGACGTGGACTAGTCCAGATGGCATAACAAAAACCGAAATTGATTTCATCATCACAAACAGAAAAAATATTGTCCAAGGTGTTACAGTAATTAATAAAATCACTGTTGGCATTGACCATCGGTTGGTTAAAGCAAAAATAGTAATCAACATTAGACGTAAGAGGACAGCAATGATAACAGAGAGGCATTCTAATTAAGAAATCGATAAAAGATAGAGTAGCTTATCAGAATCTCATAACTTCAGAACTTAAAGAAGTAGAACATCTAAATGAAAATGCATTAGATATAGAGCTGACAAACATGCGAATAAATAGTGCGATTCGAAACGCTTATAGAAAATATAAGGAAAAGGAAAAAACAAGATGGATAAACTCACTCAACCCACTAAAGATCTTATAAACAAAAGAAGAGAATTGAAAGATAAATACAAAGATAATTTTGTAACACTCAGACAGTTAAACAAAGATATCACAAAATCCATTCGAAAAGATGTAAGAAATTGCAACATTGAATACATAACTCAAGCTATTGATAGAAATAAAAGTTTAAAGGCTCTGCGCTGACAATTGACTGAAGGATCGAAAAATATTTGTAAACTTATAAATAAAAAAGAAGAAAATATAACAAATAAGGAAGATATTTTAATATTTGCTTAAAATTTTTACTTAGAATTGTATAAGCGAAAAGAACTTCCAGATCCTGATCAAAATCAAATACCAAAAGTTCAAAATGTAGGCTCAGAAGACATCTCAGATATTACAACAGAGGAAGAGGTCAGCTCTCGGGGATGAAAATCAATAAATCACCTGGAGAAGATGGGATAGTCATTGAACAAATCAAAGAAGGGGGAGGAAAATTAGTAAATATGTTGAAAAAGATGTTCAATGCTTGTTTGGCAAGAGGCGTAACTTCCTCTCAGTGGCATAATGCAAAAATAACTATAATACACAAAAAAAAGGTGACATTTCAGACCTAAAGAACTACAGACCTATTAGTTTGCTCTCCCATAGATACAAACCATTCATGAAGATAATAACAAAACGGCTTGTGAACAAACTGGATAGTTACCATTCTTGTGAACAGGCTGAGTTCCGCTCTAGATAGAGAACAAATGATCATCTACAAGTTATAAAGCCGCTAATAGAAAATTGTATAGAGTATAACAAGCCTTCTTCTTCTTTAAGTTCCATCTTCTATCGAAGGTTGGAAATCATCATGGCTAAGCGGACTCTGTTGACTGCCGCTCTAAAAAGTTCTGCACTACTGCATTCAAACTATTCCCTTAAGTTCTTAAGCCAGGATATTCTTCGTCTTCCCACATTTCGCTTTCCTCGGATTTTGCCTGCATAATAAGTTGTAATAATGCGTATTTTTGCCCTCTCATCACATGTCCCAAGTACTCAAGTGCAAGCATAACAAGCCTATCTTTCTTATATTCATAGATTATGAAAAGGCGTTCGATACTATAGATCATCATAAAATGCTTCGAGCATTAGCTGACTGCCGCATTGACTACCGATATATCGCCTTGATTAAAAGTATTTACGAAACTGGTTCAGCTTGTGTCCGCCTTAATAAAGATACCAAAAAGTTTCGAATAGAACGTGGAATTGGACAGGGTGACAATCTCCCCTAAATTGTTTACAGCTGTTCTTGAATATATGTTAAAGCAAATGGAACGAGAGGATAATATGGGAATTAATAGAAATGGGGAAGATCTGAACCACTTAAGATTTGCCGATGACACCGTTTTAATATCTGATATAGTTGATAAGACTACAAAAATGCTGCACACGCTCTATAAAGTATCAAAAACAATTGGTCTTAAAATTAACAGTTCAAAGACAAAATTTATGATCAACCTTGTAGTCAGCGGTAAAATTCTGATTGAGAGCCATAGCATCGACCAAGTAATAACTTACAAATATCTAGGGTACGAGGTTCGCTTAGGCCGAGATAATCAGACAACTAAAATACAAAGAAGCATAGGTCTTACATGGGCTGCTTTTGGTAGATTGAGTAACATTTTCAAGTCTATTATCACAGTTTGTTTAAAAAGAAAGGGTTTTAACCAGTGCGTTTTACCGGTTCTTACATATGGTGCAGAAATACAGACTCTGACAAAAAGAACAATAGATAAAATAGGAGTTACACAACGCGCTATGGAAAGATTAATATTAGGTATTACCATCAAAGATAAAATACCAAACCTAGAAATAAGAAGAAGAAGAGGAGTCACAGATGAAGTTGAAAACATAGCAATAGCTAAATGGGCTTGGGCCGGACATATTGCCAGATTAACGGATAATAGAAGGACCAGAAAGATTCTGGAATGGCGATCGAGGCAAGAGGTATATCGAAGCAGAGGACCATCACCGACTAGATGGACGGATGATATCAAGCGCATTACCACAAATTGGATCCAAGAAGCTCAAGATAGAAATGTGTGGAAAATTTTACAGGAGGCCTACGTTCAGCAGTGGACAAATAAAGGCTAAGTAATGATGATGATGAAACAAGTACTGAGGCTGGTATGGATATATGGGGGACATGTATACAGCTCTGGGGATGTGCCAGTGCGAGTAACATCAAAATGATTCAAAGTTTTAAGAATAAAGTACTGAGGCACATTGTAAATGTAAGAAGTAGCGATCTACGCATAGATCTAGGTGTGGAAATGGACGCATATGTGATTAAAGTGTTTGCAAAGAAGCATGAAAACAGATTTTATAACCATGAAAACGTAGAGGTTATTCGCATGAAATAGTAAGAAGACTCAAAGGAACTAAAACTTTCGAGTGTAAAACCTTTTGAGTGTAAATAGTTATTGGCTAAAAGTTCTGTGCTTGTTAAGTGCTATGTTTTAGCCGTTTTATAAAATTGAGAAATATCGTTGGGGAGAACTTACTAGACTAGACTTTTTATCAGTTTTTAGTCTGTTAATAGAAAAAAAAATCTCGTTAGTCTAATTTGTGACAAGTTGTACAAGGCACCGCTTAGGTGGATTCTTCTTTTTAATAAAAATAAAAGAAAATTTGAAAGTAAAATGAACTCTCCTCTTTGAATTATTTGTTTTACAACATCGTCTCTTTGACGTGTAATAGTTCCTAATTTTTTTTCAAAAGTCTATAAATGGCTATTTCTTCAATTTCAGTCATGATTATTCACTTAGAAACTATACTTTAAACAGTAATTCTGGGGTGTTGATATACAAGAGTGTCAATATTACTGTCTTCAAAGGCACTGCTAAGTGACACTTTAATTGCACAGAAGTAAAATTTGACATTTGTGTAATTTTTCAATGATTTTCATTATTAGACAATTTTAAAATAGTAATAAAGAAAATGTTTTAAAAAAACATAAGCTAGAAAAATAAAATCTAAATCTTAAAAAATAAAAATTAAATTTTTAAATCTTAAAAAATTTGTGGATATTAAAATTTGCAACGTCTAGTCATTAATATTCTTTTGACTATTGGTTCTAAATTTTGAAATAATTTTTAATATATTGAGCATATATTATTAAATTCCCATTTGGGGCAGTTAAATCTTGTAAAGTAATAATTATATTTTATAGTATCTTGTAAAGATAAATTTCTTTCTAAAAAATAACTCAGTTATAATGAAACAAACTTATATAAATACATCGTTCAAAAATATGTTTTTCTATGTTTATGCCCTATTTTTCATCATAAATATTATTAAATAGGTACTTTTTAAACCCAAGAGCACAAAGTAATAATTTTTAAGCATTAGGTATACTCTTTTAAATACTTTTTGTTTAGAAAAGTATTCCGATAACAAACCTATGGATCCACCTGTTACAGGACCAAAAACACTGGCATTAAAATAGATGCAAATAACGGTAACAATCAAGATCAATAAAAATAAACAATCAATACAAACTAAAACTCATTTTAAAACGGTTTGCAGGTAGTAATTTAAAAAAGATTTTCATATTTTGTCACACTTGTCACCGATTTCTGAAAAAAGCGAGATCGTAAAGTCCTACGAGTTATCACAGACGTTTTAGCTATTTTTACTAACAAATGTCAAGTGGCGAAATGATTTGAAGGCAAAAAACGGTTTAGAATGTTTTTAAATGGCGCAGGCAACAGGAGGTATCAACCGAACCGAATTCGCTTATGGACTAATGTCGTAGTTCGGTTCTAGTTGGCTGTGGAAAGCGAGCGAAGGACGACGAGAGACGAAAGTTGACGACGCGATGCATTTTCCTCCGATTTTCCAATATCTACAGGTGCTACCGGGAAACACGGAACAGGGCGGGATTACGATGCAAATTTCTGACCCTTTCAATATAATAATCTAGTCTAAACTTTTAAAATAACAAAAGAAGCCAATGCGAAAGAAGATCGTTATTAAATTGTCATTACCCAGGACGGGATAAATGGCTGAAGTCAAGCTTTTACAAAAGTAGTTAATAAAACCGCATTTACTTGAGAAAACTGAAACTCTTAAAATTTTAGCGAATTTAAAAAATGTATTATAAAGTCATATTTAGTCATGTACAAGTACAAATGAACCATTAAAAACATTAACAAATTAAGTTTAGATTGTAAGAGATTTAAAAAAAAAAACAAGAGAAATAAATTATTTCCAATTAAAAAAATAAGCAAAAAACCACGTAAAAGAAGATAAACTTCTTAAAAGATGTTAGTAGAACCATAATAACCCTTGCAGTATTTTTAATAATATAAATGATTAGTCATTTCCATAATCTGTTTTTGTCGAATAGAAAACTGATATAATTTAATAACGCATGTTTCTTAAGTTTTCAGAAAAAAATAAATGTGTATTTTCGGCGCCAGTGCGTCTATTAGCCACGCTAATTTGAGACATATTTTTATAAATCAAACTTATATATTACTACTAACCTTTTAATTTTTTTTATTGAGTTTAATGCGTCGACAACTAATGGTCATTGGCATGGTACAGTGAATTTTTACAGTAAGGTACCTAGTGTAGTGTGTGTGTAGGTGTAGAGTAATTGTCTTGATACTTAGCAAAGTCGACGTTATTGTCTTTGCTAAGAGACGCTAATTGTATCCGAACGTCTGCGGTCCCTCCGGTGAGTACCGATCGCACAAGGATAGAAATTATTTTCATTTATTAGTTTTAATAAACGAAAATTTCCACCCAGGTGAGATTCGAACTCACGACCTTTAGGTTCAAAGGTAGGCGCTCTTATCACTGAGCCACAGAGGGGGTTATCCTTTTAATTATATCATATTAGTGTGTAATATTTAATAATTTTTATTAGAACTCTGGATTATAATGAAATAGTGGTTTATATTCACCAAAATAATAAATTTATCTCATGTTTTATTTATTGTGACTTTTTGCATTGAAGTTTTACAGCGACTGTGCGAGGTTGCCAATTTTTGTCGTAGGTTTGTTTTAGTCTTAAACACTTGAAATGATATGTATACTCCATTCGCTTAGCTCGGGCATATTTTGACAGATTCATTGTCGGAAACCTACAACACAATTCCTACTTCTCAGTATTAATAGCTCAAGTATACTACAATTGCAGACTTCTTTCTTAGAAAAAAGAAGAATTATTCAAAATAGTGGAAGTGTATTTTTTTGGAAATAGCTTAAAATAATGTATATTGTTGAGTCTTTATAAATTCTAATTTATTGTTCTTATTTTAATTTACTAAAGGTTCAATATTTATAACACTTGCCTCGAATGAACTGGAACCTAGACTGGTTTTTTTATAGCGACTGGGGGACCCATCTATTATTACCTGTGTCTCCATCGGCCGGTGCGTGATCTTGAAAATACTTGAATGGCAAAGATATTAGTCATAATATATTTCCAGTTTTATACGCCATAATATTTATTATCGTAACAATGCTCCCCTCTTAAAAGATAGTTTCTCCTGGAACCTTGTCGTGACTGGAACTGAAACGGCATGCTGGTATCGGCAACTGGACCCTCTTTTACAACTTTCAGTTGTATAAAACTGACAAGGGACGGTTTTCTCTCCGCACCAGTAAATATGCGGATTGCAACATACTAACACCTGGACTTCGGTCCGGTGTCTTTAAAGATTTCCTTCACCATATTTCGGATAACTTTCCAATCTAATTGGTGGCACTCCATTTACTAATTTTTACTTTTCCCTTAAACTCAACTTCGACCGGTGCATCATGTACACTGCGTGTATAAAATACGTCGTTGTCCTTCATTTCGAAATTGTAAAATCATCGAAAATAATAGTATATTACATAACGAGAGTTGTAAGAAGCTTATTACATGCGAGTAAAAAAGTTGCGCGCGAGCCGCGTAGCGGCGAGCGCAGTAATTTTACAAGCATGTAATAAGCTTACAACTCAAGTTATGTACTATACTTTTTCTACGATTATTTTCGTTTATAAAAATAAAAATAAAATTACCACTATATTTACACTGACAGATTAATTATTTTTAATCTGTCAAAATAACGTCTGTTAATTCGTTTCCATGGTAACTCGACCAACTGACTTACGAGGCTTATGTGATATTACACATTTTTATAAAACTGAAGCGTAATTTTTTTTATTACGTGCTAGTCATTACGTGTCAGTATCTGTTATGATGCATTTACTAAGCATCCAAATAGTAGGTAATATACAATTTACTAGTAAGAGAGTAGAAAAAATACTTTCCATCATCAATAATGAGAATTATACCAGGAAAATGAAAATTTTTTCTAACTAGGCTGGTGTGTAGTTAGGAGCTTTTTTTCTTTTATATCGTTTTAAATTATTTCTAGACATTATTTTACTTACAGTCATTCGTGAAAAATTATATTTTAGGCCAACATTTCGCAAAGACTTTCCTAATTGGTTCTCCAAACTCTGAAATAATCTCTGTTCCCAAACAGGAGTTAAAACTCTTGGTCTTTCCCTTGTGGGCAAATTAAGGCATGGTGTACCATGTTTGCACCCTTTAATTGTCTAGTAAATCGTTGACACAGAAACATTTTAAGCACTAAAAATTCTTACAATATCGCGTTTTGGTACATTTCCAACTAAAAGATAAATACTTTGACGAATATTAGGTTTGTACGACAAATTAACGAACCGTATTTGTCAATACTGGCATTGTTTATATCGTTTAAGCTTTTTAATAACTTTGGTTTCCAATGACAACTTAAACCAATGCTTCCAACCAATCTTCTTATTCTTTTAGTGCCGTCTCCACTAATAAAGGTTCGTTATAACCATTGCAAATTCGTGTCTATGTTCTACTTTTCTTAAGAGCGTCTGTGTATTTAACCCGGTCCAGTCGCGAATGTTTTTCAGCCAGGATATTTGTCGTCTACCACTTTTTCCTTCGATTTTACACTTCCTAATCAGCTGCAACAACTCGTACTTATCATTTTTAAGTATGTGTCCCAAATATGCTGTCTTTTGCCTTTTAATGGTGGTCAAAAGTTCTCTGTTTCCTCACATTCTGTGCAACATCATTTCGTTCGTAATATGATCGGTCCATGGTATCTTCAAAATTCTCCTAAAAAGACAAATCTCAAAAGCTTTCAGTTTTCTCATTAAGTCAACATTAATAGCCAAGGATTCGACACCATAAAGAAGAATAGAGTGGATATAACATTTTACCATCCAACCAGTGTTTGGGGTTCTTGGTTATTGGTAGCAGAACAAAGGTCGATAGCAGCCATTCTGTAGGTATCTCACCAGATTTGTATATCTTGTTAAAGAGTATAGTTATTTCACTTAAATTGTCTCCGTTTTTCTCCCACCAATAATACTTTTAAATCTAAAATCGGAAAACTTTAGGGACATACGTTATCTTCGTTATTTGCAATTATGGGCACAGCTGTGGCCATTGAATAGTTTACACCCTAACATATCTAGTAACCGATTACTATATTCTGGTCAATAACTAATTAATTATCACTAGATCAGTTATCCCTGTCAGGAGTTTACCAGTGTCACTTCTCATACAGTAAACAGTGCGAAGTAAAGATAAGAATAAAGCCGGTCTTATGCCTCTCTCACATAATAAGCTTCCCTTACTCCAAAAGCTCTACATAGAGCTCTATGCATCGAGCGTAGTAGTGACGTTTATCATTTGACCTTCTCAGTGTAATTCTCAATTAATTTTTTTGCAAATACAGATTGCCATGATGGTCGCTAACATTCGAAAAGGAGAGGTACTACAAAAAGAAGAAGAAGAGGTTATTCAGCTTGTTTTCCGGACATAGCTTACCAGCTCAAGACGTATAATTGGCCGAGCAACATCGGCAGCAAATAATACAGATATCGATGATCTGAATACGACCATTCTGAATTTTCTTCCAGAAAAGTTGTTTTTGTTAAAATCAAATAACACAGATATAAATCAAGATTACCTAATCAACTATCCTACAGTGTTTTTGAATTCATTAAAGTTGTCTGGTTTCATACCTACAATTAAAACAAGGATCAGTGTTCAACATGATGCATAATATTAATCAACTTCGACTGTGCAATGGAACGAAACTGACTAAAAAGGTTTATGAATAATGTCAATAAGGCAACGATCATCAAGGAAAAATATAAAGGAGAGAAAGTTTTGATCCCGCGTGTAATAAATGTACTAGTGATGCCATGTTTTCTGTGTTACATGAGGTATATCTATCAATAAATAGTAACCTCTCCTCCGCCACCGTTTTCTACGACTATTCCAAAGCCTTTGACTGCGTATATCACGACATTCTATTAAAAAAATTAACTTTCTATGGGATTCGGGGTATGTCTTTGAATTGGTTCAAAATTCACTTGGTAGGTAGGAAACAGTTGGTTAGAATAAAAGACACCGACTTTAGTTGTAAAGATATTGAGTGTAGAGTACCGCAAGGTTCAGTGTTAAGTCCCATTCTTTTTTTACTTTTTAATAATTACATCACTTACTTGAAAATTAAGGGAAAATTATTTTTTCCAGTATTACTTGGAGCAACTCTAATATTTCAACGCTCCATTCAATTATAACCGCTGATTTGCTTATAATCAAGGCTTAGTCAGACTCCAACTTACTTAGCTTTAACGTGTTGGATAAGAAGTATCCGTGGATAAGACAGTAGCATTATCTTATAAAGCAGTCATTTAACCCTTGCTTTTGAATGAAAACCAAATCAGTATCGTTAATTCCGTGAAATTTCTAGGTATTCTTATTCTTAGGAATCTTAAATAATGGTCTCTGCATACTGACTTCCTAATGAAGAAACTAGCCTCAGCTTGCTTTGTAATAAGATCTGTTTCAAAGGAACTAAATTTATCTTCTGTAAATATGGCATATTTCTCACTGTTCGAGTCCCATCTTCAATATGAGCTTCCATTTTGGGGTTCTAGTACAGCGGCCCAATTTGTTACTATTTTTAAGTTGCAGAAAAGAGCAATTTGTTATCTATTTGATCTCAAACAAACAACTCATTACAAGACCTACTTCAAAACTCACGGAATTTTGACGCTTCCCTCTTTATTTATTTTGGAAACGGTTTGTTTGGTTCGCAAGCATCTAAACATTTTTCCCGATAGACCTGATCATGGCTACTCCATTATAAATTCGGATTGTAACGTTTATTTACCGATCCCGTCCACTCATCTAGTAAAGAATTCTATTCTATATAGCGCAACATCTTTCATTATGTTTTGTAAGATGACAAAAATCTATCTGTCTGAAAGACCATATTATTCAGTTGAGTTCAGTTGAGTTTCTTCATCATCATCATCATTAATCAGCGCTGAGTTGTCCATTGTTAAAAATAGGCCTCCTCTAGACTTTTCCATCTGCTTCTGTTCTGCGCCTCTGCTATCCAATTGGTCACGATTCTTTTGAGGTCGTCGGTTCATCGCGTTGGGGGTCTTCCTCGGCTTCGCTTATCAGCTCGTGGTCTCCACTCAAGCAATTTTTTTGTCCAACTGTCGTCTTTCATTCTTGCAACATGTCCTGCCCATCTCCATTTTTGCCTTGTAATATGTTCGATAATGTCTTCCACTCCGGTTCGTCTACGAACTTCCTCGTTTCTAATTCTATTTCTTAAGCTTATTCCAAGCATTGATCTCTCCATCTTTCGTTGTGTCCTTCTTAATTTTTCGGCTGATGTTTTTGTGAGAGTTAAGGTTTCTGCTCCGTATGTGAGGACTGATAGAACGCACTGGTTAGAAGATTTTCTTTTTAAATGGATCGGTATATTCGTTTTAAATACGTCTCTCATTTTTCCAAATGCAGCCCAACCCAGACTTATTCTTCTGAGTAGCTCGCATGTTTGGTTATCTCGCGTTAACCTTATTTCGTGACCCAAATATATTTTTCCACAAGTTCTATGGGCGACTTTTAGATTTCTATTAACTCATTGGGGACAAGATTGGTCATAATTTTTATTTTTCCATAGTTTATTTTTAAACCGACTTTCTGGGTTACTTGCTGTAGTTGTTGTAGCATAACTCTGGCTTCTCCTAAGTTGTCTGTTATGAGAACAATATCATCGGCATGTCTGAGATGATTGAATATCTTTCCATCGATGCTAATACCCTTTGATTCCCACTCTAGCCGTTTAAATGCGTACTCCATAACTGTTATAAATAGTTTTGGCGACAAGATATCTCCCTGCCGTACCCCTCTGCAAATTTTATCTTCTCAGTCATGCAATGCAGGTTTAACGGTTGTTGTCGCATTTTCGTATATATTTCGAATAATATTTGCATACCTGTGATCTATTCTGCATTCTGATAGTGCTTTTAAGATAGCAACTGTTTCGACTGTGTCAAATGCTTTGTGGAAGTCGACAAAGATAAGAGCAAGGGGTCTGTTATACGAGTTTCTTAATGTATAACAAAGAAACAAAATAAATTAGTATTGTTTATAATTACATTTGGGTGTCTCAAGCAGTGGCTACAATTTATTTTATTTGTTGTTGTCTGTACAAATTATGTAAGGTATACAATAATTTTACTAATATAAAATTGTATTGTTCTGTTTTTTTATTATATTTGTTTTTGTTTTATACTTTTTGTACTTTTTGACTGATTTTTTTTAGCTTTGTCCATAAAATTGTTCAATAATTTTCAGTGACAATAAAGCATATTTATATTCTATTTGTATACCTATTATTCCAAAAAACATACTATTTGATTTTAAATATTTACAATTTAACATCCGTTTGCATTTTGCAATGAAAATAAACTAATCTTAAAGTCAACCATTGGAAATTTGCGGAATTAACTTAAAGTTTCCATGTTTCGTGCATGGAGAATTATTCGCGCGTCGAAAAACTGTCATCAATGTATATTTATGGAACGAAAAAAAAATAAAAGTATTGTTTATAAAAAAACATTTAATTGATTTAGATGTTTTAATACATAATACATTCGAGTATTTTTATGGTTTTTTCTCTGTTTATTATCCTGGGACAAGACAATAAATATTAGGTAATTTTTGTTTTTTATGTGTATAATGTGTAAGATATTTACTAGAATTCTCACAAACCATGTATAGAGTATAAATTTTTATATGGAAAAACTAAACTTATTTCTTAAGACCGGCCCTGAATTTTTTAGTTTTAGCAAATAAAACATGTTTTAGCAAATATCGCTTTTACTTTAAGTACTTTTTATTTATTTTTATTTATTTTATTTTATTTTATTTATTTTTAATTTATTTTTTGTTATATGTATGCGTTTACTTTTTTTTTAACTATAAAATTTTATTATGATAAATAGTATGAAATATCTAGTTTTTCAGTCACTCACACTAAGTCATATTAGTTCCTGTTCTTATAGTTGTTCGAATAGAAGTGATATCTAGACCAGATCAGCTCAAAACAAGTTATGAAAACCTTGTTTAAGCTATAGCCTCTTCAAGGTATGTCTACTTTTTTGTTGCAGGGGAGTGGAGTAAGGGTCGATTGACGTTAGCTTAATTGGAGTGGTAGAACCGCTGTGAGAAGAGAAAAAGGAAAAATATGGGAAGGAGTGAACTAGTCTTTAACTTACCGAGAGGACGAGTACCTCAACGTCATCAAATATACTAGATTATGGATTGGCTCTTGGATTCAGCATTTTTGGTTTAGCAGATTTTTACCTGCGATATTTTAGTGGCTTAACTTCTAGGACGTTGTAATACACATCAGAAAGTTCGTGACCTGCCAAGTTGAGAAGCCTAGCTGACAGTAATATAACTTTATGCTTAGGGAATCTGGTGACTATATTCTTTTCTGGTGATTTCTTTTGCTCTGTTGTTGAAGGCTCAATAGTTCTTAGTGTAACGAGTAGCTCTATTAGACACCAGACTCACTAAAGCGCAGGTTTATTCTAAATTAAAACATATTCAGATATATAGCAAAACAAAATGAACTTATAACTATATAATAAAATTTAAAAAAATACTAGCAAATAAAACATAATGAGCTTGGGACCAATGCAGATACCTGCGAAAAATAAATAGTGGTATTTGGATGGGTCAAAACTAGTCAAATGACCATATCTTGGTTAATACCCAAAAACCGCGAAAGACTTATCAATAATCTAGGTTGGAGACGAATGACCGATCACTACTCGATACGGACAAGTAATGGAAAGAGTAGATCAATAAGCGATCGCAGACGGGGAACAGAAAGGAGCTTGACTTTTGGCCTTTGGAATTGGATTTTGATCAATACTCAAAGACCCGGGGTAGAGATCTAACCAGATCAGTACTTCAGATAAAACTTAGCTTGCTGTCGGTATAAAATAGAACTTTATACCATTTCCAGCGCGCTCGATGGTAGTGGTGGGTGGTCGGTGTGGAGTGTGTGCATACTGAGAGATTGCACGATGCCATCGTTACATCAGCTTCTCTTTGGGAAAAAATATTGTAATTAGCAAATACTTTATTATTTTATTATCTATTGTTTGCTTTAACGAGATGTATGTTTACTTGTTATAGTATGATCTTCATTAAGTTGTACTTGTATTTCTAATTTCTGGATTTCTTTGTGTATCTGTTCTATGATCTGTTGGCAGAGATCAGCTTATTTTAGTCTACTTACATTAACTCTAGGTATTTTGGTGACTGTTTTTATTTTCTTTAGGTTGAGTTTCATTATTATCATCATTCTGGATTTACAACGCTGTACAGGTCCTAGCCTCCTCAAGAATTTCTCTGCAGTCGTCCTCCTCTATCGCCTTTCTGCGCCAATCATGCATTCTCATATTTCTTATGTCTTCATCGATGTTATCAAGAAACTTTGTTCTGGGTCTTCCTCTTTTTCTCTGATCTATAATGGGTCTATCAAAGAGTATTTTTCTATCTAGGTTTTTCTAGCTGAGCCATGTTTTCAATATATTATGTTAGAGTCCAGATCTTTGAACCAGATATTAGGACTGGGCGTATTTTTGTATTTGTATTTTGTATTTGTATTGTATATATAATTGTAAATTTAAGGAGGAGATTGAGCCTAAAACATCATCTATTGGCCAAGCAAATTCTGCGGTTTATCTCTGTGGTAGTATTATTTTCAGTGCTAAGGAGTGTTCCCAGGTATACAAATTTGTTCACTGCTTCGATGACTTCGCTTTCTATAACAAGTGGTCGTAGGATTTGTGGTTCCGTGCTTATTTTCATACACTTCGTTTTGTTGGTCTTTATAAATAAATCCATTTTGTAGATGATTATTTTATTGCTACATGTGCCTCTCATATCGTTTTCCGTTTTTCCTTCAATATTGATATCATCAGCATACACACGAATTTGCACTGATTTATTATATATTGAACCATTTGTTGTGATTTGTGATATACGTATTACTTTTTTCAGAGCCAGATTAAACAGTATATAGGAGAGAGGGTCTCCCTAACGCAGCCCGTAATTCAGTTCCCCTTGACTTTGTACTGTACATTCAATTTTTTTAAAAGTTAGTTTTGTTAAATTTACCAACTCATTTGGTATTCCTAGCTATTATATAAATAGATGGGTAACGAAACGAAAACAGGAGTGGTACAAATACATTAGTAGAACGGCAGAGGATAGGATAGTACGAATCGTAACGGATAGTACGAAGGCATCAAATAAACGAAGAACTATTGACAGATCAAGAAAAAGCTGGTGCGATAATTTAAACAATTTAGAAGGCTAATATTGAAGAAGAAATCGGCTTTAAAGCCTACATATAAGAAGGAAGAAGAAGAAAAGCTTTTAAAAATGTCTTTGAGTTTTCCATAGGCTGCCCATGCTAGGTTTATTCTTCTTCGTAGTACGCATGTTTGGTTATCTCTTGTAATCTTTATTTGATGTCCAAGGTATACGTATTTTTCCACCAGCTCTACTTTGTTGTCTCCAATATTGATATTTCCGCTAGGTACTATGTTTGTCATGAATTTTATTTTGGAGATGTTTATGTTAAGACATACACTGGCACACATTAACTAAAGTTCATGTAGCATTGTACTTATCTCATTGAGGTTGTCCGAGAATAAAACTAGGTCATCTGCAAATTTCAAATTGGTTAATCTTCTACCGTCAATGTTCAGGCCTTTCTCTTCCCAGTTAAGTTTTTTACAAGCATATTCTAGTACTGCGGTAAACAGTTTAGGCAATAAGATATCACCCTGTCGAACTCCTCTGCCGATTGAGATATAATCCGTGTTTTTATGTAGTTTCACTGTTCTTGTATGTATTGTAAATTAACCTTGTAAATATGTAGTCAATGCGGCATGCTTATAGTGCTTCCAAGATTTTGTCAAATTCTACCGTGTCAAAGGCATTATGGAAATCCAGAAAGCCAGAATAAGTGGTCGATGGTATTCAATAGTCTTTTCTATTACCGTTTTAATTCTCTGTAGGTGAGCATTTGTTCCAGATCCAGTACAAAACCCCGCTTGCTTTATTGGCTGGTAGAAATCAAGTTTTTTCTCAAGACGATTGGTTATAATTGTTGTAAGGAGTTTGTATAGGTGACTTATAGATCTATAGTTTTTAATTCATGGGGATCTCCTTTTTGTAAAATAGAATTACCTTAGCATTGTGCCATTTGTCAGGTATATTACTGCCCAAAAGTCACATGTTAAAAAGATTTTTTATTTTCTTAAGTAGCCTCTGATTTTGATTACATTGGTAACTACATAATCTTCGCCTGGAGAATTGTTATTCTTGCCTTTTCTTAGGGCTAGTTTTATTTCGTCTATTGTAATTTTCGATAAGACAGGTAAATGGCTTGAGGACTGGACACAATCACTATATATTCCCATACATAAAAAGGGAGCGAAAGATTTATGTAGCAACTATCGCATAATTGCTCTAATTGCGCATTGCAGTAAGATACTCTTACACATAATTCTCGAGAGGATCAAGCCCTTTTTACTACCTAACATTGCGGAGGAATAAGCAGGTTTCGTCCTCGGACGTGGTACTAAAGAACAAATTTTAAACGTACGGCAGATTGTAGAAAAATCCAGAGAATTCAACATCACAACATATTTGTGCTTCATAGATTATAGTAAAGCTTTCGATTTGGTCAACTAGAGTAAAATTTGGCAGGTTTTATCTGAAATGGGAGTCCCCAATCATCCGATACTGCTAATTAAAAGCCTGTACAATAACAATTATGCCAGAGTTAGAATAAATGGGGAACTAACCGATAGTTTTAGGGTCACAAAGGGCGTGAGACAAGGTTGCATACTAAGCCCAATTCTATTTAACATCTATGGTGAATGAATTATGCGGAAAGCTACTGAGGACTGGAACGGTGGCATCACCATTGGTGGGAAGAAGATTTGCAACTTGAGATATGCAGATGATACTACTATTCTCGCTAGTTCTGAAGCTGAATTGATTCACCTGCTACAACGGATAGAAGACGTAAGCTTAACGATGGGCCTTAAAATAAACAAAGATAAAACGAGAATCATGATAATTGATAGAGATAACAACAATCAAAATCATCTGGTCATGATAAACAATATCGCTGTTGTTGATAAATTTGTGTATCTGGGCTCATTAATAACCAACAAAGGAGGCTGTACTGAAGAAATAAAGCGGCAGTCAGCAATCACAAAAAGCGCTATAGCAAAATTAACAAAAATTTGGAAAAGCCATGAAATAACTACCGATACAAAAATGAGACTAGTAAGAAGTCTAGTTTTTCCAGTTTTTACTTATGCATCGAAATGCTGGACTCTTACTAAGAAAGACAAATAGAACATAGATGTATTTGAGATGTACTGCTGGAGACGAATGCTGAGAATACCATGGGTGGCCCGAAGAACAAATGAATCCATACTGGACCAGCTAAACATAAAGAAAAGACTAAGAACACAAATCTCAGAACAAATAATAAGCTATTTTGGACATGTGCTTCGAAGAAATGGTCTTGAAAAACTTACCATCCAGGGAAAAGTAGAAGGCAAAAGAAATAGAGGTAGATCTCCCACACGATACACGGACCATATTGTTGCTACCATTGGCGCTCCATTGTCAGAATGTGCTAGAATGGCAGAAGATAGAAAAACGTGGAGGAACATTGGGAAATTTAGCTAATAGTTTCATGATATCACGATACCTGCATTAGGTTAACGCCTAAGAAGAAGACTTTTCGGTAGTAGTTCTGATGCTTGGTTGACAATGCCCTTTTTTCTTGTTAATATTTTTGGTACTTGATCTTCTCTACTATTTGCTTTGTGTTGGCTTATGTACAGCAATTTATAGAACTCTTCAATTATTTTAACGGTTTCCTCTCTGTCAGTTGTAGCCATTTCTATGTTAAATTTTCATTACCTGCCTTGTCGCCGTTCTTAGTCATTTTCTCAATACTTTCTTTCTTCTATTGTTCTTAATGATATGTTCGATTTGTTCTTGGTTTTGTTTTACGAAAATTGTATATTTGTGAAAAGAAGTTCATATCTACAATCATTATTTGTTAACATCTTATTTAGTTTATATAATAATTAAATTTACTATCATTTCATATTTATTTATTTTTTATAATTAATTTAATATTTCGTCTGTCAGAAATAAACAACGTACCTATGATTTGTAAATATGGTAGCAGGTGGCATTAGGAGCAAACAAAATAAATTATTCAATTATTTTAATATAATACAATTTGTTTACAATATACCGAGTGATATATGCGATTAAATACCGAGTGAAATAATAAAGCTCTTCGAAAGTTCAGGTAAAATATCTCTCCTTTATATGTTTAATAAAATTTATGAAACTCGCTATATACGAACGGATTAGCGGCTGTCGACTTTTGTGACGATACGTAAAAGCAAACGCAAAAAGATGTAGTGACTACCGAACCATCAGCTTGATGAGTCATGTTTTAAAGATATTTCTACGAATTTTGCACTCTAGGATGTACCAAAAATAGAACAACAACTTGGTGACACACAGTTTG
This sequence comes from Diabrotica balteata, assembly GCA_918026665.1. Taxonomy (NCBI): domain Eukaryota; kingdom Metazoa; phylum Arthropoda; class Insecta; order Coleoptera; family Chrysomelidae; genus Diabrotica; species Diabrotica balteata. The sequence goes on along the minus strand of OU898279.1, from coordinate 41,551,021 downwards.
GATTCCGCAATAACCTTGGAATAAGAGAAGCACTATTTAGTATTTAGGTTATGGTACAGAGAGGCAGAGATGTCAGACATCCAGTTTGTAAGATTTTAATTACCTTTCAGAAGGCCTTTGATCGAGTAAAACATACTGAAATGATACCCATTCTTCAGCAGGTAGGTATTGATGATAAAGACCTACGCATTATTAAAAATCTTTACTGGCATCAACGTGCAAACATCAGGATTGGCCAGGACACTTCTGAAGAGCTTCAAATACGAAGAGGAGTAAGGCAGGGCTGCATTTTGTCTCCGTTACTGTTTAACATCTACTCTGAGTTCGTTGTCAATAAAGCAGTGGATAATGTTCAATGTGGTATAAAAATGAATGGCGTCAATATTAACAATTTGAGATATGCGTATGGCATAGTGTTAATTGCAAGCAATTACGAAGAACTTCAACATCTAATTAATAGGCTTACCACAACGTGTGATGAATATGGCCTTAAGCTAAACACCGCAAAGACAAATGTGATGGTTATCAGTAAAACGCCAATACAACCGGAAGTGGTAACAGCTTATGGTGAACAACTAGATAGAACTAACAACCTTGGTTGTAATCTAAATGAGAACTGGGACATGAGCAAAGAAATTAGAATACGGATAGAGAAGGCCAGAGCTGCATTCTTTAAAATGAAGAAACTGTTACGTGGAAACAATATTACTTTAAATCTGAAAATTAGATTAGTGAGATGTTATGTGTTCTCTACTCTTTTGTATGGTGTCGAAGGTTGGACTTTGACCGATACACTTCTCAAGAAACTGGAAGCCTTTGAAATCTAGGGGTATCAGAGAATCCTACGAATAAGTTGGGTGGATAGAGTTCGTAACGAAGTTGTTTTGCATCGGATGGGAAAAGTTACGGAAGTCATCAAAACAGTTAAAAATCGCAAACTTGAATATTTTGGTCATGTTATGCGCCACTCAGAGGGATATAATATACTCCATTTAATAATAAAAGGTAGATGGAAGAAGAGGGCCAGGTCGAAGAAGAACGTCATGGCTTAGAAACCTGAGAGATTGTTTAACAGATTAACAAAATTACTATAGCCAATTTGATAGCTAACACTCGATAATCAAGCTCGGCACATGAAGAAGAAGAAGTTTACAACATAAATATTAAATAATTAATAAAATTTCTTCATTCAATTTAAAAGGTTTTATTAATTTTTTTTAAAAATATGGAAAATAAGCTTCGCGCTAGTCTTTTTTCACTTTTTATGATTGTTAAAAAAAAACAAAACAAAATGATCTGTACGTCTTTAAGGATTTGTTATCAACTATCCCTCATTTATCTTTACCTTTAGCTAAAAACCTTTAAAAACTTGTGGCGTATTAACACAATTTACTATTTCTTATTAAAAATAAACCAAAATTTTATTTTAAAATAGGTTTATTTAGATAATTCGATTTTTACTTCAGATCCGTGGCTTAATCTGGTAAATCTGTTGAATAAACATGCATTAATGACAGTTTTCGGTTATTTTCGACCCTATTTATATACACAAATGTAAACGTAAAAAACCGACGGGTGTCTGTTGAATATTTAAACCGAAGTCCTCCCCTGGGCTGAGAGCGAACTGCCCTTCTCATCAATTAAACTAAATTTTTTGAGCAAAGTAACACTTTTATTTTGTTTGGCTGCTATCGATTTATGTGAAAATATTTATATACACGTTCGTGATTCTGTTTACCGTAAGCTCGTGTTTGTGTTTTGTTCAAATAATAATTTAGCTGTAAAAATTGTTAGTTTTTAAATAGTTAAAGTAATTTTAATGTCCATTTAGTTTTTTCAAGGGAAATACGCTTTCTTAACTGTCGCATCCTCCAACAAATTAGTTTTTTTTTCTGTAAACACAGATTTTCTTTAAATGTTTTTAATGTATTTAATGTGAGACTAAACCACAATATAATTGATTGTAACGAGAATAATATTTTACATTTGCTTTGACGTTTATATTTGCGATCCGGAAATTGTTGTTTTCAAAAAACCTTTTCAATAAAAATTATGTGTTTTACGGATTGATGCTCGGTGGTAACAGAAACTCAGTTAACTTACTTGGCCTCGATCTTGTAGGCATTAGCCATTCTTGAGTAAAATTTTAACAGTAGGCGAGGGAATGAAGCATTAAAAAACGCTAAATCTATCAATGTTTCGCAGCAAGATGAATTAACATGCAACTTTTGCATTAAATTCGGGCGGTTTTAAGCAGTTCGTAGCACTGATTAATTGCCAGGTCATACACATTATCATCTCCTCTGTAGCAGCTCCTACCTATTGCTTTCACATGTTGTCTTATATTTATTCTCTCACATGTAATGGGTTTCCCAATAGGGACGTCCTGTGTTTGAAATGCCATAGCGGCCATTTTATAAATGGTAGAACTGCCACTTGTTGACGTTTGTATTTATAATACTCTAACAAATTACCACAATAAGATAAATGCTTAAACAACGTTTAGAAAGTATCCTAAAAGTTTATCCTAATAATCATTCTTTTGTGAATTCCTATCGTGCATTACGTGAAAGTTATGGACCAAATCATCGTCCTGATGTGCGTGTAATTCCTCGAATCGTGAAAAAGTTTGAATGTGAATTTACTCTACATGATACGAAACCACCAACTAGACGCCGAAATGCAAGAACTCAGGACAATATTGCAGCTGTAAGAGCCAGTGTAGCGGAGAATGTAAATGTGTCCGTAAATCATCGTTCTCAAGGACTTAAACTCACCAAAATGACAACTTGGCGAATTCTGAGAAAAGATTTAGTCCTACACCCTTACAAGATTGGTCTGACTCAAGAACTCAAGCCACTTGACCATCATAAGCGTCGTTTGTTCGCTGATTTGACTCTAGATAAACTGGAAAATAATGGCGATGTTTTCAAAAAAATAATCTTTTCCGATGAAGCTCATTTTTGGTTAAACGGCTTTGTGAATAATCAAAATTGTCATTTTTGGATTGAAAATATTCCACATAAGATTCTTGAGAAGCCTTTACATTCAGAAAAAGTCACTGTCTGGTGTAGTTTATGGCATGGTGGCATCATCGGACCTTATTTTTTGAACATGGTGCAACAGTCAACGGGGAAACGTATTGAACGATGATAATGGATTTTTGTGGCCTTGATTTGGATCTTGATGCTAGAGATCCCAGGAGAATTCAGCAACTTCGATTGGATGCTTGGCCTCTAAGACACTGCGATTTAACACCGTTGGATTATTTTTTACGAGACCATGTTGTCATTGGTCTATGTGAACAAACCACAATCTATTGAAGACTTGAAAAGGAACATAGAGTAGACCAGTATTTCAAATTATTATGAAAATCATCTCATATTATGAAAATCATCATTATTTATATAAAAATGTGGATGTAGAAAGAATAACTTTGTTTGCAATTTGGCATATAAAAATTGTGTCCAATTGAACGAATATGGAGATCTATGAAGAAAATCAATTATCTGACACAGAAGAAGATGAAATACAAATTAATTTAAATAAAACGATTATTTGTAAATCATATCTTTTATGAAAGTTAAAAAATGGTGTATTTATATTCAAGAAATAATATTTTAACTCCTACTTGATACCACACTTTTATAAAAATCTTAGATAACAAGTAAACATAAAACTTTAGGAGACGAGAGGTTCACTTTGTGCTTCAAATATTTTGTAGACCATTGCAGTTGTAATATTTATGTTTAGCAGTACAGAAAAAACCCCCGACTAATGACTTTTAACCAATTTCTAACGAAGACAACATACAACTTTATGGGAACAGGTCCACCCTGGATACCAGGCAGCTCGAGGACTATCGTTGTAATATTCGTAGTATTCGTAATATTCGTAATAGACAGTAATCCCAAACACCCCGAGTAATGACTTTTGATTAGTTTTGAATAAAAATAACATAAAACTCAAGAAGAAGAGGTCCACCTTGGGCACCAGGTAGCTAGAGGATTATCGACGTTATAATATTCGTGTTCAGTGACCTCGAAAACACCCTAGTAATGACTGTCGACTGGTCAAAGGGCTTATCAGAAAAATTTAAATAGATAAGAAATAAGTAAAGCATCACAATAACATTAAAAACAATCTGACATACTGAAGTATATCCTGTCCAAAACCAAACCCAACAGCACACATGAAAGGTAAAAAAACTGCATGTATATAATATCCTGAAAATCGAACAATTTCTACATGGATATGGGAATATACGAAAATGTAACAACTTTAAACCTTCGTTTCATGACTGACAAAACAAAAATTGGCAGAGGGGTGCGAATGAAAGATACTTTGTCGCCAAAACTATTTTAACAATCATGGAGTACGCATTTAAACGATCAGAGTGGAATTCACAGCGTATTAACATTAATAGAGAAAAATTAAAATATCTCCGATATGCCGATGACATTGTTTTCGTAACAGACGACTTAGGGAAAGCCAGTTATTATACTACAACAACTATAAAAAGTAACACAAAGCGTCGATTTGAAGATAACTTGTGAGAAAACAAAAATAATGACGAATCATCTCCCCAATGAGCTAATAAAAATCAAAAAGTCGCTCCCAGAACGCGAGGCAACCCATTATGTAACCTACTCAGAAGAGTAAGCTTAGGTTCCTCACATAAGGGACAGAAACCTTAAATCTTACAAAACCATCAGCGAAAAAATAGAGGACACAACGTAAAATGGAGAGATCAATGCTTGGAATAAACTTTAGAAATAGATTAAGACACACGAAAGACATTATCAGACGTATTACAAGGCAAAAATGTTAATGATCGCGACATGTTGCGCGACATGCACGAATAAAAGACGACAGGTGGATATTTGTTTGAGTATTGACCACGGGCGGACAAGCAAACCTGAGAAGACCCCAATATGACGGACTGACGACCTTAAAAAAATTGTGTCCATTTGTATAGCATAGGCGCAGAATAGTAATAGTTGTAAATATCTGGAGGAGGCCGATGTTTAACAATGGACAAATCGGGGTTAATTGACGATGATGTCCCGTAGATTTTCGTCAATATTAATTTATGTTAAAAGTTTATCCAGAGTAGGTATCTTATTTTATAAACAAAATATATACATGGAGACCGGCTCGCTCTGGCAAGGTATGGATTGTAATCCTAGTTTTTAATTAGAGCAAGTGATTTTATTAAATAGTTTTTTAATAGAAGAATTACAGAATATCGGTTTAAAGATTATTTCGCCATTTCTGAAAATTAGCTCGACTCTTCACATATTGAGATTCCGAAAATCCCGAAAATCTTCACATATTGAGATTTCGGAGGCAAGTTTATATAAGCCCTATAACATTACCAATTCCAGATTTTATTCTAATAAATTTCGACCAAATATCTCACCGCATATTTTTGTCACATGGTACACTCACCTGCTTTATTTGCAAAAATACAAGACACATATCATCCCAATGCAATAACAGTTCAGTAATGGAATCAGCTCATATTGAGTCAAACAATGAAGTATCAAATCAAACAGCTTCAACAAGTATACTACACAAGATACCTAACACCCAGCAGTTATCAAGTTATCCATTATCAAATCCGAGCATTTCACCTACACCTACAAATCTCCATGACAAAGAAATTACTAATACTCCTGCTCATAGATACACTTTCAGTCAACCTCATTCAACGGCAATAACGTTTTCGCAAACTTCGGGTGCAATATCCTGCAATCTATCAGCTCCTTTCTCATTAGATATAACTGCAGAAAATTCTAATAAAACTGATACATTACCACAATTTTCTAAAACAACTATTTCAACCAATCTTACAAAGAAAACTGCAAGCTCGACATATATCATTACCAATGAGTTTGCTCTAGTACTTCCAAATGTAATAAAGCCACAGCATCTAAGTGAAAACTCTAATAGCAATTACGAAAACCCAATTTCTTCCATAAAACGCAGTATTGGTAAAATCGTCACGCCTCCTTCAGACACAGCAATTTCATTAGAAATTCTGTTTGCAAAACCCAAACCCTCTAAACAAAAAAAACCGCGCTTATTTAAAGTCCCATCTACACAGGAAACTCTTGAAAATTTCATTGATAATCATACCCCACCATTCGTTTTAAATTACCACCAATTGTCCTTACTGATTGATAATGTCCAAGGCTCCCCCGATACTATTAGCGTCGTCAAATAATTTACAACTGATATGGCTGGTTTACTCCATCTTTTACATAGCAGCTATCAATATGCAAATGATAGATCTACAAAAAGCAAGTTTACAAAACTTCAAAAGAAACTACACAACCATTAATTGAAAGAGACTTCTGACTTAGATGGTGACTCTTCTGTAGACAATTGTTCAGTATCATCTAACTCTGAATCTGTTAACAACATTCAACTCGATAATTCAATGGAACATTCATGGATTTTTCCATCGTCTCCCTATGCTACAGCTTCTTTTATCTGTTTACCCCCAGCATATAACACATATTTAGCTGAACTCTACGCCATATACCATGCTGTGAAACTTCTTAACGAGCTTACACTCTCAAAAGTCCTGATCATACCAGATTTCCTTAGCTCTCTAAACCCATTAAAACATATTTTTCCGAAACATCCTTTTGAAAAGTTGCTAAAATACCAGCTTTCCCAAGCTGATGAACATGAAAGAAGCGTCCAATTTTTATGGGTTCCCTCACACATCGGAATAACAGGAAATGAAGGAGCTGACAAGACTGCACGAGAAACAGTTTTAAACTAATTCCAATCTAGAGAAAATTAAAAATAATGTGTCTCAGTGGTTTAAATCGTCTCGCAATAGACGAGAACAAATTGCGGTTGCGCGTTTACCTCTAGAACATACCAGATTAATGCACTCCTACCTTTTCACGAAGAAAAATCCACCTATATGTGATCAGTGTAACGTCCGATTAACAGTCGAACACTTTTTAACAATTTGTAGTAAATACGACCAAGAAAGATAGCGCTCTAAATCCCTCAAGATCCCAAACGCTCTACCACAGACTCTAGGTCAAAACTGTTCCTGTGAAAATATAGTGAATTATCTCAGATCCATAAACATTTTGTACAATCTGTAGTTGTTTTACTTCGTTATTTATATTTTGTTCCGTCGCTAATAACCTTTTGGTGTATGCGACATCTTTTTCTAATAAAAAAATAGAATAGAAAAAAATTGAACAAATTTCTTTAAAATTGTTTGTTTTTAGCAATAATATTTATTTATTAGGGTTTTTTTCCTGTTTACGTTTTTATTTCTACTGTTATAATTCCTTTTGTTCGTTGTTTAACCCTCCGTTAGTCGCTAGGAAAAACTGAGCATCAAGAGTCGCTACGGTGTCTGAAACCGACAATTAAAAAAGATTGTTTTTAATATAAAATTCATACAAATATTTTATACTGTTTATAGGAATAACTAAAAAATATTTTTGAAAATATTTTATTGAGAAAAAAAACAGATACAAAATGAAAAACACTAGTATAACAATATATTTTGAATATTGTTCTGAAGCTACTTTCTTGTGACATTTTCAAGTAATTACTGTTTAAATGGGAATAAGCCACAATTATAGGTTAAAGTAAGTTTATTGATGTTTTAATTTTCACATCGGATATCGTTCTCAAAATACAAACATTAGTTTGTATTACGTACTATATAATTTTCTTGTCTTGTTCTAACATTTTACAGTGGAATAGCCTTTTTTCATCTAGTAACGCTATATTTTCCATAAACGCTAAGGTATTACTTCCACTATCTTTTCTCTCATCTGTCACATCTTGTTCCGATTCATTTCCACCATCACCACCTCAATTTGAACTATTTCGCTTTCACTTTCCTCATCGTCAAAATAATTTTCATCGTCGGTAGGAAGCATGTCCATAATTCCAACAAGCGTTGGAATCAAAGTTGTTTGGCTTCAAAGGACATCTATAAATAAGAATTGACGAAAACTTACCGATAAAATGTAATAATAAGATGATAAACATTTACCTGTTCTGCAAGTTCTGCAACAAATAATAGCTACACCGTTAGTCGCTACGGACTCTGGCACCGAAAATAACTGTAAAACTCACACAATTGTACCCAGGAATGTAAGAATGTACACTAACACGAGTTTGGTTGATAGGGAGAGGTACAGAAAGTGGCGATAGAAAAATAACAGTTATTTGTAAATCCCGAATGAATAATTTTGTCGTCGGTGTGTGAGACCGATAGCGACTAACGGAGGGTTAAACGGTCTATGAATGATTGCTTCTTCAAGTTCAGTCTGGTGGAATACTTGAAACGTGGATTAAATCTATACTCAAATATACAAATATAAATGCAATGGTAGAGCGTTTATATACAGGAGTGTCATGTACATTTAATACTACAGTCTTTAATCTTATCAGTTTGTTACAATCATAATTCGCTTATGAGGGGTTGAAAGTGGGGCTGAACAATTATTGGATTTGGGGATAGGGTAAGCAAATAAATTAAAACGTCTGCGAATGGCTACTCGTATTTTGGTTACAGAGCTGAGCCATGGATAAGGATTCCTTTATTTGAGGAGTATTGGGAGGATTAACTACAAACAAGAAATTAAAAAAATACTTCCAGAAATGTCCTGGGCAACACTACACAAGAAGATTCCTAAATTATTTAAATAAGGACGCCGTTTAAAAAAATATGCTTGTTGTTTGGAAAGAACAGCTTTTTTTCCCAAAAAAATTTCATATCTTGAATATCTTTTTTAAAAGAAATAGTTTTTAAACTTCTGGTTAGAAGAGAAACATTACATATTTATTTTTATTTCACATCAACAGTTGTTACAAATAAAAATATCTCAATTTATCAACCAGCATTATATTGAGTTTAATCTTCTAACAAAATAGAAATAAAACTATGGATATGTACCAAATGACGGAAAATATGTACTAACTGTCTTATGCCGAAATGAACTTCTAAACTTTTCTGAATTATTAATTAATTCTCAAGCTTAATTTTATTTAAGAGAAAACTAAAATATGACAATCAGCTGATCCATGCATACGCCAATCCATGCCAATCAGCGTATCAACTTATATTTATTTATAAATCTTTAAGCTGAAATGAGAGCAAATCTTAGTACATAAAAGATAAATGTTTATTTAGAAAAATTTAACAAAACAAATGCAAAATACTGAATACAAAAAACACTACACAAACTTCAAACGATCTGGATCCGATCTATGGGAGATACAAAATGAAAGCTGGACAAATCTTGGGAGAGGTCAAACATCAAACTGGGGTTCAGGTTATCCTAAATTATAACAATATGTATTCTTTAAAACTCGGCTACTTATTGTTCACTTAAAACTACGTAGGCTCACTTAGCCCTCAGAAACGCTGTTATTAGATTTCTTGACACTTAATACAGCAACAAACCGGTTATTATGCTCACTTTACAAAGACTGCCACATAGGATTTTGTGGTAAAACTCATCGAATTAAGCGAAAATTTGCCGGTTTTTTTCTCTGCGATGTTTCACCATTCAGACCCAAGTTTGTTCTCTTTACTGCTACACTAATGAATTTCTGATGACAAAATCAGGACTTAAACAATAAAATTGACTACTCTAGCATACATTTTTCCACCAATTCAAGTGGAAAGATTCATATTTATTTTTAACGTAATATCTAGGCAGAACCAAGATCAATCGAAAGAACAATTTGTTTTTATTTATAAACAGACACAAAAATATTTACATTACCAATCTTAGAGAGGCAAAAAAATTAAGAATCTTAATAGAAGATTGTACTATCCGTGAAATCAAATCCTAACTATATTTTCTGTATCTTTATTTACCCCATATTTTAGTATAAGAAACCAGTCCACGAAATCGTCTGTTTGCTTTGAAAACTGTGTAAGGTACAGATTTGAGCAATAATCTAAATTTTGGTTTTTAACACAAAGAAATCTTCGAATTTCTACTTTTTGTTATTATTTTCATAATTGACTAAAGTTAAAATAAGAGACAGAAATAGTAACAAAAAAAACTTAAGATAATAGGGTTATGCGAAGAAGGAGCTTTTTATAATATTAATTAATAACCTTGAAAGTTTTACTATTAAACCAGCTACATCTACAGCAACAGCTACATAAACTACTGGTCCAATTTGATGACTAACTTTATGAAATGTTATTAACGACAACATTTTTGAGGATTCGTAGGTTAATAATTAAGTATTGGGTTCTTAATTGCTTTTGGTGTTAATGTTTAATTTTATTGTTTATTTTAGGTAACATCATATATTTGTATTATTTTAATAACATATTTTAATTGGAATATATTCATAAAATAAAAGCAAAAGCTGTGGAAAACGACGACGCTATAGACAAAAATTTTGTAGCAACATAAATATACCAAAATATATAGCTTATATATTTGTTTAATCAATTGTACTTTCAGATATAAGAGAACCATGTTTATGTCCCATATCAACAGGAAATAAAAGGCAAACTACTGAATAAATTATTTTTGAATTAGCATAGATTCGTAAATATCATTTCAAATATGTGGGTATGTTGGGGAATCAATAACTCTTAACACACACTACTAGTTTAAACTGGAGGCCCACATAAATACCGCCTACTATAACAGACTCTTCGATGTTATAACCGGACGTCATAACTATCCATAATGTGCAATATCTCTCTACCTGGCAAAGGAGTAAAATTCCAGGCATACACGATGCCATATGCTATACAAGACTCGTTATTATTTCACCTTAGTACAGTCATATAAAAGGAAATATTGTACAGGGTATAAAATATGATTAAATCGGTATTTAAAAATGATATTTAAGAAACTACACTGGATAGAGTGAGTTGTTAAAGTGAAAGGACAATAGGTAAAAATCCAAAAGACTTACTTACAATTAGTATTATTGTATCTCCACATATAGTAATCTCCACAAGAAAATTAAGAAAATCGTTGGAATCTTCTTAAATAGCATTATTGTGTCTAAAAAAAACTGTTGCAGTATTTATTATAAGTATTATAAGTATAATAAGTACTATTTTGAAATTTTTATGAATTAAGTAATTATATTAATATCTCACCACACGACTAAGGAATATGACTAACACGAACAATCCAACGTTCAGGAAAGTTTTATGTTCTCACTGCTTGCTCTGTGTAATGTGGTGGTGTATCATCTTGCATAAACCACATATTTCGCCATAAGTTTGATGACAATTCTTTCAATAAATAAATAAAATCATTTTATAAAAAATGTAAATAAATCTCACCATTCAAATAAACAGGTAATTCACATGTCCGTAAAAATAATTACCAATGATTCCAAATGATACGTTTATTTAAAATTCATGTTTAAAATGCATATCGTATGGTTTGGTACCATTTGTAATTTTTTTACGGACATGCGAATTACCTTGTAATTTGAATGGTGAGATTTATTTACATTTTTTATAAAATGATTTTATTCATCTGTTGAAAGAATTATCATCAAACTTAAGGCAAAATTTAAGGTTTAAGCAAGATAGTACACCACCACATTATAGAGAGAGGTCAGTGAGAACATAATTAAATACAACTTTCTTGAACGTTGGATTGTTCGTGGTAGTCACATTCCTTGGTCATGTGGTGAGATAGTAATATAATTATTTAATTCGTAGAAATCCCAAACGAATACTAGTCGTATAAATACTTATTATTATATTAAATTTATTATATTGTGCTTATAATAATTACTATAAATACTGCAACAGTTTTCTTCGGAACCAATGATGCTATGTTAGACATACCGAACACTTACTTGACAAAAAGTTTATTGATATTTACTTTAACTATTTCTAAATTTGGTTTATAAATAAAATATTTTGATTATGACTTTAATTTAATACAAAACGTAAAATGTTTGAAGTAAAATCCAAGTATTCTGTTATTTTGTCAAATCATTCTTTCAACCAAAATAACCAAAATTCAAAAATATTGATATTTTTGTCTAATTTTCTTTCGTTGCCTGGAGTAATAGCGTTAAATCAGAATTATGTAGTTGATTTGTAAAATCAACTACTATTAGCCTACTATTCTGCCTATTCTGCCTACCTCCTCAGATCAAACAATGGTCGGGTTCTTACACCCGTACCATGACAAAAAAATTTTTTCAATTTTTTGAACGTGTTTGTGAAGTCCAGTGTCGGCTTTTTATATGTTTTAAGAATTTCAACAAAAATCATAATTTTGAAATATAATGAAATGAGATCTCTCCTTTGTAGTGGTATTTAAAAAATTGACCATAGCTCTGATGATGGCTTTGTAAAGCCGAAAGCGCTCAGCTAGGAATTGCCTAAAATATACACACTTCAAAAATACTTTTTTACATTTTCTTTCAACTTAAAACAGGAAAGATTTATTTTCACGTTCAGAGTAATTGTGAATAGCCGCTCCGATGATCCCTATTAGGGTGAAAAACGTATAAGCAGATACACAAACGCATTATACGTGAAATCAAAGCTTAACTATCTTTTATTTTTTATTCCGATATACTCTGTATGAGTACAAGAAACCAATTCCCTAGGGATTTTTGCTTAGGTGAGGAGATATGTTGTGAAATGCAATTTTAGATGTCGCATGTCTCTAATAACATCTTTATTAACTTCTGTTTTGCCTTGTAATTTTTAGAAGGCACAGATTAAAGCAGAAATCTGAATTGGTTTCGAAAAATTAGTTTACGGAATTATTATTACATTAATTTTGTCCTTTCTTTTTATATATAGAAGTAATCAGGTAGCTTTACTATGATTATGGTTCATACAATAGATCACAAAAAAAGTAGCTGGATTTTATCAAACAAATTGTAAGTAAAATCATTTTTATTTACCCGTGTGAATCATAAAAACTACTTAGAGCTGCTATATAAAAAAATGTTAGGGACCAGAATGATCACCAACATTCGTTACGGATATGGTTCTGGACGAACAGGAATATTAATCCTGCTTACAAATCAACAAAATAAAAATTGAGTTAAGCCCTTATTCCTAGCATTAATTTTTAGATTGTATTCTTTTTTGACTGCACTACCACGATACTAAAACTCCTGTAAGGATGACACTAGTGAAATTTAATCAGTTGCGTGTTTTTAGCACCGAGATTTTCTTCACGATTTAATTAACAAGAAAATTTGTTTGCGAAATGCATTTAACATTTTGGCTGGAGACAAATGAAGTGTATAGTCACAATTTAGAATATTTGCTACCAGTAATAAACAGGTATGTGTGCGTTGTAATATAAATTATTATCATGTAAAAGCCAGTTAAATGGACTAAAATATATACATGTAATATTACGGCACGTATTTCAGTTTTCTTATATATATATATATATATATATATATATATATATATATATATATATATATTACAGAAGGCTTCGATAACAGCTGCAACATGGAGAAAACAGCACTACGTTGTTGAAGAAATGGTCCAAACTGATCATATAACTAGTTGCCGCCGAAGCAAGAAAAACCTTTCTATTAAAATTCCGAAAAAATAAACTGACACTTAGGTTCTTTTAAAATCAAACTAATAAAAAAAAACACACACACACACACACACACACACACACACACAAAATGGATTCCCTTTAATGACAAAGGATATCATGTTGCCAAAGCTAGTTGTCTCACCAATAGTAGTTAATAATAAAATATTTTTTTACTATTGTATATTAGAGACATACGCCAACTTTGGCTGACGTTTGAGAATCAGACGCTTTATCACTTCATTCTAGTATTCCCCCTGGGTTGTTCTCTCAGAGTTCTTCCATTACATATAACATTTATTGCTCTTTGCCAATTTCATATCAATTTACTTACAACATGTTGAGGCTTCTACGGATTTAGCCGATCAAGATTGAAATAAAGAATGTCAGGTTCATAGGAAAGTTGTTCTCCAAAACTCTCCTATTTAAACAGAAAAAACCAATGTAGTGTATAAAGTGCCTTGTCAGGACTGTGAGCTGTTCTACATCGAACAAACTATTCGTTTCTTGAAAGGACGCCTTATTTCTCACAAAAGTGATATTAATTGTTCAAAACACACATGTGCCTTATCCACATATTTTTTATCAACAAACCATCAGGCGGAACGATTTGTTATGGATTAAGTAAGTGATTGTAATCTTTCCAATACGATTTCACGATGTGAATATCTAACTGGTATAACACTGGTAGCTGCATCGATATTATATTACTGAAACTGGGTATTGAAAACGATTTCTCAAGCGAAGATAAATCTGAATATATAGTAAATTATTCAAGTGAATCAGAAGATGATATAGACTTTACATCAGTTGTTGATGAGATTGCAGCACCCAGCAAAAATCCAAACCCATCTTCGAGAGGAAAACATTCCCAAAAAAATGATTCAACAGACTCATAGGTTTTTGATGATAATTTTGTGCCAAATGTAATGGATTTTAACCGCAACAACTCAGGTATAGATCCTTATTTATCTTTGCATCATACTATTTTACATATGCATCACATAGATTTTCTCACTATATTTTTTGATGAAAATATTATAACTCTAATCACCGAACAAACAAATGCATATGCATATGTTTTGCAAACCAAAAGGGCAAGTTATTCTAAATGACAAGATCTCAGTTCACGGACATTTATTATTTTTTGGCACTATGTATTTTGATGGGTATTGTTGAGTTATATTAGATTACTTCTCCAATATACTTCGTTGAAATAAACATTGTTTTTAATTTTTGAATAAATGTTTAGTTATTTACAATGTATTGCTTTTCTTTTCCTTATTCGGCTAATGACCGATCCTAATGCCCCGGTCTTTTCACATCCGGATAATTAGTTATCTGGAAGTTTATCTGGCAGATTAGTATGTAATCATCATCGTCGAAGAAACCATCAGGATCCAGTGGATCCTGACGATTTCTTCGTCAAGCTCTTTTTCGGGAACGCAAGTCAGGACCATGAGTCGCTTAGTCAATTAAGTTTGCTCCCACGAGGTCCCTTTGCTAGACGATATTTTATGTAACTGCAGAAGTTCATTTCAGGCCTATATAATATGTATATAGACTTTAAACAAGCTTTTGATAGTGTGAAAAGAGACAGAATGCTGGAAGACCTTTGTAATCTAGGTATAGGTACCTAAGAAATATATCAGCTTCATAAAAATGACGTTGCAGGGTTCAAAAGCCGCAGTCAGAGTAGATGGAGAACTGACTTCCCTGTTTAACATCAACATGGGAGTAAGACAGGGAGGTGCCCCATCAACCATGCTATTCAACCTAGTTCTTGAGGCAGTTATCAGAAAAACCAATATAACCGACCATATAAACACCAAATCAGTACAAATTACTGCTTATGCAGACGATGTAGCTATCATTAGTAGGAATAAGTCACGACTAATGAAAGTGTTCAAACAAATTGATCCTGAAGCAAAGAAAAAGAGATCTTAAAATAAACGAAGCAAAAACGAAGTATATGACAGTCCAAATAATAACTGACAATGAAAATAATATCACAATAGACAACTATACTATCGATCGGGTAGATGCCTTTACATATCTCGGCACAGAAATCAATCAGAAGAATTCCGTAAGTAGCGAAATTAATGCACGTATTTCCAGCGGGAATCGTACATACTATGCTAATAAAAGATTGATGACATCGAAATTATTAGACAAAAGAACCAAAATGACTATCTACAGAACACTGATTAGACCCGTAGTAACCTATGGATGTGAAACTTGGGTAATGACGAAAAAAGATGAAGCAAAACTCAGGACATTCGAGAAAATAATACTGAGGAAAGTATATGGCCCGGTACAAGAGAAAGATGGCACATGGAGAATCAGGAAAAACGACGAGGTTAATGAGTTAAATGGAGGTTCTGACATTGCAAGATTTGTGAAAAGTTAAAGACTATCATGGCTGGGACATGTGCAGAGACAAAACGATGCAAAACCAACAAAAACAATGTTACAATGGAAGCCCATAGGAAGGCGAAAAAATGGAAGGCCCAGAACGAGATGGTTGGATGACGTGGAAGACGACCTGAAAACAATAAACATAAGACAATGGAGAAGAAGGGCACAAGAGAGATCTGAATGGAAGGAAATAGCCAGACAGGCAAATACCCATCCAGAGTTATGATGCCAAAAGAAGAAGAATAAGTTCATTTTGACCTCCTATGGGAGCCTCATCAGTTGCTTGCTCCAGTAAAACCCTTTACAGAAAATTAAAGTTACCAAAAAATGTGCATATTGTTGTTAAAAATGAATGATGTTTAATATTTTATTGGATTTAACTTCAAGCAACATATAACCATGCCTTACGTGAATACCAGCGTCCGGAGGGTAGACCTCTGCAAACAGATTTCAGCTTGTAACTATTACCAGCTAAAGCCGTTACCAGTAAGTTACCAGCTGAAGTCCGTTTGAAGAGGTCTACCCTCCGGACGCTGGTACGAGAGACATAGTTATATGGTGCCTGAAATTCATTTTTAATAACAATATGCACATTTTTTGGTAACTTTAACTTTTTGTAAAGGGTTTTACCCTAATATTTTGGTAGCTCAGGCATATTAACCTGCTTTTAATCTGATGATGGGATTATTATTCCGAAAATGTTTATTAGTTTGATGTAGCCCTTCTAAGGGTTTTTTAAATATACCTACTTACAAAGATTTAAACCTCTTTTTCTCTTTTTATCCTCGGGTGTTGCTGATTGGCTTTCTCGAGATTTACCATGTTCCAGCAGCCATTTTTGCATTTTTTTTCATCTTTTTTTATTGAGCTCTAGTGAGACGTTATTTGAGACTTATTAATTTATTAAATTAATTATATAATTATTAATTTTTTTAACTTAGAATCCAAAATTATACTTAATTATACTCAATTTTGAATTTTCAATTTGTAAAAAATAATTCTTTGGTGTATGATGTGCTAAAAAGCACTTCTAGCGTACTAACAAGATCAGTTTTTGTTTTTTGATTGAAGCACCTTACAATTTTTTGAGCTTTCTCTCTCGGTGATTGACTTTAATTAATTTTATGTATAATTTATAAGAAGAGAGTATTAATTATATTATTTGTAGATTTGTACATATTTATTTTTTAAATTTAAATCATATTTTTTTCCAAAAAGATTCGTTATTAAAACTTAAAATATTATTTTATTTTCCTTAAAAATTTTTATAAAAAGCAAAATTTAATGTTTTTCAATAACCACGCGTCATCTACATATAAAAATATCTAAAGTTGCATTTGTTGCCCCACTCTTTCTTATTTTAGAAGCAGTATTAGCGCTGACATGACCGCTCCCTAGTGGTAAAAATAAGAAACTAAAATCATGATCAACTTCTCATTGTTTTGTGTATAACCTTTGCCGACACTAAAAAGTGACAGTGAAAGGAATGATCAGGAATCCAAATCTGCAATAAAAATTGGGGTTCCTATTTAAGATTTCCTTAGTTGAACCCCTTCACTGTCTAGGGGGTAGGGTTGGGGATTTGTGTTTGGTGTCATTCAATAGATTTTTGAAAAACATTGAACACGTGTTTTTAATTTTTAGATCTGACTTTTCGCGAAATATGTGACCATCTCGTTTCTTTTATCACAACCTGTATATATTTTTATATGTATATTACTTACCTACACTGTATTACTAATTATTTTATTATATTGAAGTATATCACACTTTTTATTGTATTTTTGTCGAATATTCTAAATCGATCATCCATTAGAATAAGCGAGTCACTTCAATTACCTGTGATGTTTACCTTAGTTACCGAAGAAAAGAATATAAATTTCATTAATCTAAAATTTGGCGAATGCGCCAAAAATGTTTTGTTTATTTTATTACAAAATATTTTCATATTGAAGATAAACGATAATGGATCAAAAATATTGAACGATAATGAATCGAACATATGATTAAATAATGAGAGAACAAATTACTGTATAATAAATAAATGCGAATAGGATGCTATGCGAATATATTTATAGAAGGAAGATACGATGCTAAAACATAGCACAGAATGAATCCCTGGTTTTGAAAAAGAGAGGGAAAGACCACGAATAAGATAAAAAGTTCAAGTAGAATAGGACTCTCAGAGAAGAGGAGAAAAAGTTAAGGTAGGAAGGAGTATAGGAAGAAGATGACTCTCACGGTTAAAAAATTAAAGGGGCTGCTTTAGATGCAGTTTAATGGAACTCGTCAGAGCAGCGGTAAATAGAGTATATGGTGATAATAATATTCAAGCTCCGATTGGACGACGGCAGTTAAAGAAAAAGAAGACTTTATTATTACGTCCCCAACAACTACTGCTCTCATATTTTTGTAGAGCATCTTCCAATCAAATCAATCTCGCTTAGTCATAATCAGAGTTATTTCTATCGCTCTATCGAAATTTCATCAACAAATTTTAATATCATTTCTTCAACAACTGTTTGGATCAGTCATATTACAAAATTAATATCTTCCTAATAAATCTAAATAAACATAAAACCAGTGATCTCATTCTGAAACAATATTTCGAAGAACTGGAAATTTCTTAGAAAATGTTTTATATACTCCTCCTCATTGCTTAAGCTCTTGTCAGGGCGTGGTGACACTCTAAATATTATTGGCTTGCTGTTTTTATTTGCTACGATTCTGTGTTGTATGAACGGCTTCATATAATTTTCCAACCAGAGTCTTCATTTGGTCTGCCCATCGTGTTATGGAGATCTGTCTCTTGGTCTTCGGCTTTCTACCCTTCCTTCTACTATCAAGGGTTTCATGGTCTCCGCTCTTCTAGCTGTGTGCCAAAGTAAAATAAATATGCTCGTTTTACTTTTTTTAATACCTTGTCTTTTATATGAAGCTCTTACAGACTTGACAGGTTGGTTCTATGTTCTATTCAATGGCGTCGATCTTATTTCTATCGATTTTTTTAAGAGTCCATGATTTAGCTGCGTGTGTAGAAATGGAAAAAATAAGGGCATTGACCAATCTGAGCTTAGTATTTCTTGTTATTGGTCGGTCTTTCCATATTCCATATCCTATCAGTTTTGCTGTTGCGGTTTGGGCCATTGCTAGTCTACACTTTATTTCTGAGAAGCAATTGCCATTGTTGGTTATCAGGAAGCCCAAGTATATAAATGTATCTACCACTTTAAAATTTGCCACTTAATGTATATGCGGTATATTAGTATTTGCTCTATTTACGATAAATACTTTTGTTTTTCCGTTGTAGATCTGAAGTCCCAAATTCTTCGCTAATCTGACTTTGTCATGTTATGTTATATGTGTGATGTTAATTATTTTGACTTCATTCGCTGCTAGTTGGCTGGGTGACAATCTGGAGCCGAATGTTTTTAGAACGCCCAGTACGAAGCTTGAGAATATGAGAGTGGGACGAGCGCGGCGTTACTACCTCTGTAGTAGTGTGCCATTTCAGCAAACATGGAGCAGGGGATGGTAGAATATTGCACGTTTGCATACGATACGTTTATCCAAAATCAAGAATCAGTAATCACTACGCAGCGGCTTTTTTGCACTCACTTTAATATTCGTAGGTGTGGAGCAGTTCCATTTGGCAACACAATCTTAAGATGGATAAATTATTATAGAACAGGCAGTGTCGTAAAGAAAGCAACATAAAATTTCACGCTTAAAAATTACAGATTGTCTAGAAATTATTAAAACTAGATGTTGAATAATATGAGGATTTCGCTACTAGAATGCAAGTTCTTTTAGAGGATAAATTAGGTCAGCATCCTCTAATGAGCGACAAAGCTCCTTTCCATCTGGACGGAACCGTTAATAAACAAAATTACAGGTACTGAGCTCCTGAAAACCCACGAAATATTCATGAGCATCCTTTACATTTTAAAAAAGTCACAGTGTGGTGTGCTATTGGACTGACTGGTATTATTGGGCCATATTTTTTCGAGGCTGACCATACCGTCACCGTTAATTCTATCCGCTACGTTGACATGATCCAAAATTGTTGGTTCCAGAACAACGCAGAAAAGGGATAACCCAAGGAATGTGTGGTTCAGCAGGATGGTGCCACAGCCACATAATGCTGTGAATAAATATTCTCCGCAACCTATTCCCAGGATAACTCATTTCACGTTTCGGAGATTTGCCGTGGACTTTAAAGTCTCCAGACCTGCCAATTTGTGATTTTTTTCTATGGGGGTATTTAAAGAGTCATGTATATGCTTGCAAACCTCATAATTTGATCGAGTTGAAAAACGCAATTCGCCAGAAAATCCTGACTATTGATCAAGTGACTAAGAGCGTGTTATAAAGAATTTCATAAAGAAGATCAAAAACTGCATCCAACGTGATGGTTACCATTTTGATGACATTATTTTCCATACTTAATTAAATTATAAATGGCGTAATATAAGCCTTATTTTGATGTTAATAAAATAGTATTTTCTTGCAAATTTTATGTGTAAAATTTAGTTCAAAATCGTCCTATTACCAGTTGTCACCCTGTATAAGTGTATCATCTGCGTATCGCAGGTTGCTGATTTTTCTGCCTCCTATAGTGATTCCTTTATCCCATCAATCTATTACTTTTCTTATTATATATTCAGAATATATGTTGTACAATAATGGTGATAGTATGCAACCCTGTCCAGTTCCTTTTTTATCATAAAGATTTCTTATTAGGTTAACGAAGTGGTAAGGTACTCCCATATTTTCCAATATATTCTGTCTGTTGTTTAGTATCTGCTCTCGCGTTATTTTTTCTGCTATGAATCCGCATTGTTCTTCGGCTATCTATGGTAGTAGAAAGTTCTTAAGTCGTTCATTGAATATATTTAGCAGGACTTTGCTTACATGAGTAATAAGGGCAATACTTCTGTAATTGCTGCATACCGTTGGTGATCCTTTTTTACAGAAAGGGGTAAAGGTTGATTCACACCACCCATCAAGCCATTCACCTGTAATCCATATTATGTTTCTCTGATTGCATGTTTCTTGTGATGTGAGACTGATGCTTCTTTTGAAGTGTCTTTGTACAGTTTTGAGTAGTAGTTTTTCCATGTCTCTGCAGTGCTCTCTATGCCGAATTTTACTTCTCCATTATGGTCTTAAATGGCTTGAAGCTAAGGCTTGAACCCTCGGGTCATAGGTTTTTTTAACATATACATCAAAAATTGAGTTCGGACACGGTTTTTCAGTAACAATTGTAAATAAAATTCTCAAGATATGTCACCTCTCATTATTCATCTGCATCCACACAGGTAAGCTATACATATTTCCCAGCATTATTCTGCTTCTTTAACGAAGCCAAAAATGCCGCAATTCCATTAATACTTATTTTGGTTTTAATAAAACTATGTCAGTGTTAATAAGTCTGATTGTTAAAGAAATTAATGATAAACAGTAATTAAATAAATAATAAACAGTAACAGTACAAAGTATTTCGAATATAAAAAAAATAAAAGCATTTTGGTCTTTATAAAGTCAAAACACAGCCAAGTAACAACTCTATGTAAGTTCTTTAACACACATAAAATAATACAGCATACAACGAAAAATTTCCTGCACTAAAAAATCTGAAATACTACAGGAAAAATATATACCTGAATATGATTGTACTGGACAGAGATGGATCACAGACGCCCAAGTTGTTATTCTCCAAATAGCACGCTTCATTAATCTCGGCCAGAAATGCTAGTAAAAAATTTCAACCTTAATTCCATTAAAATAACAAAACACAATCGCCCAAATCTGGAGTTGTGTTGATGAAGTTATTTTTCTTTTGTACGGAGTGGCTCTTCTTTTAGACGGAGATGTTATGGCGTTTACTGCAGAATTAAAAACACGGTTTTCGAAATGGTGTTTTTGAAAAAAGAGAATATTTCATTAGTATAAAACAAATTATTGTAATATAAAGAGAATTTAAACTCAAATTCATAAATATATTATTTATAGATTTAGAAAATGATTTTAATGTATTTATTTGGAACGTTCGCACGCTTAACAAATCTGGAAACATCCGTAAATTGTGTGACATATTAGCACAATATAATACTTATATTACTGCAATACAAGAAGTACGATGGACAGGCCATGGCATAATCCAAGAAGCAAACTACAATATATACTATAGTCGCCATAGAACCAAACATTATGTAACGAGTTCGTTACTTTAATAATACGTAAACATTCTTAAATAAAATTTTAAAATCTTAATCCTCGTAATGATTTTCTAAATTCTTAAAATTTAAATTGCTAATAAACAGCGACCCTAGCGGCAGTTTTAGGCAGGCATGCCTACCCGACTGAGAATTAACAATTAGCGAGCATTCTGGTCTTAACTCTAGCTAAAGGAAGTTCTCTGAACTAAGAAAAAAGTATTTTTTTGGGGGAAGATGATGAGGAAATTTTAGTTGGTTTTAGTGTTATTCATCTGAGTTAGCCGCTCTTTTGTCGCCTACTTCCTACTTCCGAAGTTAGTACAGAGTCAAGAATTTCTCATTTTAATTTGGTTGAGATTTATTTAAGAATATAAATTGATTTGTTCCCTACTGGGTGTACACCTTGGCCATCACCCTGAGCTGATAACTTCAGGGAACCAGTTGGAAAGACCGCCTTAGAGTGTGGAACACAGCTAATTTTATCAAGTTTTGTTTTAAATTTTAATAATTTTTATATACTGGATTTGTTTTTCAATTTTATTAACTTTTATACACCATTTTTTTTTGTTTAATTTTAAATATTCATTTTTGGACTAATAATAAAGACCCGTCATTTTTTTAAACTAATTTTAAATAACGTTTAAGGACTAATTGTCAATTACAGGTTAAGTTTTAAATACTCCCTTATAATTCGGTTGTACGGTTTTATGTGTACACATTTAATCAGAGAGATATTTTTTTTTAATTTTATTATTATTATATATTTAAACGTTTGGACATTTATCTCGTCGAGATAGTGTTCTTATTACTTTTCACAATTACATTCAATTGAAAGCCAAAATACAGAGTTGCATCTCTGAGGCAAGTAAATTACCTTTTTTTAGATCAATCATTGCCATTTTTTCTATTTTATTATTTGTAAATTTAGATCATCAAGGATCAGTTAGGTATAACCAGGGCATTTATTTTTTGTATATAATTAAGTTGACTGTACATAATTGGTGGTGGGTATTTTAAGATAAATTTATATTTTATATATTTGGCTAGGGATTAAAGTTTTGGTGAAAATTAAATATTTCAATTCATACCTATATCCTTTTTTATTTTTCAGCACATAGCTTTACAAGATACCTTGGAAAGTTTATGTAAATACTTTCCAGGCGCCCACTCACATTTTGGCGCAACTTCTATAATCACTTTTAGTTATCTTAGTTATATTCCTATAGTTTTTTTTAACCTTATCATTCATTTTCTTATTCTACGGTCTCTGTAGGGCATGCAAATTGGCCGAATCCTCCTTTGAGTGTCAAGTAGTCACTCTCTGGCAACTTCTGCTAGCCAGCTTTAAAATTATATGTTATCTTTTACTTTACCCCCAACTACTTGTGTTTCATTGCATGCACACTTTTGTTATATTCTTACACATTTTTTGTTACATTGGCGCACAAAGCATTTTTGTTACAATTAATTTGGGACAGCCTTTATAGTTAATAATAAAGTCAAGCACTTGGTTATCGATTTTAAGCCGATAAATCCGCGAATGAGCTACTTAAGGATCAGAGGCAAGTTTTTTAATATTAGCCTTATTGTTGTACAGAAGGCGAAGAAAAAGACAATTTCTATGATAAATTAGAAAGAACATATGACAATTGTCCCAGAAACGGTATTAAAGTAGTAATCGGTGATCTGAATATAAAATCGGAAGGGAAGAAATATATCTTGTAACGTTATAAACGTCACATCTCTATTAATTTAATTTAAATAATTATTTCATTTTAATTTCTTTATTAATTTATTAATTTCTTTACCTTTAGTTTAATTTTCCTATTTTTATTTAAAAAGTAGTTGGCGCCCTCCCTGTTCGTCTATTTCTTCCCCTGTTTTCATTTGTTCCTCTGTCATTATTTACTCTCTCTTTCTGTCACGTAGAATAAATATTTGCCCTCTCTCTTTGTGTTCTGTTTTGACAGACAAGCTAGTTTCATGAAATAGCAACATCTTGTGACATCTGTGCTAACTTCATTTTAGTCTCCCACTTTCTGTCAGTTAAATGTTCTAATGTAGTTGGAATATTATTTTTTTGTCTCTTTGATCTTTATAAAAGAAGACAAAAATTATAATTAGACTCCTTTTATAGTCTACAAATTCTCTTGGGGTAAGTACTTTCATTGTGATATTTATTCTATAATTCTGACCGTCTTTCCGATACTTGTAACCTTACTTTCTTTCGAAAGCACATTGTTTTTTTTTATATATGCATTAGGACTCTTTAACAGAATTTAACTAACAATCATAGTAACAATCATATTTTACTTTATCCTTGCCATACGCTATTTGTTTAATTGTAACTTTGTAAGATGGCAAGGAAGTTAAACTCTCTTGATGTGTCTCTAATGTTCCTATTTCTTTTGTGTTTTAGTTTATTGGGAATAATTCAAACTTTATTGGCATATTGATAACTTTATTAGTACCAAAAGTTTTACCTTTATTGGACTTTTTAACCAGAAAATACAACCACGTGTGACTGCATCTCTCCAAATACTACAACATTCCATTGGAGGACCTAGCAGCTAGAACACACAAGTAGCCCATCGAACGAAGCAAACGAGGCAAAATATAGACGATAAGCTCCCATGGTTGATTGAGGTATTATTTTTACAATAGTACTTCAATTATTTTTGGTAGTCTTATCGTTACAATCTACCACACAGTGGTAAATATAGTCTCCATAATATTACTAATTCGAATGAACACCGAGCAGTCACGTTCGCAGCCTCAAAGAACATGATCGTAGCAAGCACATGTTTTCTACACAAAAAAATACATATGGGGACTTGGATCTCGCCTGATAGATTAACGAACAACCAAATTGATCATGTGATCATAGATGCTAGACACTTCTCCAACCTTATGGATGTCCGTATCTATCGAGGCGCCAATATTGATTCAGTGATCATTTTTTACTTGGCACAAAAATTCGGGCTAGAATCTCAAATGCGAAGAAGAAGAGAAGTACCAAAACAAGGCGCCTTAATATTGAACTCCTCAAAAATCCGCAAACGGTAAAAAGGTTTTAAAACTACATCGAAACTAAATACATAACTAAAGAGAATCTAACAATTAGTGAACGATTGGAAATGAGTAAAAATTATATTAAAGATGCAGTAAAATAACATTCTAGGGCCGCAAAGACCACCACGATGCAATGAGTGGTTCGATGCTAAGTCCGAGGACATTACAAAAGGAAAGAACAATTTATAAAATCTGATGCAGCAAAAAAAAAGTGTACACAAAAAAAGTTACAGCGCTTTGAAGTTACAAAATAAAAATAGTTTTTTTTGCATTATCTCCTAAACTACTTGACATTTTGTGATAAAAATGGACACGTTACTTTCTTGTTCTGAAATCATTTTTCATAATTATAAAAGAAACAATGAAATCTAAGCGCACAGAAAAATTTTAAGGGGGGTGTGCAGCCCTAAATCCCCCCAAACTTTTGAGAACGTTTAAATCAAATGAATTATTTTGCATCATTAGTTTAACACAATATTTTTTAAAAAAATTTTGCCTCTTATCACTTTTTTTTAAAAACAGTTTTTATTGAGTTACGGCCCTTTTCATTAACCTCTAAAAAATTACGTTCAACTAAATAAATGGCTTAAATGAAATTCTAATAAATACAGTTTTCTTATTAGGTTAACCAAGTGGTTAGGTACTCTCATATTTTCCAATATATTGATGCCATTTTACTGAATTGAATGAAATTGTGTTATCTACAAAACAGAGCAACATTTGTATGTTGTATTCTCTCGCTTTTTCTATTATCTGTCTGGTGTTCAGTATCTGCTCCTGCATTACTTTTCCTGGTATGAATCCGCACTGTTCTTCGGCTATCTCTAGTAGTAGAAAGTTCTTTAGCCGTTTATTAATTATATTTTGCAGAAATTCGCTTACATGAGAAATAAGGACATTGTAAATCGTTTGCCAAGAACTGCAAATAATTATCACCATTAAAGTTGGGAAGAAATACTGGGCCTATTAGAGTGTTATCCACAATTCCTGTCCAAACATTAACTTTGACAGTATTTTGGTGATGAGTCGTTTTTTTGGCGTGATGATTTTCATTGGCCCAAATGTGCTCGTTATGATGGTTTGATATTCCATTTCTACTGAAGGTAGCCTCGTCGGTAACCAAATATTTCTAATAAAATCAACGTTTCGAATGTTTTCCACTAACAACCAATCGCAAAATCCAATCTTTTTAGGATAATCTTCAACCAATAACTCTTGAACCGTTAGTAATTGATCGGGTTTAAGCAGCTGATCCTTCAAACGCTTTTCAAACCTTTACCTAAGGACCATTTAGTAGGGACTTCTTCAATGTTTCTAAAATGTCTTCATCAGTTGCGAACGATCACGCGGTTGGAATGTACCCGTTTCCCGTAAACGACGATGAATTATCAGAAATAATCGGGTGTATTTCGATTGGGGTATTTTACTGCATAACGCCTTGCGGCTGCTGCACTATTTCCTTGACATTTACCTACGATATTCCCGATAGTTGATTGAAATCATAATTGTGAAAAATGAAAGGTGTAGGCATTACAATATAAAAATTTTTAATATTAATCTTATTCCACAATAAATGATCTCCAAATTATTGACTATTATTGATGGAACTGTTTGTAATTGTTGTGTCCGTAGAAACTAATTGTAATTTTAAGGCCAACTAGGAAAAAACTAGTTTTTCGAAAAAGTTTGAATGTACTGAAAACTTTGAGGGAATTTAGTGCTACACACCCCCCTTAAAATGTTTCTGTGCCCTTAGATTTTGTTATTTCTTTTGTATGAAAAATGCTTTTAGAACAAGAAAGAAACGTGTCCGTTTTTATTACAAAATGTCAAGTAGTTTAGAAGATAATTCAAGAAAACAATTTTTATTTTGTAACTTTAAAGGGCTCTAACTTTTTTTGTGTACACTTTTAAACTAAGATAAGTTGGATTCAACCAATTAATTTTTGGATTTATTTGAATTGAATTCAACCAAGAGTCTGAATTACGGAAGATCTGAATCCGAAATCAGAAATTCGCTCAAGAATAGAGCAATCAAGAGCAGCCTTTTTGAAGATGAGAAAATTTCTGAGTAACCAAAGACCCAATCTGCAAATCCGATATCGGATGGTAAAATGTTATATCCACTCTATTCTTCTTTATGGTGCCAAAGCCTGGACTGTTAATGATGACCTAATGAGAAAACTGGAAGCTTTTGAGATGTGGCTTTTTTGGAGAATTTTGTAGATACCATGGACCAATCATATTGCAAACGAAATGGTGTTGCATAGAATGGGAAGAGACAGAGAACTTTTGACCACTATTAAAAGGCCAAAAGCATATTTAAAATAGATACTTACAAATGATAAGTACGAGTTATTGCAGCTGCTTATGAAAGGTAAAATCGAAGAAAAAGGAGGTCCTGGTAGACGAAAAATATACTAGCTGAAATACATTCACGACTGGACCGTGTTAAACACACAGACGCTCTTAAAAAAAGCAGAAGATAGAGACGAATTTGCAATGGTTATAGCCAACCTTCATTAGTGGAGACGGTACTAGAATAAGAAGAATACAGTGAACACAGGAGCAACTATAGGAGGAAGAAAAATAAAAAAACCACGATATACTCATCGCACGGTTCTATTGGCGTCTTCAGCAGAAGAACTGGAACCAACTATGAATAAGTTGGGCACAGTGAATAAGGAATATGGTTTAAGAATAAATATACAAAAAACAAAGTAATGATCATCTATAGATCCAGATACAACCAAACAGGGACGAAAAACATGGCAGGATACAAAGTATATATATATATATATATATATATATATATATATATATATATATATATATATATATATATATATATATATATATATATATAAGCGAGGTTCCTACAGCCTCTGCCGTTTCTCGCATTTCGACCGCCATCGTTTTCTGTCCATCCATTCGTCTTCTCTGATGGCTCTATCTCTCATTATATGCCGTACATTTTCTTCCCCTTCTTCTTCTTTGTTGTGGTATGTAATTTAAAGCTTTCTTTGGCCATCTATCTTCATTCATTCGTTTCACGTGACCATACCACACTAGTTGTCTCGTTTCAATTCTATCTACACTGGAATATACAGTATTTGTCCTCCTTCTAATATCTTCATTCCTGATGTGATCCTTTTTGGATTTACCACACGCTCTCCCTAGAAAATCCATTTCTACTACTTCTATTCTTTTTCTATCCTTCTGCGTTATCTGCCAAACCTCTGCCCCATAAGTCATAATAGGCTCTACCAAGGTTCGATAGATTGTCAATTTCGTGTCTTGTCTAATATCTTTAGACCAAAGTAGAGAGTTTAGAATGTTTACCACTTTTTTTCCTTGCTGTGTTTTGTTTTCGATGTCTCTTTTGGTAGTGCCTTCTTTAGATATTATAGATCCGAGATATTTATATTCATTGCATGTTTTTGTGTTTCTAATTTCTAACTCTGGATCTTCTTCACCATCTCCTATTTTAAGATACTCTGTCTTTGCCGTATTCATATTGAGGCCCCATTTTTCATATTCTTTCTTTATTTTTCTAAACATGTAGTCCATGTCTTCCTCGTCATTCGCTACGACTACCTGATCATCTGCGAAAAATAAAGCTGTTAGACATTCACCACCGCCTATGTCTATTCCCGTTCCGGATACTTGTTTTCTCCACTGCTCTAGCGATGATTGAATATATATTTTAAACAGGGATAAACAGGATACAAAGTAATTAAATAATTTAAGCACTTATGCTCCGACATTGACTAACACTGGAGAGTGAGAAGACAAGATACTTCGGCGTATCACAATGGCCAGATTGGCAACAGTCAAACTCACAAAAATATGAAATAACACTGACATTACAAAAAACACAAAATTACGCCTTAAATCATTACATCATTCCATGGAGCGCATATCGCACAAATAATTCAATATTAGAAAAACTTATTATAAAAACTAGACTAACCATAATTATGTCAACGAAAAAAACTTTTTTTGTAATTTGGATAGATATTTACTAGACATATAACCAGAAAAGGAAGTCAAGGAACGAATGATACTTGAAGACAATGTAGTGGACAAAAGATCCAGAGAAAGATCTCCAGCACGATGGTCGGACAAAATAAAGAACATGACTGGTTACTTATTCTCTAAAATAAAACAAAACGCACAGAAGACAAATACTAATAAAACTACAAAAAAAAGATACAGGAGAAGGAAAATTCTACATTTATCTTTATATTCTTCCTACAATTTACTAGCCAGTAAGATTATGCGTTTCGAAGTTTTTCTCTATTTATATATCTATTTATTTTTCATCGTATTAGTTTTTTGCAAGTGTATAGAATGTGTTCTAAGTCGATGTCCACTCCAGGATAAGCTGGAATACATTTCATGTTATTTAAAAACTATCTGTTGATTAGAGAATAATCGATTAACTTAATTTAATTATAAAATAATTTGCCTATCGATCACAATATAATCGAAGTAATACTGATAGTGTTTACAGTTTAAATACAAATTTCAAATACCTACCGTCGATCTAATCCAGTCTTGACGTAAAAGGACGAACCAATCCTATTTAGGGTCTCCTGCTAATTGCTATCACTTCGCAAATTCCAAATAAAACTATTCGTAGTCAAAGGTTCAGTTCTCTTTAATAAAGATGGCAACGACGCTGCAATTTCCTTTGGTAGTGACAAAAGGGCTCTGGAGATTCCCATAAACTTGAGCGACCATGCATATTAAGAGGATTTTAATGCCACATTAGTAGCCGTAGGTTTAAAGGGCAAGGGGATTGGCTATCCCCGGGGACACAAAGGATGTCATGAATTTTATACAGTGGTGCGAAGTCGCTTTTTATTTTTAGATAAAAATGGGCGTAATTTATACATTACACAAAAGAGTGCTATGAAAGAGGTGGGAATTGGGGTGTAACCCTCTTTTTCATAATTTCATTCACACATATTCGTATTCCGACAACCTCATTTTATTTTATAAAAAAAAGTCGTTTTTTATATAATACGTACATAAAAATGTTCGGTGAATTGTATTCTCAACAAAATTTTAAGCTACGTATTTAAGCGCAATATAATGAAAGGTTTAAAAAAGATAAAAATGATTTTTTCTTTTTCTTTGAGTGACTTATCAAAGCATCCAGACGTTGGCGATTAACTTGGCAAAACCTTTAATGTCTTAAGCTATTTATTCTCTGATATTTTTTACCAAGAGACATGTTTTTTATTAATTTGCCGATTTTTTAGAGAAAAGTGAGTCATTTTAAAAATGTTGTATAAGTTATAAGAATAATTTCAATTCTTCAACCATGATATATTATTGCAGTCAACTACCCACTCTCTAACATATTGTTTAGTCTATTTCTTGCATTCATACTTTATGTCGATTTCAGTTACCCTCAAACTAACACCCTAATTATTATAGACAGGTTTGAGTGTGGGATCTGGATTATTCAATCTACTTAAAAAATATTCTATATTATTTTATATTTAATCAGTTGATTTCCTATAATAGTGTCAGTTGGACCTTTGGTCAATACTTAGTTTCATAGAATTTTGAATCGTGCAGATCACATATCTATAATTGTAACTGCCCACCCAAGCTGTCATTTGACAGCTAAAAACCTATGACACTTGTATACTACCAGTTGCAGCTTATGGGTTGGAAACTATGGCAATAACAAGAAAAATGGCAGAACAATTAAGAGTAACTCAACGGGCCATGGAGAGGGCCATGTTAAATATAAGCCTCAGAGACAAAATTCCTAACACCGAAATACGTCGAAGAACTAAAGTAACCGACATCATGGGAAAAATAGCGACATTGAGATGGCAATGGGTAGCACATGTAGCAAGACAAGACACCAACAGATGGTCTCATAAAGTGACATTCTGGAGACCTCGAGAAACAAAAAGAAGCGTAGGAAGACCCAAAAAGAGATGGATAGACGATATAACAGCTGTAGCTGGAAAACAGTGGATGAGAATTGCAAAAGATAGGGAAGCGTGGAAGCAATTGTAGAAGGCCTATGTCCAACAATGGATAAATGAAGGCTGAAGAAGAAGTCTTAATACAACTATCATAACTAATGTCTTACGGATGACCGATGGAATAAAGAAATCGGGAATTGGCGGCCATATGATGCGAAAAGACCTCGGGGAAGACCGCAAATGCGATGGAGCGACGATATTAAAAGAACTGCAGGGCCAATGTCGAAACGTCTAACAAACAACAGAGATGAATGGCGAGAATTAGAAGAGGAATATATTCGGCAATCCGAATAGAGAAAAGGACTTAAAAAATATTTAGTTCCACTATGCAAATGACATAAATATCATAAGCAGAACCGAAACAACAGGCGAGAGTACGTATACGGATTTTAAATCACATGCTAAACGAATAGGTCTATCAATAAACACAAAAAAGACTAAAATCCTAGGACAAAGACGATAGATAGCAACAAAATACAGCCTGACAGTTGACAACGTAAAAAAAAGAAAATAGCTTTTATCTATTTAAAAGTCATCATATCTCTCTCTCTATCTCTCTCTCTCTTGTCGTTTCCCCATTACTGATGATCGTCATTTCTTTCAATATTCCAGAATTAGTGTTCATCTGAATTATTAATTTGGTCGGAACATCTAGTTGGTGATCGTCCTTCTTGATCTTCTCCCCGGAAAGTTTCCAGAAACAATAGTTCTCTCCAAACTATCGTCACCTCTGCGAACCACGTGATCGAAAAGTTGCAGAATACGTTGCAGACATATTGTGGACAGCCTTTTTTTAATCTCGAGTTGATTTAGAATGGAAAAGTTTGTCTTATGAGCTGTCCAAGGTATGCACAGCATTCTTCTCCAGCACCACATCTCAAAGGCATAAATTTTTTGGCGCTCGCATCTGGGAGGAGTCCAAGTCTCTGCCCCGTATAGAAATATTGAGAATACAAGAGCATTCACTAGTCTCATCTTGATATTTTGAGAGATAGATATGTCTTTCCAAACTTAAGTTAGGCAACTCATCGCATTTTTTGCCATACCAATACGCCTCCGTACTTCTGCTTCACAGTTAGCATCGTTAGTTATACCAGACTCGAGATAGACAAAACTGTCCACTATCTGGTATTTCTGTAAACATCACTTCTTTTCTTCTTCTTAGCCATTGTCGTCCATGTTTGAACATAGGCCTCTCCCAACTCCTTCCATCGGTCTCTATCCTGAGCAATATATTTCCAATTTGTTTCGGCTATTCTTTTAATGTCATCAACCCATCTCATCTGTGGTCTTCCTCTTGGTCGTTTACTTTCGTAAGGTCTCCAATGTTGTATTGTAGTATTCGTTGGTCTTTCTGTCTAGCAGTGTGGCCCGCGAAGCTACATTAGTGTTTGGCAATTTTTGTTGTTATCTCCTCGACTTTTGTTTTGGATCTTACCCACTCCTTCCTCTTTTTATCTGACAGTCGTATACCTATCATTGCTCTTTCCATTGATCTTTCTGTTGTGGCTAGTTTATTCATGTTTGCCTTGGTTAGGGTCCAGGTTTGACATCCATATGTTATGATAGGAAGGATGCATTGGTTGAACACCCTGCTCCTCAAGTATGGGGGTATTTTGCGGTTCTTAAGTATCCAACTAAGTTTTCCAAATCCTGCCCATGCTAGTCTTGCTCTTCTAGTAATTTTCGCACTTTGGTTCTCTTTGTCAAGTCTCAGGATTTGGCCTAGGTAGATATATTCCTGGATTTGTTCTATTTCACTGCCGTTTATAGTTATATGTCTGGGGTCTTCTGTGTTTGTCATTATTTTTGTTTTTTTCATATCCATTTTTAACGCCGATGTATTTGGAGCTGGCTGCTAGTTCCCCCAACATAATTTGCAGTTCCTCGAATGTGCTTGCTATAATCACTATGTCGTCAGCGAATCTGAGGTGGTTTAACTTGTTGCCATTAACGTTAATGCCATAGGTTGACCAATTTATAGTTTTGAAGACGACTTCTAGGGCTAGGTTGAAAAGCTTTGTCGATATTACGTCTCCTTGTCTCACTCCTCTCCTAGTAGGGATTGGATTTGTATTTTCGTCTAGTTGTACTATCATAGTTGCATTTTCATATATAATATGTATTAGTTGCCCATATCTCGAATTTATTCTACAATTATCTGTAAACATCACAAAGGATAACAATGAACATGCAGAGCTTAGCAGAAGAATCATCCTAGGGAATACGGCAAACTTTGCTATGTACCAGATATTTAAATCACAAGACGTACACCAAAGAACTAAGACGAATCTATAAGACCATTATCGAACCGATAGTGAGCTATGTATATGAACCTTGGGTATTGACTTAAAAATCTGTAAACCACATAGACATTTTTGAAAGAAAGGTACTAGGACGACTGCTACGCTCTATAAATTAAATCTATAAATTAGAACAATAGGTGGCAAAACCACCTTTATCTTAGTATGTCCGCCATACTAAGGGCAGGGATGGCCCTTAGTATGGCGGATCTTCAATGGGCAGGCCATGTGGAAGGATAGAAGAAAACATGCTATCAAAATACTGTTGAATGTAAGAATGTAAGGAAAGGAACCTATTGAAAGACCGAGAACGCGATAGTTGAATGAGGAAGATGAGAACAGCAGTTGATCGTGCAACATAATGGCTATAAACCATAATGAATGGAGAGGTTGGCTGAGGGAATCCAATGCTCGAATTGGGCTGTAAAAGTATAGGCTGGATGGAACGCTTATTTTGGATTTAAGGCATGCAGTTAATTTAAATTATAACTCAATATAATCTTTACATTATTCTACAGTTTAATATATATATATATATATATATATATAATATATATTATATATATATATATATATATATATATATAGTATAATATATATATATATATATATATATATATAATTTATAAAACTACAGCTTGTAGTTTTATAAATTTATTTTTAGCACGAAAGCAAAACGCTCGAACAAGTCATCATCATCCTCAATCAGCCCTAAGTTGTCCATTGGTAAACATAAGCCTCCTCTAGACTTTTTCATCTGCTTCTGTTCTGCGCCTCTGCTATCCAATTGGTCACGATTCTTGTGAGGTCGTCGGTCCATCGCGTTGTGGGTCTTCCTCGGCTTTGCTTGTCAGCCCGTGGTCTCCACTCAAGCAATTTTTTTTTGTCCAACTGTTGTCTTTCATTCTTGCAACATATCCTGCCCATCTCCATTTTTGCCTTGTAATATGTTCGATAATGTCTTTTACTCCGGTTCGTCTTCGAACTTTCTCGTTTCTTATTCTATTTCTTAAGCTTATTCCAAGCATTGATCTCTCCATCTTTGGATGGCTACAAAAATGGGTTCAATAAACATTAATAAAACGAAATACATGAAAATAGGTACGCAACCACAAATACTAGGGCCACTTGTTATAGAAAACGACGTCATCGAAGCAGTTAACGAATTTGTATACCTGGGAACGCTCGTCAATACTGAAACTGACACTACCGCAGAGATAAACTGCAGAATTTTCACGGCTAATAGATGCTATCTTGGGCTTAATCTCCTTTTTAAATCTATAGATATTTCAAGAAATACAAAAGTAAAACTCTACAAAACAATAATACACCCAGTCCTAACATATGGTTCAGAAACCTGGAATTGTAAGCTGAAACTGACGCCACGTTGTACTACGGAGCTCATATTTATATTTTCTATTTGCCTGGCCTCCACTGCTGGATAGAAAAGAATTAAAAATTAACAAAACATGAATACCAATATTAAAATCCACAAACATAGTACAATGCGGAGTCAGTTTTAGCTTACAAGCGAAGCAGTAACATCTCCAGAAGATGCCAACTCCTAGTGTTGGCGAAAGGTCGAGAAATAATCTCAAAAGACAACGGCCTGACAGCCCGAACAAACAGTTTAATAAACATTGTGGATTCTTGGCACTTTTGACTTCTTTGAAGATTATATATTCCTTTGTCAGTTTTTATTAATGCGAATGGATGCTGTTTGGTGCCAGTATATTTTTTCTATTATTAATACATGACGATTATCCATTCAAAGAAGAAACAATAAAAGAAACCAAAGTACAGTAAATTGTATCAAAAATACTAGAGGATACCGCAAAAATGACATATATTCCGGTATATATCCTATCTAATAGATCTCGGGTAGCAGGTAATACCTTTTTACAGTTTCCAGTAAGGAACAGACTAGTTCAGGGCTTGCCAACCGTACCCCTACGACAGCTACTGTTTATCTGTTAATAGTCTCTCCTAGGAGAAAACAGGTCCCAACCCTATACTCCATTAGGTCGGAAGGTCGGTAAATATTATTAACAGGAAACATCAGCGACCGGCAGTATCAAGATAAGACGCTTAGGAGATAATCCAGGACTGGCTTATCCGTGGATTTTTACAAGCGGAGCTATGTCATCAGAATAGTTGTAATACTTAGATTCAATAGGGCAGAGAAATACATGTCCATCCGTCATTATAGCTATGTGTCTGCAGAAAAAGAGATCTTTGGAGATGGACAATACGCGACATCACGATGACCACGACACTTCTTCCGGGTCAGGACTA
The DNA here is from genome assembly GCA_918026665.1 of Diabrotica balteata. Lineage (NCBI taxonomy): Eukaryota > Metazoa > Arthropoda > Insecta > Coleoptera > Chrysomelidae > Diabrotica > Diabrotica balteata. Next base: position 41,515,118 of record OU898279.1, on the reverse strand, counting down.
AAGATCTAGTAGATGTAACCGATGAACGAAGACAAATAATATAGTAGCACTTAGTCAGATAAAGTTTTTAATGGAAGAAAGTATAAGAAATTTTTCAGTACAAAGATTTGTTTCCATCCTTTGATATCTACTATATTTTTGCTTCCATTTTATTCAAACTAACACAAGAATTTCAAATTAGACCATTAAGTCAAAAATACGTATTTACGGTTACCTTCTATTTTGGTGTATGTAACTTCTTCTCTACCCAATGATGCATATGCAACCATAAAATGTCTTCAGCAAGTTAAAGCTAAAACCTAGACAAACTTCTTAATTGTTTGCCAATCATGCATACTCAAAGAATGGACTGGAAGCGTCTGATTTATATCAAAATTTATGAGATGAAAGAATTTCTCGAAAAAATCATTTACATAAAACCAAATTTCATTGACAGCTAAAATGATTTAACAGTCTCATTGTCAGAGTGTCAAAGAAGTGGAAGGATTTCGTTAGACCATGTCTATTTAACATCAAAATTTTTGTTTTAAATAGATTATTTAACAAGAAGTATTTGAACATTATATTTTAGGCACGCTAAAAATACATTTTTAAGTTGGCTAAACAGTTTTCCGGACAGAGGGGACAGCATGAAGAATGAATAAAAAAGAAGACAATTAACGCCTGTTTACAAAATTCCAAATAAACAAATATATTATTTGTTTATGATGTTTCCCGTATACAACCTTTAGAAGTCGAAAGATGTTAATTTAAAAAGTATAAAATAAGAATTTCACAATTTTCTTTTTCTTTTTTGGTAATTTTACAATTCAGTGGACTTTTCTGCTTCTCGTTTGTTGATTTATAAAGTTTCGTGCGAGAGACATCATTTTTCACAAAAGGGGCTCCTTCCCCAGCGAGTTTTCTTTCACAGTTCCATGGATACTTTCGTTCTTTTAAAAAGAAAATTTAAAACTTTATATATATATATATATATATATATATATATATATATATAATGATATTTAACTTAAATATGCCACAAGAAAACCATTCCATAACCTTTTTAATTTGTAGTATTTTTATTACGTATTTTTCGCAATGTTTCTCTTCAAACAAAAGCCGTAGGTCAGATTTTGACATTTTCGGTTACACAATCCTCATTTGAGACGAAAAAGTGTAATGATATAGCCTGTTTCCTACTCGCACAAACTAAAAATACTTCCGAATATGGCCTAACACTCATTAGGCTCACCTACATATATTCGACATTCATTAATTTTGTTGTAACAAAACCTAAAATCAATTTATTGACTGTGAGCGACTCATAATCACGGTCAGAGACGTATTTACACTTCAAGTAATAAAATTCTGCATTTTTGTGAAAGAAAATATACAGAAAAGTACAAAAATGGTGCTTTTAAGTATACCCTTTTTTTGTTCTAAAGCTATTTTCTTGTGACATTTTAAAGTAATTACTTTTTTAATGAGAATAAGCTACAATTTAAGGTTAAAATAAGTTTATTGACGTTTTACTTATAACACAAATAAACTTATTTTAACCTTCAATTGTGGCTTATTTCCATTAAAATAGTAATTATACACTTTTTACGTTTCATGTACGAATAGTACGTTTTAGTTAGATGTTGGTCTCTCGTATTGTTTATTTTCTTCTTCTTCTTCCTACATTTCTTTATAGGCATAAATGCTTGTTTATCCATTTAGTTATTCCTCAGTTTCAAAGAATGTCTAATCATGGTTTCCTTGGTTATCTCATAAATCGTATTCTTCTCCTTTTTTCCTCGGCTTTTCGTTTTTTAAATGTCACGATTGCTTACTTTTCTTCGCCACTCTCTCCTGTACATCGTTTCTTCTTCATTTCAACCTTTTTTATTAAATACACACACGGTCCTTTCAGCTCTTCCTCAATGTTGTCGTACACAGTTTTTGTCAGTTCTACATCAGACGTAACCAAACCATTGCCAGTCTTTGTTCTTGAACCCTTTTTGAGACTGTGGTTACCTTGGTTCCTTCTCTAATTACGTCGTTTATTCTGATCGTGTCTCTTCTAGTCTTACCCAACATCGACTCGATCGAACGTAACATTTTTAATTTAGTTACCACCATCTTCTTTTTCTGAATAGTCACCAACGCAAGTCTCACCATACTCTCACCATCTTTTCTTCCAGCCCCTCACAAGTTTTTTAATTACAGAATACCCCTCTCATTCATGTCTAGTTAAATCAATCAGCCTATATAATGTATCATGGTTAATCAGCCAATCGCATCCACTGCTAGACATAGCCTTCATTCCACAATACGTCTTGTCCACTGTCCATCTTGTGCTCTGGCTAAGTGCCCTGCCCAGTTTCACTTAAGCGACGTGGTTCTTTCGATGACGCCTTGAACTCCTGATCTTTGCCTAATTTGTTGGTTTGTTATGTGGTCTCGAAGGCTCACGTTCAGCATTACACGTTTCATGGCTCGTTGTGTAACTCTGAGTTTATTCGCAGATTTTTGCGTGGTGATATAATGTATACTGTGGGCAATTTGTCGATCTAGTATCCCATTTTCCATTATGTAGGAGCTAAAGTAGAATGCAACACCAGAAAAAACAAAAATAAATACCGTTGGCAGAGCAAATAATAATCAACCGCACATATACCAAGTGGTGAATTTCGAAGTGGCAGACAGATTTATATACTTGGGCTTCCTGATAACTAACAATGACGATTTCTCCTTAGAAATTAAATGTAGACTAGCAATTGGCCGAATCGCAACAGCTAAACTGATTAAAATATATAAAGGCCAAACGATAACAATAAATAATAAGCTAAGGTTGGCCAATGGTCTTATTTTTCTACATACGCAGCTGAAACATACACTTTTAAAAAATCGATAGGTGTAAGATCAAAGCCTTCAAAATGTTTTTCTATAGACGAATTCTACGCGTGTCTTAGACGGAACATAAAACGAACCTGTCAATTTTGGAAGAGCTTTATATAAAAGACAGGCTATTAAAAAAAGTAAACCGAGCATACCTTATTTACTTTGGAAACATAACTAGAAGAACGGATACCATGGAGATATTGGTAGCAGAAGAAAATCTAGAAGGCGTAATACTAAGAGGAAGATCTCTGATACAATGGGTAGACCAAATGAAGACTCTGGTGGGAAAATCCCTACATGAAGCCGTACATATAGCACAGTATCTCAGTTAATGAAGACAGCAAGCTCATAATATTTCTAGTGTGACCACTCCCTGACAAGGGCTCCAGAACTCAAAAGGAGAAAAAGGGGCTAAAATATTTAAATTCTTTCTACTTGTCTTAGTTTTTCCTTAAAAAATTTGATGTCCACAACCATTCTGTTTCTCCCTACCACATATACTCTGTTTTCGACCTGACAATCCTAAGACCTTTCCTTTCAATAGCCCTTCTTTAACCTTCTAACTTCTAACTGTTACAATATTTCTTTGCTCTTCTTTACGCCTCCTCTTTTACCTTCTTTTTTAATATATCTATAACAAGATTAAATAATTAACGATTCAGTAAAGAATTTTGATGTAAACCAACCGTTACTGTAAAACTTTTGGTCATTCTGACACAACTTCTCTGGTCGTACGCTAACTCATTCATGTACTTAATAAGACTTACTTACTTTTCAGGAAACCCTTTTTCCTTATATATCTTTATAGCTCGTGCCTAGGAACTGTTTCGTGAGCCTTCTCATGATCTATGAATACCAAAAGTAACTCTCTATCCCTCTCGCCGTATTTCTGTATCATCTGTCTCAAAGCAAACAAGGTATCTGTTGTCCTCCTTCCTGGCATAAACCCAAATGTTCTTCTTCTCCTATCGATGTCGCCCTCCTTAACTTTTTGCTCTACAGTTCTCTTAATTGTGTGTGACATTATTTTTATCTCTCTATAGTTTTACAGTCCTGAAAGTCCTGTGTATTTTTATACCGTAATACCATCACGTTCTCTTCATTTGCCACAATAGATCAATTTCTTGCTCTCCTACAGCCTTTCTAAACCTCCACAGGTATTCCATCAGGTCCTATTTCATTACCATACTTCGTCTATTTAAAGCATCGTCAACCTCATATTTCGTTATTCCCGGTATTACATGCTTATTTGGGGTCCTACATCCATACTCTCTGCTACATCCAACTTACTCTCTGCTACACGTCATTGTGCAAGAAAGAGTAGGGGGAAGAAAAATCTTGGGGAAAAAGAATAAATCTTGGCTGAAGAATATTAGAGATTGGATTAATCTCAGTATTGAACAGATATTTCACGTTGCAAAAGATAGAGAGAAGCAATTAAAGAAGTGATCGCCAACTTTTGTTAGAAGAAGGCACAATAACAAGAAGAAGATAACCTTTTCATCACTTTTTCAACTAAAAAATTCGAAGTGTTTCTTCTTATTCTTAACATGCCATACACCAAAGTGCGTAAGCGACTATCTTATTACTAAAATTCTGTTCTTGGCGGCGTGACACAGCTCACCTGTATTGTGTATTCCTGTCCATTCTTTAATATTCCTTAACCAGGATAATTGTTTGCGGCCAGCTCCTCTCATACCTTCGATCGTCCCTTGTAGGATTAACTGTGGTATTTCATATTTTGCTCCTCTCAATATGTGCCCAAGGTAACCAATCTTGCGTTTTTAATTAATTCAAAGAGTTCTCTTTCCACGCCGGCTCTATTAAGGACGTCATCGATTCGAACTCTATCCACCCAAGGTATGCGCATCATTCTTCTCAATGACTACATTTCAAATGCTTCAAGTTTGTTAATAGATGTTTTTTTCAAAGTCCACGTTTCCATGCCATAAAGCAAGATGGACCATATGTAGCACTTGACCATTCTGTAGCGTATTTCGAAGTTTAGGTGTTGATTACATAATAGCGGTCTGAATTTCACAAAAGCTTGTCTTGCCCTTTATATTCGGGTTTTTATCTCGTGTTGTGGATCTGATTGGTCATTGATTGTGGTGCCAAGGTATTTAAAAGTTTTTACGCGATTTATACGATTGTCACCTATGCATATTATCGGGTTTTCTGCTAATGACCATATATTTCGTTTTCAAAATGTTGATTTTGAGGCCATATTTTTTACCTATGCTATTCACCCTATTAAGTAATAACTGCTGATCTTCCAAATTATCAGTTATAATCACTGTGTCGTCCGCATAGCGTAGGTTGCTAATTGGTATGCCGAAGTGTTTGCTTTTATTTTATTTTTACATTATTAAAGTGTATCTTTAATATTTCCTTGCGTCTTTATTTTCTAACTATGTTTTATAATGCGTTTCACTCTTTCGCATTTAACATATAATTTCGTTAGCTTGGATTCTTGAAGTTATCTTAGAGAGTATACTACTCAGTCAACAGTGAATAGTGTTTTAGTGAAGCGATAAAGACTCCGGACAGGAGTCGAAAGCTCAGCATTACCAAGTTTGTCTCGATTCAACTAAAAAACACAAGTTTTCTAGTTGAATTAACCTTAGTTTTGGACACTGAGTGTAAATAGCAGTTGGAATTTTCTGAAAATTAAATTCTTTTTGTAGGCCTTTGTAAATATAAAATAGTTAGGAAAGATTAAAAGTAATTTACGTAAATTGTTTAGAGAAAGAATATAGAAAGTTGTTTTCGATGGTTGATATAGGGTAATTCCAAATTAATCGGTAGATGTAGTAATTTTGTTTTCAAGTGAGACCGGCTAATATGTTGAGTGTATAGAGATTCTGCCGAAAGAATGAGTGAGAGAGATACATCTTGGAATGGAGTTTTTTGATTGGCGAATTACAAGATTTTGAGGAAAAAGGTTGTTTGTGTTTCTTGATAAAATTATTAACTAAAATTAAATATTGATTTTCTGCGGGTTTGAAGTAGTGTAGTAGTGTAAGAAGCCGTGGAGTGACTGATTTGGCAGCCAAGCAGTACTAAAGCAGAGAGGTTCCGAACAATTGTAATTTTTCATTCAATACTAGTTACCTGAGGTGAGGCTAGGAAAATCTCTTTGAAGAGGCTACCAGATTTTGGAGCGATTGGAAGCAGAACCATATTGGCAGAGTTTTTTTTGTTATTTTGTCCTACAAAAATACTTTCTTTGGGCACAGTTTTAACCAGGAGGAGAGGACAACCAGGAAAAATCAGAATCCAGAAGATGAAGACGATCTAATTTGCAATTTTAACTATGATCTTACATTTCTCAAAAAAGGAAATTATAGGGAGATAAGTTTGTTTTTTACCCTGTTCTTCCATTTAGGTTCCCTGCTATTATTTATTAGAACAGGTAAACGACAAAATGATAGCACGATAGGCCCAAAAATCTATCACAAATAAAATGGGAGAAGATCAGGCGGGGTTCAAGACAGGAAGATCTTGCATATACCATATATAAACACTCCAACAATTAATTGAAAAAAAATTGCTAAAAATAGACCAGTACACATGACATTTATAGATTTAAAAAAGACATATGACACGGTTCCCAGAAAACAACTAAGGGACACGATGAAGGAAATCGGAATAACTCAGAGGTTAATAGAAGCCGTAAAAAGCCTTTACAACAACAACGAGGTGAGAGTTAAAACCGGCAATAAATACTCCAACGAATTTAAGACCACAAAAGGGTTATTGCAGGGATACTCTACATGGACAAAAAATGGACTGGAAATAAACCTAGAAAAGACTGAATGTTTAACAACAGAGCAACAACCAGTAAGAAACTTGGAAATGGACGATAATAGGGAAATTAACGGCACTGAAAAATTTAAATATTTAGGATTCATACTCTCAAAAAATGGAACCACCTAGCAAGAGATAACCAGCAGATTAGCACAGAAAAAATCATGTATTAAACAAATGAACTGGGTACTGTTAGATAGACAGATTACCAGATATACAAAGAAGAGAATTTATAACACCTTGGTACGCAGTACAATGACCTATGGAGCAGAGAATTGGGTAATAAATAAACGAAACAGGTCCAAAATCACAGCAACTGAAATGGAGCTCATAAGAAGCTGCAGAATGACAAAAATAGATCGCGTCAGAAATGAGGAGATAAAACAGAGAATGGCAGTAGAACAAGACATACTCAGCTACATCAAAGAAAAACGTTTAATTTGGTACGGACATGTGAGAAAAACAGATCATACAAGGTGGATAGCAAAGATTTCGGATTGGAGCCCAATACGAAGGAGGAAAAGAGGTAGACCCCGAAGATCATGAAGGGATGAAGTGGACGAGGCTAGTACTAGGCATAGTACTAATAGTTGCCGACGTGATTAGAGAAACAACTTTCTTTTGTTCCTGCAATTTGTCAAACATACTAAGGATATGTGATTTGTATGTTTTGATTTGCTTATAACTTTATATGTCATAACTTTTAGAAAATTGTATCCATTTTATAGCAGGTATATGAATTTTTGTTGCTGATGTTCTGTTGAGGAATTTTGCATTATTGTTTTTTTTTATTTATATAATATATTGATAAAATTTATTTTGGATATTTATGTGTTTTATTATTCTTTATGGTCCTTTTACTTGCAAATACAACAGCAGTGATACTAAACCACGAAAACAGAGCCTGAGTAAGATTGAATTAAGGTAAGCTATTTGAACCATTGTAGTACAATTAAAAATGCATAAATTTATAGGAATAAATAAATAAAATATATAATAACCAATTTATAGAAATTTATGCTTCCATTGGAGTCTATGACGTTCCCGTAATTATTGAAAATCTGCTGCTAGCGGATGTTAATCAGTGACACGCTTTGTTAATCCATTACCAACTTCAATTCACTAGCAATTATTATCGACATCACAGACAACACCTCATAAAATTACGTAAACCGCACACTAATAATGTCGTTAATGTTTCGAAAAGATTTCGACACCAAAAATGTTAAAAATTTGTGTGATTAAGCAACGAAAACATTAGTGTCTGATGAATATTTTATTCTTTTAAATAATGTATGAATGCTTGGAAGTAATAACGAAAAAATATAGCTGGATCTGACTTTTTTCTATCGGATTTTCAAGTATTTCGGTTTCTTTATACGTATCCATATAACAATTACTTTCATCTATCTTTTGATGATTATTATTTTGATGATTCAAGGTATCAATCACACTGGTGAAAAATGTTTTGATGCCAGCTTTTTAATTATTTTTAAATTATTTTGGTTTGCTGAATGCAACTTTCATTATTATACGATTATGTGCCAGTGATATTTTGATATATTTCCCAATTTCTTTGATTTCATGTGAATCTTACATGTCAAGAATCTTACATACTAAAAAAACAAGTATAACAATAACGAAATTCAACAATCCCAATGTACATATCACAAAGCAAGAGATTTTTTTAACTGAGTTAAAGTTATATTGAAAATATCAAAATCGCGATTATTTAATGGCCCCACGTATATATCCAATGGGTTGTGAATACCATAGGTTGTTCTGTGGAAAGGAATATTGAAAACATTGTGGAAAATCCATGTATAATATTTTCGTATTATTATTATATATAAATCCATCATGAATAATCATGATTTTCAATAGTAGCGTGGAGGTTATAAGTACAATATCTCAAAAATTTATGCTGGACTCTTATGGTATTAATATTGTTCTGAAAATAGGGTGATCAAATAACTGAACAGTATTCCAAAATAGTTCTAACTAAGCAACAATACACTAATCTTGTTGAATTAATGGAGAAATACTTGCAATTCCTGGTAAAAAAAACCAAGAATTTAGATGCCTTTATTGAAATAGAGTTAACATGGTCACGGAAAGTAAGCTTTTCATCGAAAATAACACTTAAATCTGTGACTGATTATTAATAGTATACCTTTTTCCAATTCTATTGACTTTACGAGAAAAACTTATAAAACAACATTTTTTACATTTAAGTGGAGTTTGATCTTATTGCACCAATTTTGTAGCCTGTCTAAGTCATCTTGTAGCAAGACTTGATCATTTCAATTGTCTATAACTTTTTTAAATTTCAAGTCATCTGCCAATATTAGACATTTGCTATTTAAGAAACAGGAAGTAATGTCGTTAATGAAGATGTTAAAAAGTAGTGGAGAAGTGTGGCCTCCTTGAGGAACTCCAGATGTTACTGTAATACTGTCAGATAGATGACAACCTATCTTGACTCTTTGACCTCTCCCAGATGTGGAGTTTTTAATCCATTCAACAAACCTGCCATTAAATCCTACATTAATTAATTTGCCCAAAATTATTTCGTGATCTACACGATCAAATTCTTGATCAGAAAAATCTCGGTATATTGCATGTACCTGTTAACGGCCTTCTATATGAGATAATTCACCTGATTGGTAGCAAACCAAATTTGTTGCATGGGATTTTTTGCTATAAAAACCATGTTGTGATTGAGATATTACGCCTTTACATAACCAAGAAAGTTGTTTTGCTATAAGACTGTCGAATAGCTTAGGTATTTGCAGATTGTATACAAATGCTACGATAATTTTCAATATTGTCTTTCTGGCTATTTTTAAATATAGGAACAACATAAATTTCTTTCCATGAAGAAGGAAACACAGACGTTTCCAGAGATCTATTAAACAATATAACAAATGGTATTACAAGGGTACAGACACACTTTTTTAATAAAAAATTAGGCACACCATCTGGACCAGCAGTAAGCTTATTGGGCAACTGATTTATGCCATTAAAAATATCTGTCGTGGTAATCTTAGAAGGACAAATATTTGTACTAAAGTTGGTATTTATTGGATGGATAGGTATGTAAAGTTTGTTGTTATTTGGTGATTACACAGTTTGGAAGCAGTTCATAAATAAATTAGCTATGTCTTGACCATTTGTTGCAGATTGGACTTGATAAAATAAGGAGTAAGGTAGGTTATGACTAGACCGCTTATCATTGATGTACTTCCAAAATTATTTTGGACCATTTCTTAGGCCAGTATCTATACCTTTAATATAGTTGCTGAAGCAAATTTCAGACATTTCATTCATTAAAATAAATTCACAAGGAAAACAATTCCTGTAGCTGGCTGTATACCACGTATCACAAAAAAGAGGTTAGTCTTCGTAAATGGGTATATTTATTTAAATAACCCTTAAAAGGGCTACATTAAAAAAACAAACGTTTTCGGACTAAACAGTCCATCATCAGGTTTAAAATTGCTAGGTTAAAATGCCTAAGCCACCAAAATACCAGGGTCAAAACCCTTTAAATTACTTGTAGTTATGCATTGTACATATTGTTGTTATTAAAATGCGATGTTAAATATTTAATTGAATTTGACTTCAGGTAACATGTTTGAAGTGAGTTCCAGTGTCCGGAGAGTAAAACTGGAACTCTAAGTCATCATCAGTACGATTATTAACATAAATATAGTGTGTATATTTTTTCTCAAAAGTCAGTCTTTTAAGATCAAAAGAGAACCACTTGGGAAAAGTTGAAGTTCTACATTTCTTTAATGATACAAAGTAAGCAATTCCTATAGAGAAAACTTCATAGAATAATTTTGTAGCAACTTCAACATCATTAACCATACATACCTGCCAGTCTATGGAAGCAAGGAAGTTGTTAAGCGCAATGTAATCACCATTTCGAAAATTATAAAACAACTTATCGTAAACCAACTTATTTCTAATCGTGAATGAGTTGCTTGTGTGAGTCCATTTCAAATACAGGATAGTTTGTATATTTGTAGTCAAAATTCAGCAATACAGGATAGTTTGAACTATATTCTTCCAATCGTTAATTAATAGGGTACCGGCATGTAATTAATGTTTTGTTTATTTACTAATTTATTACAATTCAATATACTATTTTTATACCAATTTGTGGGTCTTACTTTGTCTGCTTAAACAGTTTATTCATTTTGGAAAACCACAGACATGTAATATTGACATAATTACTGTAATTTATATCATTTATCTTTGTTTATCTTTATAAGACAATACCCTAATATGGGTTTTCTTATTTCAGCATTTAATTAACTTTTTATTGACAGACCTGAAGATGCTTTGCATATTGTAGAAAGCGAAACCGGCCGTCTAGATAGCTAAATTAAACTGATTGTAAGTAAGTCTTATTTATTATTTCTCTTACCTAGCATAAATAGACGTTCCTGCAAAATAATTGCAAGTATCTCGGATATGGACAAGGCATAGCATTTTTCTGCAGTAGGTATCCTTGAACGGCAACTCTCGCATGCTATTATTTGCTTTTCATCAGTATCAAGATCTTGGGTACAAGCGCTACAATTATTGGTCATTATAACCTCAAAATTTTATCTTAAAATATTTTAGTAATTAACGGATTTTTGCGGTCTATTATTTATGAAATATAAAAGGTAATAACCGACTTAAGTATTACGCACAATATTATTTTTAATATACTTTCAAAACTTGAAAAGTTTTTATTAAAATAAAGCAGCAAAATTTTGCTTGTTTGATACCCTTACCTTGAATTGTTCTTCTATTACGTTAATTCCATTATCGTAATCCTTCCCTGTTTCTTATTTTCCTTTTCTTGCCTAGAGTCTTATAAGACAAAAATCTCTATTTTAAGATTAAAAAGTACGTTTTTTACATTTTGTAGTAGAAATATTAGACTAGATGCAACAAATTATAGTTTTTCAAATTTAAAATTGCAGACAAAGTCGGAAGGAAAATTTATTTCGTCTTTGGCGACTCTAAACTTACATTTGCAAAAATTTTATTACCTTCTTCCATCTAATAAATTCCAATTTTATGTCTTAACTTGCTCCTAAAACCGCTTTAAATAAACTCGACCAATTCTATATTGTTTCAAATATTTCAGAGCACAATTTTCTTGTTTTTAAATACACCACGTATATTTTAAGTATATTCTACACATCTACACATACGGACTAAAACTATATAAAAGCAGTAAATAAAAATAAGCCAAGCCAAATCTACTGCAGCCATCTGCCACACGAAAAATCTTAAAGTCGCTTACTTGGTCTTAATGAAAACTGCGGAGGCGGCGTTTTTGTTGTGGAAAACATACCACAACTGCATTACTCAAGGAATTGTCATCGACGTTACTACACTGAAAAAAATTAATAAATTTATAGTGGTACAATAAAAAAATATTGAATATTAAGTGTAACATAAACAATACAAATAAAATATATTACAGTCCTCTCTCTCTCTCTCTCTCTCTCTCTCTACTCTCTCTCTCTCTCTCTCTATAACGCTATGCAAGGAACCTTGAATTTTCATCGTTATAAATAGAGATCGTTATACAGAGAGAGACAAAATCAGTACTGTAATAATAATACTGTACTAAATAACCTATTTTAATTTAAAATATTTATCAAAATGAATATAAATGAATTAACACTGTATTGTACACCACATAGATTTATTAAAGAATAATATAAGCAATACAGTATAAAAAAAATGACTGTACAATTAAACAATGTGTACTGTAAAATAACAAAATAATTTGCTACTGTAACATATATTTAGCCTACATTACTAAAAAAAGTCTGTCATCTTGGTTCATTTCCTTTTTCCTTTTCACAGAACTGACCTGACCTTAACCAGATTCTATGCGTCCTGAAGACGACACTCATATCGTCATCCTGGTGGATGGGAATCAGTGCAGGATGCAGTTCTTTTGCGGTATCCAATGCCTGCTGAGGGGTCGGAGCTGGTTCTGGCTCTGCTTCTACTTTTGAGTCACTGTTTTCTTCTTCTTTTAGATGAACTGCTGGTAGGATATCCTCGTCAGAAATTCCAGATGTGGTAGCTACATTTTCATTAACTTCTACAAAATCTGTTAGCTCTTTCGGTCTGTAGGTGATAGTAAGTTCAAACTGTCTTGCCCAAACATCTAATGGCAGGTCATCTTCATCATCAGTCAATCCTTGATCTTCCAGTCATCTTGCGTGTTTGAAGAAATGTTTTATTGTATTGCTCGTCACCTCGTCCCAGGATTTACTAATCATTAGGATGGCGTCAAGAATGTTTAGTTTAAGATCACTTTTGTTCTCAACCAATTTTATCAAAAGTCTTCTTCTGTAATGGCTTTTCAAACTCTTGATGACACTTTACTCCATGGGCTGAAGGACACTTGTTGTGTTTGCTGGCAGAAAACGAAGTTCAATGTTTTGAATTTCGCACAGTACAGGATGAACAGCACAATTGTCTACAGGCAGAAGAATATTTTTTCCTTTAAGCTCGATATTCCACTTTTTTATTGCTTCTTCAAAAATTTCCGAAGTCATTCACGCACTTTTAATTGCTTTATAGGTTATCGTTAGATTTTTTATGTTTTTAAAGAAACATGGGTTTTTCGACTTACCTATCACTAACAATTTTCGCTTTACCGAACATGTCATGTTAACGGCCACTAAAACTGTAATGCGTTTCGTAGAGAGCTTTCCACCAACGCACTTTTCCGATTTAAATTTTAGTTCTGTTTGGTGTCATTTGAAAAAACAATCCAGTCTCATCAGCATTGAAAATGTCGTCTGACGCATATCGTTTTTTCAGTCCAAGCCACACGTTTTCTAGCCTATCATCCGTTACGTTTTTGTTCATCGCAAGCCTCTCCGCTGATTTGCTTGTAGTTGATCTTGCGCTGCAGCTTCCACTTGCTCAGTCAACCCTCAAATGCCTTGAAATTTTCAATTCCAAGCTTATTTGCAAAAATCTTAGCTTTTGTCCTGACCACAGGCCCAGAAAGTGAAATATGGTTCATACGCTGCTGCTGGAACCACTGAAGCATAGCGTGATCTAAATCTTCGTGCTGAGGTTTCTGCAACTTTTTCCTGCTACCGCCCGCATCTCCGCTTTAAGAAACTTTTTCTGTCCTTTCATATCGTAGCCACAGTCAACTGTGACAGCCCCAAACAGCGAACGACATTCGATTACTTTTCACCTTTTCTCTATTGCTCGAGTTATCGATAACTTTTCCTCCACCGAGGGCACTTTACAATTTTTCGAAAACATGTTGACTGTTAACACACTGAGACACAACTTAAACTGGAAAAGAAAATTCGTCAATAGATTACAACATCCGTGTGACAACAGTTAGGTACGCCGCCCAAACAATAAAAGCGAATCTGATAAGATAACGTAATCCTCTGATAAGAATGAGTAGAATGGGGGCTGCATTCCTAAGCGCAAAACAAAACAACCACTGGACAATGACGTTTCCACTCATGACTTAGGTAGTCTGAACTTTAAACACAATAACACATTTGTCATCAACTATTGAACGCTGAAAAGCCATCGCTATAAAGAGAGAATGATATCGGTAAAGAGAAAGAATTAATATATTGTCCTTATGACGAACCAACCAACGCTTACTATTTTCTTCGTTATAAAGGAATTATCGTTATATAGAAAATCGTTATAAAGAGAGACTACTGTATATCAAAGATTTTTTATTGACTTCATCTGACATCAGACTACCACCTAGCACCAGATAGTTATTAGCGCCACCTGTGTAAATAGGATACAAAAGGGACTTTAATTTTGACAATAGCAGTCTGGCAAATAATAAGTGAAATGAACCTGATCAGTTAGGTTTTTCGTATCGTTTAGCATCGCCATTAATGTTACCACTGGAGATTGCAATTGCTGGATCTAGTATACAGCAATCCAGCTGCATTCAGCGTTTGTTTATACGCTTCCAGCTGCATACAGCGTTTTTTTATATGCTGGATCCAGCAAACCATGCTGGATCCAGCAGCGCGGATCCTCAAGCATGTCAAATTCGAAATAAGTTACTTCATGTCTTTATTAGCTTTTTTATTTATAGCCGTGAGTCGGCAAATTGCCATTCTATCGCGTTAGCAGGTAGAACTGCACCGCCTACGCCTACCCATTGACTCTTAGACCTCTTCTATTTGTCTAATTTTTAGTTGACTTTCTGCTCTCGCAGGAAAAGTGTTTTCGCGCCAAATAAGTGCCTCTCTCAATCTGCTGTACTGCCGTGTATGTTGCTTGGAAACTGAATGGTAAGTAATTTGACTAAATATCTAATAATTTAGCATAATTTATGATTAGAACATCACTTTATGATTTATGTATGTTAATTGAATAAGGACCGCCAGTCGATAGTAAACACTTCCTTCTTAACTATCAACATCGATCTTATCACAGTGCGAATGCGATCTTTTACAAACATATTTATTTTTGCCCATTTCACAGCAATTTTTCTCCAACAGCCTTTTTTCTTGCGATGTACATGACAAAAATTGCAAAAATTAGTTTATAGCTCTGGGTAGTGATTCTTCTTTAAGTGCCGTCTCCCAATCGGAGGTTGGATATCATCATCACTTTTATCTACTGCTGCTCTGAAGAGTTCTATAGAACTGCATTTAAACCAGTCCCTTAAATTCTTCAACCATGACACTCTCCTTCTTCCTATACTCCTTCCTCGTCTTATCTTTCCCTGTATTATCAGCCTTAGCAATTCATATCACTGTCCCCTTATTACGTGTCCTAGATACTGTAACTTTCTTATTTTTATTATGTTTATTATTTCACATTCTTTGCCCATTTCTCGCAATATTTCCGTGTTACTTTTCTTCTGTGTCCATGCTATTCTAAGCATCCTCCTGTAACACCACATTTCAAAGGACTGTAACTTATTTATGTGTTCTTGCTTCAATGTTCAGCTTTCAAGTCCATATTGCAGTATCGAAAACACGTAGAATCTCAGTGCTCTTACTCTCAGTTCTAATTTAAGATCTTTGTTGCAGAGAATTGTTTTCATTTTTTCAAACGCATTTCTTGCTATTTCTATCCTAGCTCTTATTTCGGTTGTTTAATCATTATTGTCTAAAATCCAGGTTCCTAGGTATTTGTATTTATCAACCCTTTCTATAGGTACATTTCCCAAAGTAATGTTGTTGGTATATTTGTTTTCTTTGTTATTATCATGTATTTAGTCTTTTTTATATTCATTTTTAGTCCATATTTTTAACAGAAAGTGTTTGTTTTTTGTTTAGGATTTGGTTTAGGTTTTGTTTAGAAAAAGAGTTTAGAGTTTAGAGTTGTTTAGCAGAGCTTGCCATAATCGCGGTGTCATCTGCATATATTATGTTGTTAATAGGTCTTTCGTTAATTATTATTACTTCACTTTGAGATAGTAGCTTCTTCAAAAATGGTTTCACTATAAACATTAAATAGTAATGGGGACATAATACATCCCTGCCTAACTCCTCTCATGATTTCAATTTCTGGACTGGGTTCGTTATCTATTTGTGCTCTTTGGTTTCAGTAGAAATTTGTTATTATTCGTAAGTTCCTGTGGTCTATGTTTTTTGTCTTTAGAGTTTAGACTAATTTTTTATGTCTTACTTTCAAATGCTATTTCAAAATCAACGTAACAAACATGCACATCAACATTCATATCCATGCATTTTGGAGCTAATACATTAAAAGCAAATAACGCTTCTCTGGTTCCTAGTCCGTTTCTGAACCCAAACTGACTATAATCTATTACTTCTTCCAGTTTTTTATTTATACGACCATGTATTATTTTCAGGAATAATTTGAGAATGTATCCACTGCAATATTTAGGGTTTGTATTGTTAGGGATAGCACAAAAGATGGAGAGTAACCATTGTTTCGATATGTGTCCTGTTTCGTATACTGAGTTAAATAAGTCTACTATAATGTCTAAGGCTTCATTATTCATGCATTTTAAGATTTCTATAGGGCTTTGATCTGGACCAAATGCTTAACCATTTTTGCTATTTTTTAATGCCATTTTAATTTCCTCTTTTAATAGCTTTAAAACCATATCCTGTTCTACTTCTCTCTCCATCTGTTATGTTCTATTGTCTTTGAATAGTTCATTGATGTATTCTGTTCATCTCTTTAATTTGTCGTTAGTATTCAACACAAATTTCCCATTTGCATCTTTCAGTATTCCCGATTTTCTTGTCCTATTGTTGTGAGTTAATTCTTTAATTTTTTTATGTGTTAAAACTGTCATGTCTTTTCTGGTATTCTTCTACTTCTGCGCATTGTACTTTTAGCCATTGTTCTTTCGCTTTCTAAATTCTGTATTTTATTTGTTTATCCATGTTTTTGTACATCTATGTGTATCCATCATTTTGTACATTTTGTACATCAGATACTCCAATAATAATTAAAATTTCTCTTCTGGATGATAAAAACAAATTGTGGGACTTTTTCACAAAACTGGATGAGAGGCGAAGTGCAAGATGTTATTTATGCACAAAAAATTGTTGATTAGCAACCGCTTAACAAGAGGCTTAAAAGGACATCTGAAAAAGATACACATCGTCTCTATTTTAAATTCCAGCACCAGCACCATTGTACCAGCTCCTAATGCCCCCAAAGCTAACTTGTCAAAAAATGAAGATAATCAGGAAGTAGTTCCGAGCAAAAAGTCGAAGAAGACTATTTATTCCTACTTTGAAAGAAAAAATTATATGGAAGGTATGATTACTACGATGGTTTACAAATATGGTTTTAGCTTGAGTTCATTTTGTACCTCATCTGACTTGAGACCGTTATTCGCAAAAAGTGGATTTCAATTACTAACTTCTCTGAACACTATAAAAGCGATAATTTACAGGTATGCAGAGAAAGTCCAAGCAAATCTTATAAAAGAATTTACTAATTTAAAACACAAAGGACAAAGATTTTCGTTGAGCTTCGACGAGTGGACCTCCCAAAAAAAATCAGATACATAAATCTCAATTTGCACAGTGCAGAACATTTTAATCTAGGTTTGATCAGAATTCATGGCTCGTGCACTGCCGAACACTGCATTGAATTAGTGGCAGAACGGCAGAATTGAAAGTTAGCAAGCTTATGCCTTGCTATCAACAACTGTGCTATGCATATGGAATTCATTTGGCTGTATTAGAGTGCTGTATAAAAAGACACCCCATGATCCTGACTGTAGCCATCTCATTTTGCTGATTTATTGTAGGTCTATTTTCGTTCTTTTTATTTCTTGAATTGTGTTGTCAAGTTTTTCAGCCGCAAATAGATTTCTAACATTTTATGTGCACATTCTAAAATTAGATTTCTTTATTTTTAGGATTTCTTCAAGAGGATTTTGCGTGTTTACGACCTGAAAGACCTCGTAGTATAAATATGTTTCTCCTCTCCTGCCGAATCTTAGCCTCCGCTTTCCATGATTAGTAACGGTTTGCAATTGCAGTGTAAATTCTATGGTGTCTTTTCTGGGAGTGCTCTATGAGCTGTTAATACAGTGGTTCATTTCCTTCTGCATTCTTATGCTGTTGACCATTATTTGTTGATTAATCCGCCTTCGGAGCCGATTTCTCAACCTCAGGACAAAAAATGTAGTACCACGCACTAACTCATCCACCCTAAGTCGTTGGTCAGTAAGTGTGAGATTGCTTATACCGCCAAATGGGTGCTATGATATCTAAATCCTGTAAAATAAAATTTACACGAGCATCGTCACTTGGAGTACAACGATGATTATAGTGATATTATTAAGTCAGTCGATCTAAATAAAAATACTAATCTCAATGATTTGTTAGAACCACTGAGGAGTTTCTGACAAACCCCTGCAATGGAAAGAAAAATTCTGTCTTTCAATAAAATGAAAGACAGAATACTTCAATATGTACCGTCAATTCATCGTTCCTTTTACATATCTCTACTTCACCCCAACCGGAGAGTTGAGTTAGGACTGTATTATCAGCATTATGAGGTAACCAACATAAAAATGACTAAAAATAAAAATAGTGTAGTAGTCTATATTACATTTTCTGAAAAAAAAAATATAATAAAATAATTTTGAATAAAACGTTTTATTTCTTATTTGATATTGATTTTTACACCCTTTAAAAAACATAATCGTGTAATATTTTACACTTTACTTCAAATATTAAGTAGAGGGTAAATTAAAACGAGTTTGTCGCTTTTCTTCTGATATCACTTTTTGCTACATAAACCACTCTAGTTCTAGGCTGGCCACTTTAAATCAAGTCAATCTAAAAGTATTGTTCAGAATACACCTGAATCTGTTTTTTTCTTCTTCTTATGATGCCTATCCGTTACGGATGTTGGACACTAACATGGCTAATCTGATTTTGTTGACTGCTGCCCTGAAAAGTTCGGTAGTGGTTAAGTTAAACCATTTTGGCAGGTTATGCAGCCAGGATATTCTTCTTCGTCCTGGACCTCTTTTCCCATGCACTTGGTAAACGTGGTTCTCTGTCTATCCAGGAAATCCTCAACATGCGTCTATAGTACCACATCTCAAATGCTTCAAGTCTCTTCAGTGATGCTTCAGTTAAGGTCCATGACTCCACGCCATATAAAAGAACGGAGAATACGTAGCATTTTAGTAAACGAACTTTTATGTCCAATTTTATATCGTGGCTGTTAAAGATGTTTTTCATTCTGACGAAAGCTGATCTTGCCTTCTCGATCCTTATCTTAGTTTCCGTCAATTGATCCCACTGTTCATTACAGTTTGCACCCAGATAACAAAAGTTGGTGATTTTTGTTAAAGGTTGTTTGTTATTTAGTAATTGACCAGGCGGTATCCTATTTTTGCTTATAACCATGTATTTGGTTTTTTTATGTTAAAATCAAGCCCAAACCTGCTACTTACTCCTACCACCCTGGAGACAAGTGTCTGCAGACCTTCAAGACTTTCTGCAAAAATGACAGTATCATCAGCGTATCTTACTTTGTTCAATCGTTCTCCGTTTATCAGTATTACCTCGTCTATGTCCATTAGCGCTAGGTTCATAATGTGTTCTGAATATGTATTGAACAATAATGGAGACAATATACATCCTTTCCGCACATCTTTTTATCTTTATGTCGTCTGTTAACTGATCCATAACTATAACAGCTGCAGTTTGTGTCATAATATATATTGTTTATTATACGGCTATCTCTGCTGTCTAGACCAATTGAATTTAATATTGTCATTAGTTCATCATGTTTTATTCTATCGAACGCTTTCTGGTAATCACTAAAACACACATATATATCACAATTCACGTCTCTATATTGTTGAAACAGAACTTGTATTGAAAAAAGTGCCTCTCGAGTACCCAATGCATCCCTGAAGCCGAATTGTTTGTTTGTCATGTATTCTTCACACTTTTTATATTCTTTTATGTATAATTTTTAAAAAAGTTTTCAGGAGATGGCTCATAAGGCTTATATATTCGATAATCTTCACATTTTTTGGCGTTTCGTTTTTTAGGGATTGTTATAAAAGTTGGTCTTAGTCACTGTTGGGATATTTTTCCACTTTGGTATATATTGTTGAAGATCAAGGTAAGTCTTTTTACTTCGTCTTGATCCATAATTTTCAAAAATTCTGAGTAGAACTCGTCCTGCGGCTTTTCCCTTCTTAATGTTGTTTATAGCAGCTTCTACTTCCGCTTCGAGAATAGGTGGTCCGGTATCGTCATTTTTATTTTGTGTGATGCTGACATTCCTATCGTCTTCAAAGATGTTGTCACATAGTTCATCTATGTTGTTTTTGTTTCTTTAATATCGACTATTGAATTTCCTTGAGCGTCTGTTAAGTGTCCCGGCCTGTTTAATTTATAGAAGTCTGCTGCTTCTTTGATCTTTTTGTGAAGGTTGAAGGAATCGTGTTTACGTTCCAATATCTCGATTTCTTCACACTGTTCTTCCAGACTTCTATTTTTAGCTTCTCTGACAGCTCTTTTTATCTCTTTTTTTAGAAATTGATATGCAACGTAGTCTTTCCGGTTGGATTCTCTTCTTCTGTCCATCATCTGTAATATACCGTCGGTCATCCATGGTTTTTTCTTTTCTGTCTTTTTCGGTCTCAGGTATTGGTCTAATATTTCCTTCCCAATGTTTTCTAAGTGGTTTATTTCTATATCAACATAATTAAC
This sequence comes from Diabrotica balteata, assembly GCA_918026665.1. NCBI lineage: Eukaryota > Metazoa > Arthropoda > Insecta > Coleoptera > Chrysomelidae > Diabrotica > Diabrotica balteata. Next base: position 41,494,221 of record OU898279.1, on the reverse strand, counting down.
TACTTCTGATTTAGATATGTTGTTCTTCAGATATTCCCGTACTTCTTGCTTTATGTCATCATCTCTTAGTTGTTTAAAATCGTATCTTATAAGATTAGGTTTGTGGATTTTTTGGTTATGGATATAAGTGGGTTATGGTCTGACTTAATATCTGCACCAGGGTAGGTTTTCACTGATGTTAATGAATGTTTTTGAATCTTTTATTTATTAAAATATAGTCAATGTTTTTTTCACTAACTAGAAATAAAAACATTTATTTTTGTACCAAAATTCTATCATGTTCATGCGAAATATTTTCTAAACGAAAAAAGCAGCTAATGTAGTAAGAAAAAGTATATTGTATATTGCATGCATTTTTTAAAATACCAAAAATTTCGAATATCTAAACCTACCGAAGCATCCACCGAAACACAATTCCAACAATACCCTCTCTTAAGTTTATTATATTTGCTTTTCTTTCAGTGTACTCACCCGTGAAAATTTTTCTTTCTTCTCAAAGGCTCAGATCCGTTGGTTGTTTGGAAAGATAACGCCCTTTATAGCACTATTTTCTCCCTTTTGTGCGAAATCTTTTTAATCTGTAATAAAAGAATAAAGGCTTGGATTAATCTGTGAAGGCACGATCGATATAAGTGGAAGTTTTAAAAGTGGTTAGTGTGTTAGTTTATAAAATTAGGCGTTTCGTAATTTGAGATTATAATTTCGTGTGGTTTTTTATGGTGTGGTATAATTTTTAATTGCTATATTTTTTTTGAGGTGTTGTCAGTGCATAATGTTAATAAGGTCATTATAGTTGGGTTTTTGGGGGGTATAAAGAATAGTAGGAAAATGTAATTTGTCTTTCACACATAATACAAAAAATCCAAAACGCTAATTTAATAATTAAATTACCACTTTAACCTTTAACTACGGGCGCCCAACCATGAATCTCAAATACGGCCGCGGTGTACTCTATACACCAGTTACAAATAGCTACAGAATAATTTTTTTAATAATTAGAACTATATTAAATATCACAACGTGTGTTTAATCAATAATTAGTAATTTATTAGGTACATATTGAAACACTATCCTAAAAAAATATGCGAAAATTTTTAAATTTTTAACTAGGTAGAAAAATAAACACATATGAGTCTTTATTCATTTTTGTCTTCTTCCTGGTTATTTGAGTTAATACACTCAGGACAAATAATGGTGGAATGTTCTTTGCAAACCATTCTCCGGCATGTCTGACGCGATATGGTTGTCACTCTATTTTTACGCCTTCCGCAGCAATAGCACCTTCCTCGTATTTTTGCTGGTGGTTCTTCTTCTTTTTGTTCCACTACAGTAGCTTTATTATTTTTCAGGAATAGTTTTAAATCTAAGGGCAAACTCTGTTTTTTAGCTCGTTCTGAAAGGTGTGGTCTCAACAAAGATAAAGATAATTTCTTTAAAAATATCCTTCTATATTTTTAAGGATTGTTTATATTTGCAGCATTATACAGGATTTGGCTGTTAATTCTTGCGAAGTTTGGGAGCTGAAAAAATATAACCATCGGCCACCTTTGCGTTCTCCTTGATACCGAGTATGTACCACACATTTTATCTACTGTGTCGATACCTCCTTTGTGAGAATTAGAATTTAAAATTATATTTGGCTTTTTCTTCTCCGGATCAACTGCAGAATCATTATGCATGGTTGATATCAAAGGCACAGCTTTATTTTTTGCAGGGACATATGACACTGTAGTTACCTCTTTTTGAAATCCGAAAAGGGACGATCCAACTTCTCTTTCTTTATGTGGTAGGAACTCCAACAGCAGCTCCCGTTTATTTTTCTTTAGTGTGCCAACCATTGTTACTTTATTTTTAAAAAGATCATTGGCCAATGAGTAACTTGTGTACCAATTATCACATGTCAAGTTCCGGGTTTTCCCTTTCCACTCTTGAAGTAAACGATGTACAATATTAGCAGGTTTATTTGATTTGTTGTAAGGTCCCTGTGGCTGATTACCACAATACACCTCTAAATTTGTAACATAAAATGTCTGGGCACCACATAATACAAATACTTTTTAACCATACTTTGCAGGCTTGGACGGGTTATATTGAATAAAACTGCATCTACCTCTGAAAGGTGTTAACATTTCGTCAATTGTTACTTCTTCTTCTAAACAGTAGATATTGTTGCAGTTCCACAAAAAGATCCAGTGTAACTCGAATAGCAGCAAGCTTATCTGTTTCCTTGCGTATCCCTCTACTATTTTTGTCATCGAATCTTAGAGCAGCAAGCAAAAATAAAAATCGATCAGCAGTCATACACGCTCTAAATATTTCTTAGCCGGTTCCGTCTTTAGTCCACAATTCCAGAAAATGTGTATGGTTTTGCTTTTTAATTCCTGCAAGAAGTGGTAGTCCGATAAATGCCATAATTTCTGTTTTTGTTGTGTCTTTAGGCCATCTCGGTCGAGTATACTTTATTCGCATATTTGCAATTTTCAAGTTTGCACACTCAACTATATTTTCAATAATGTGGGAAGTATTTTTACAATATTTTTGCTGGAAGTTTTGCTAAATTTGCTTACCACTGAATATTTATACCACTTTGTTTGTTTATCTTTTGATATAAAATACTCATCTTCATCGCTTTCTAAACTCTCACCATCGCTTTCGTTATCTGAATCAGAAGACTCTTTATTATTTAGTGTATCCCCGACTCAGTGTCTTCCGTAATTTCCTCCTCTTTTACTGACGAACTAGCATCCTCTTCTCCCCTAACTTCTTCCTCAGGTTCTTCTTCGAACAATGCTTCATCCATAGCTCTAAGCTTGTCTTGTGTGAGACTTTTAGGGTTTCTAACACGCACTCGATCCCTATAAAAAATATTTCTCTCAAGTTTTCATTTTACATTTTTGTATAAAAAGTACAATGTAACATTTACTACATAGAAAGTAACTCGTTTGCACGTAATTTAAAGTTTCTTCTTCTTAACGTGCCCTATCAAGTCCCCTTGACGTTGGCGATTAACATGGCGAAACTGTCTCTGTCTCTAGCTATTCTAAAGAGTTGCTCAGCTTTCCTTATTCCTGTCCACTCCCTAATTTTCTTCAACCAAGAGGCCTGCTTTCCTGTATCGTCTGCATATCTGATTGTATTTATCAGAATTCCATTAACTTTCACGCCTCATTCCAAATTATGCTGCGCTTCTTTAAATATTTTATCTGAATATAAATTAAATAACAGTGGGGATAGTATACAACCCTGTCTGACACCTCTTTGTATTTTACATATTTCTGTTGATTTTCCGTTTATGCAAGCTCTCGCTGTTTGACGCCAGTATAACTTTTTTATGAATCGTATGTCTTGACTCTCAACTTCTTTATCTTTTAATATTGTAATTAATTTGTAATGCTTTACTCGATCAAAGGCCTTTTCATAGTCAATAAATACAGCAAAGACATCTTTCCTTTGATCTTGACATTTCTGCAGTAATACATTTAGTGCAAAGAGGGCGTCCCGAGTTTTCAGTCCATTTCTGAAGCCAAATTGTTTTTCATCCTGGTCTTCTTCACATTTATCTCTGATTCTACTGTGGATGATACGTAGAAATATTTTTAAAGTGTGGCTCATAAAGCTTATCATTCTATAATCGCTACAGTTTTTTCGGACGTTGTTTTTTGGTAGTGTTATGAATTCGGACTTTAACCAATCTTCAGGGATATCACCAGTCGAATAAACATCATTGAAAAGCTTGACCAGTATTTCAATGTTCTCCTCATTTATAAGCTTTAACATCTCTGTCGGTATGTTATCAGGGCCAACGGCTTTCTTGTTCTTTGCTAACTTTTTAGCATGCAGTATTTCTAATTTTAGTATTTCTGGTCCTTCACCTTCAACTAAAGTCTCCAGTTCTTCGGGTCTATCATCAATTATACAGTTCACTTATATAATTACACCAGGTTGTTCGAATTTCATATTCGTCTATTATCACTTTTCCCGACGAATCGGTTATAGTATGTGGAGTTTTCTTATGATAAAGACCAGCTACTTCTCTAACTTTTTTAAACATATTAAACGTATCATGTTTTTCATTCAACTTTTCTATTTCCTTGAATTTATCCTCCATCCATTTTTCTTTAGCTACCTTTATTTTTTGTTTAATTAGTTTCTGTTTTTCCTTATATTTTGTCTTGTTACCTTTCAGTTTCCTTCTCTGCTCCATTAATTCCAGGATTTCATCAGTCATCCATTGTTGTTTTTTGTGCCTGCGTAACGTTGTTGAATATTTTTCTATTACTTTCAAGGTACAATCTTTAAATGTGTTCCATATTTCTGTGTTGTTTTCATTTATTGGTTTCTTAAGCTCATTGTTTAAGTCGTTTTCTATTAACGTTTTGTTGGATATTGAGATATTGCATTTTGGTGTTTTGGGGCTTTCTTGGACTTTTTTGAGCTTCACTTTGATGTCAGTTATTACAGGGTTCTGGTCTGAACCGATATCTGCACCAGGATATGTCGTTACTCTGGTGACGCCATTCTTAAATCTTTTGTTTACCAGAATATAGTCTATCTGATTTTTAATCATATGTAGTAAATTATCTCCAGGTCCCCTCCATGTGTATAGCCTTCCTTTGTGTAATTTGAACCATGTACTTGAGATTATCATGTCATGTTCTTGACAGAACTGGTATAATATATTGCCTCTTTCATTGCTCTCCCCTAGTCCATATTCACCGACCAGGTCAGATCTTCGGCCTTGGCCAATTTTTGCGTTAAAATCTTCAACGATATATGTGACTTCGTTACTTTTTAGATTTTTAAGTGTCTGTTTTAATTGGCTATAGAATGATTCGACATCATTTTCGTATTTCTTTTCTGCAGTAGGGGTATATATCTGGATAACATTGACATTAAATGGTTTGCTATTTAATTGGAGTATTGCTAGTCTCTCCTTCACTGGTATAAAATTTTACCATTCGTTAAATTTACTTACATAACTATGTGCGTGGTATACTGAAGGCACCGTTCGGGAATTCACTTTGATATTTTTTATCACAACTCAACTATTCGATCAAAAATCACGTATCGACTGTAACAGACAATGGCTGATACTATACTGATAGGTTACGTCGAGCGTTGTAAACACAGAAAATAGTTTTAAGAAACGGTAACCAACTTAACACGCATGATGTACTGTGTACACCGTAGCCCGTAGTGAAAGGTTAAATATGTAGAATAAAATAATTATTGTATAAATACATAATAATTAATTATATTTTTCATTAAATTTAGATAAAGATACCTAATATTAGGCTCATGACAAAAGTAGACAGAACGAGTCTGTTGCGAGTAGCAAGCGCCTACAGGTCTGTATCTGCGACGGCCTTGTGGGCTATCACGGGTTGTGTTCCTCTATGAGAGAAGAGAGCATTTGACAACAGCAACAAAAAAGGGAAAGATCAATGGAAAGATGACAAGAAGAGTGGAATAACAAGGAAGATGTTGCCCAGCGGGACCAAGTTGCTAATCCCGAGACTAAGGGACTGGGTAGATTGTCTGTTTTAGGGCGTATCTTCATAGGTTCAGAAAGACAAATACAGATAAATGTCTATAGGTACTGCGAATATTCCGACATTGTTACTCACACAATAATGAAGTGTAATAAATAGTAGAGAAACAAGATGTATAAAGAAATAGTTAGGTATGCACCCTGTACTGTAAGAGAGATGTTCGTGAAGATGACGGAAAGTACGGAGGGATGAAATAGTGTTCACGATTACATCTGAGCAGTCATTAAAAGAAAGAAAAAGAAGAGAAACATCAACCGAACCAACGACAGATAAGATCTAATTACTATTTTAATGGGAATAAGCTATAATTAAAGGTTAATATAAGTTTATTGAAGTTTGAATCTCCACTTCGGAATTCGTTCTCAAAATAAGGTAGGTGCGCTAAATATTGACACTCTTCTTAATATTGCTCCATATTACAGATAGTATCGGCGCTGCAACTAAGGTGGCAACAGTGGCGGTTTTAGTCTATGGTATCCAACATATGTAGAAGCTCGGTATTTGTTTTCCGTGTCCTTGTTTTAAATAAACTTGCTTTTCCCGTTGACTCTATGCAAAATATATTATTTTTTTTTTCCTTTTGTAATTAAGTTTAGGTAAGTACACTCCAGTGGTTATTATTTTATGAATTCGATGAAATATTTCAAATGAAATTTAAATTTACGGATTTTTTTTCTGAACGTCATTTGTTTCTAATATTGACTATACTAATTATTCTTTATATTACCAGTGACAATATTAGAGACTAAACATTCAACTCTTTTGCAGAATACCAAGAAAACGAGCTGAGTGATCAGAAGAAGATCTACACTCGGCGCTGCAAATTATAGCGAACGGAAATTGGAGAATTGGTTAAATAGTTGATTCAGTTGATCAGATACTAGAACAAGTGATGGAGTTTAAATATCTAGGCATTACATTATCTAACTACGGAAAGCTCGAAATAATAACATATGCGGCAGAAACACAAGCTGACACTGAGAAGACAAAAAGCTTGTTAGAAACAGCAGAGATGAAAACACTTGTTAAGACACTATGAGACCGAGCAAGAAGTACAGATATATGACATAGATGCAAGATGGAGAACATTAAGGACTGGGTAAGACATAGAAGAGTATATTGGAACGATCATATATGGAAAGATAATCAGTTGGAAAACCACGAAACTGATGAAACGACAACCTACTGGAGGCACATTGAAAAACAGACAGTTATGTCTACATAAAAAAAAAGAAGAAAAGAACAAGAAGAATATTACATCATCTGCGGAACAGAGAATTTTTATTTCATTGTTCCACATTTAGTATACCTATTATTACATAGCATATGGGTTAGTGAATCCCCTGTTTTATTTCATTGCCTGTATGTATAGGTTCCGTAAGTTGTCCATCTATTTTGTTCTTCATCATTATTTTATTAGACGTTTTTAATTGTTTTTTATAATATTGAACGGGGTCCCTTTACTATACAAGAGATTTAAGACTTGCCCTGTCAATTGCCTTTTTCAAATATAGTATTACGAAAATACTCGTAATAAGTACACAACAGCATATAAAACCGTCTATATAATATGTAAATAATATTAAATTTAAGTAAGTTGATAAAATCGTTTACGTTGGACAGCAATTAAATTGTAACGCAGAAAGTCACGGAGAAATTAGATGTAGGATAGAGCAGGCTAGAGCTGCTTTTAAAAGGATGTCCAAGGTGTTATGTAACAGAAAACTAAAATTGGCATTAAGGATCTGCCTACTTCGCTGCTACGTGTTCTTGGTCTTACTTTATGGTGTCGAGTACTCGACTGTGAATAAAATCGATCTAAATCACCTTGAGTCTTTCGAAATGTGTTGCTATAGAAGAATTTAAAGATGTTTTCTGGGTGGAGAAGATTTAAAACTCCACAATACTAGAACGTCTCAGCAAGACTACTGAGATCATAAAAAGCATCAAGCAGAGAAAGCTGGAGTATTTCCGACATGTCATGAGAGGTCCCAAATATAGGTAGCTACAAAATATCATGCAGGAAAAATAGCAGGCAAACGCAGTCCAGGACGAAGAAGATCCTCATGGTTGAAGGTCTTGCAGGATTGGTATGGTATTGATACAATCATGCTATTTAGGGTGGCAGTGAATAAAATTAAAATAGCTATAATGGTAATCAACGTTCTGAAAGGACTAGGTACAAAAAGAAGATGAAACATAGAAGTACGGGTCTATTATGTTCTAAAACTTTCTTTATAATCTGTTTTATGACAAATATTGCATCTGTACATGATCTTTTCATTCAAAAACCTTGTTGCTCATCTGCTAAGTTTATGCTTCTGGCTTTAGAGCAAGGCACTCGACCATTAATCCAGTGCACATAATAACGGACATAATTGAAAAAACATTATTAGAGGTCAGTCGGCTCCACGGTCTTGCTTGATCTGGTCCAGGCTTTTAATATCGCGTAGGCTTATATGAAATTTTTTTAAAGTCAAGCATGAAGCTATTTAGAATTAATGCAGGAGTACCACGGAACAGTGTGTTGAGACCAGTTCTATATCTGCTCTATACCAATGATATTCTCGAATTAATACATGACATTCTAGCCACCTTAGCAGACGATACTGCCCTCTTGGTTGTAGGCAAAGATCACGAAGAATCAATTAGAAATCTAAATACTTACATTAACCAAATTAATGAATAAACTAAACTGTGGCAAATTAAAATTAAGTTAATAAAACTAAGTCCGTCCATATTAACTTTACAAATAGAAAAGACATTCCAATTAGTAGAAATAATACCCAGATACCTTATGCATACAGTCAAATATTTGGGTATCCCTCTAGAAGCAAAAATACGCTGGAAGGCTCACGTAAAGAAGAAATGAGAATAGCTTGGCAAAAGGTACAAGAAAATGTATTAGTTGTTGTGAAGGAATTTCATCATAAAAATATGCAATAAAATTCTTCTGTGCACACAAATTCTTAATCCTGTATAAACATATGGCATCTAGCTAGGTAATTGTGCCAACAAAAGCAATATAGACATAACCCAGCATTTTCAAAATAAAGTGCTTAGGAACATTGTTAATTCCCTGGGTAATACAAATAGTGACCTCCGTAGAGACAAACACTGTTAGAAATAGAAACTGTTAATCAGATCGTCTAGAAATTTGCCAAAAGTAAGGAAAAACGACTTCTCAATCACAGTAACCCCGAAGCAATCCAACTCCTCGACAATGTAAATTTGGTCAGAAGATTCAAAAGGAAGAAACCTTTCGCGAAAGTGATAGTATAAAGCAGAGTACAGTGTGACAGTGATATACGTCAAAATGTGTTTAATTAAGTTATTAGAGTCTAAGGATCACTAGTGAGTAGGTAAGTCTTTAGTTATCTTAGTTTGATTGTAAAACAGAAACTTATACAAAAAGAAAGGTCAAATGAAAGTTCTAAAAAAAAACGTATTTTACTGTTTCAGAAGAATAAATTTTAACTTATTGTCAGATTACAGACGTATATTTTAATAGCTCGTCTTCCTGGACTAAGGGTTGTTTTGTTTTCTATATATATGAATATATATTCAGAAACTTTTTACTCTTTTTATGATATCTAATCAGCAAATCCCGTGCGTGAACTGTTTAACCCGAATCCAAATATTTCCATAGAAAGGAATATAACCCTTAACGATGTGGAGGGGGTAGGGAAAATCGATAAACTAGATATTTCACTGTTTCACCTTTATAAACCAGTCATTTAGGAGTTTAAAAAACGGTGTATAATTTCACTTATTTTTTTTATTTCCTCCATCGATTTACATATATTATAATATTATAATATCATATAGTTATAAATACATGTATTAGACTGCTAGTTAAAAAACATAATAAAATAATAATTATTATACTCGTTCGATAATAATGCTTTTTCCTTAATGTAAACGCTTGTTACAACTTATGATTATTTTTATCCGTAATTTATTTCATTTTGGTTTATCTGCTTATCTTCTACATTCTCTTTTATTTTTGTAAAATGTTTTTTTATTGATGAGGTAGATGGATAAATAGATCAACGAAATTAACAAACAAAATGCCTTTTTGGAAGACTCTTTGATACAGGTATCTTATAACTACCTTTGATTCATTTGGTGGTAAAAATTTGTAATAAACAAACTGCTATCGCTATTTAATTTTAAATACTAAATGTAAAGACCACTACACTATACTGCTGGAGATTGGGTAACCAACCCCAGAGGAAGGCAGGGTCAAAGCAGACGTAGAAGGGAGCAATGGTTCTCCGAAAAGGGGGTTTTGCTATGGATCAGCAATCCGTACACGAAAAAAGAAAGACGCTACGAATCGAATACTATTGCCTCGGAATAGACATGGAACACGGATTAGACCCAAGCTACAAAATAAGGACATTCTCTTAGGCACATGGAACGTGTTAAGCTGGTTCAGGCCCGGAATTGCAACACATGTCATAAAACAGCTTCAAAAATATAAGACGGACGTAACAGCGATTCAGAAAATGAGATAAACAGAATCGGGAAGTCTACAAATGGAAATTCTCTGGTTTTCTGGTCAGGAGAAGAAGAAAGGTACGAATTTGGATGTGGGTTTGTAGTTAACGGAATACTCAAGTCTGATGTAATTGATTTCAAATCAATCAACATGCGCATGTGCTCTCTCAGACTCAAAGGAAAATGGTTTAACCTAACTCTCCTTTCAATCCACACACCAACAGAAGAAGCAAATGAAGACGACAAGGAGAAATTTTATGAAATTTTAGAACAACAGTACACAACGGCATCCAGATACGACGTCAAAATCATACTGGGAGACTTCAATGCCAAACTAGGTCAAGAGGACCATCTTAGAGCGATGATCGGATCAAGACTAGCAGAATTCGCTGTAACCAACAATATGGTAGTAAAAACTACACAATTTCAAAGAAAAGATATACATAAAGTAACCTAGGTGTCAAATGACGGAATCACACAAAACCATATAGATCATATGCTTATCCATGGAAGACATTCTAGCAATATCATCAGCGCATACAGTCTGAGGGGAGCAGAAAGTGACTCTGATCACTTCCTGGTCAAAACATAAATGAGAACAAGGCTAAAGACGAGATAGCCAAAGCAACGCCAACAAGGAAACAGATGGGACATTTAAAGGCTCGATTTACCTGATAATGAACGTCAATATTAGGTACTGATCCAAAACAAATTGCAGACATGGGAAGAAGAAGAAACATCAACGCCAGAATTAACCATGACCAGAAATGGCAAAATATAGCAAACTTCATAGAAAGTGCTGCAGCGGAAAATATAGGAAAAGAAAGGAGTAACAAGAATAAAAACCAGTGGTTTGACCAGGAGTGCGAACAAAGCTTGCATCAGAAAACAGTCAAGAAGCTAGAGTTACTAACATGCTCTACAGATGAGAACAGAGAAGAGAGCAGGGACTCAAACGAAAAGACTTTTGAGAAGGAAAGAGAAACAGTACCTAGAAGCGTGAATACAGCAACTGGAGGAGGAACATAGCACCGGTCAGTCTAGACAGTTTTATAAGGACCTAAAATCAATGAAAGGCAACACGACCAACAGCTCAAGATTTATAAAAGACGATGGAGCACAATTTCTTAAAGACGACGAGAAGATAAAAGTCGCCAATGGAGAAAGTATTTTGAGCAACTCTTAAATACAAAAAACCCACAAAGACAGGGCAACAAAGACAGTACCAGTTAGCCGAACCTAAAATACCAGGGCCCACACTAGCTGAAGTAAAGTCCTTAATTTTGTCCCTGAAAAAACATAAAGCCCCAGGCCCAGACGGCATACAGGTGGAACTACTAAAAAAAGATGGAGAAAAGCTCCACCTTGAGATTATCATCTTATAAGAGAGGTCTGGAAAAGAGAAGAAATACCGAAACACTGGCATGAAAGCCATATAGTACCTATCAACAAGAAGGGAGACAAACAAATATGTCGGAACTAGAGAGGAATAACGTTAATCAATACAACGTACAAAATTATATCCGTAACACTGTCTAGAAGACTAACTCCATACGCAGAGGAAATAATAGGAGACTAACAAAGTGGATTCAGACCAGGAAGGTCGATCATAGACCAGATATTTATCTTACGCTAGGTGTTTAAAAAAAACTGGGATTTCAATAGTGATGTACACCAAAACTTCGTGGACTTTAAACAACCTTATAATTCTGTTAGCAGAGAAGCATTGTGGGAGACCATAGTGGAAATGGGAGTACCTGCAAATCTGGTACGATTAGCATAGGTGAGCACAGAGAACGCTTCGCACGGCTCAGAATTGCAGCACCACGTCGAAGGAATTTCTCATTGACACCGGGCTTAGACAACCGACAAACGGATTTGCCTGCCAAGAATAAAAAATACTATTGGAGTTTGCGGATGACGTGAACACAATTGCAGAATCCACCAGAAATTCAAAAGAAGTTTTCACCCCATTCGAAAACGAAGCCAAGGAAGGTCTAAAGGTTAACGAGGACAAGACCAAGTATATGGTGGTTACGAAGAATCCAAGGCCAAGTGTTAGACAAAACGTAACGATCAATGAATACAACTTTGAAGTCGTCAAAGAATTTTAGTACCTGGGAGCGATCATAACATCTGAAAATAAATATGAAAAGGACGTGGAATCACATGATCATTGCAGGAAACATGTCAGATTACTCATTAATGACCGTATTTAAATCAAAAATTCTCTCAGTACCAGCAAAAATTAAGAGTGTATAAGACAATAATTCGTCCCACAATAACGTATGGAAGCGAGACATGGACTCTGAACCAGCGGGAAATGACAAAATTACTGGTATTGAAAAGAAAGATACTGTTGCCTATCTCTGGGCCTTGCAGAGAAGAGACAACAGGAGAATGGAGAAGAAGACACAATGATGAACTCTACACAGTATATGGAGATGAAAACATTGTACGCTATATTAAAGCAAACCGAATAAGATGGGCGGACCACGTGCTAAGATCGAGTGACGAAAGACTCCTGAACTCCACATTCTGGGAAATGCCCGATAGCAGAAGGTCAGTTGGTCGCCCAAGAAAGAGATAAAAGGACGCAGTAGCCAGTGATCTATGCAAAATTGAAATACAGCAATGGGAAATAGCTGCTCAGGACCGACAACTATTGAGGGAAATAGTAAACGCGGCCAAGACTCACCTAGAGTTGTAGAGCCAAATGATGATGGGTGAACTATATGGAAAGTGACAAAATTTTACTGAAAAAGCATAGAAAATTCTTTAAAATGAAAGTTTGTAAAGTTAAAGTTAATTTGTTGCTTAATTATTGCAAAAATATTAATTATTGCAAAAATAGCTTCAAAAGTCAATTTGCAAGTCATTGCAAAATTAAAATTGTTTATCCCAGAAAGCTTTTATCTGCAATGTTATTATGCTTAAACTATTAAGTCTACAACTGCCGGAACGAACCATGGCCGGTGACAAACCTCTTCCTCAAGATATGTGGTAAATTCTTACTGTATTTTGTCTCAGTATCAGTCTGTTTAGAATATTCTAGCATTAAACATCGAAATTCAGGTCCGTATTCAGTTAGTAATGGAGTTTACAAGTAAATTGTATAAACATATTTTAAATAGTCAAAGACGTGAGAGTGATCGCTGCTACAGGTGTTTCAAAATTTTAGAATGAATTCATAACAATCCAAAGAATTATTAAGGTAATTTTAAAGGCGCATACACATTTGGAAAACTCATGTGGTCGAAGCCTTGCGACCAAACGCCTTCGGTAAATGTGTACGCCCCAACAAACGATAGCAAACGCATGTGTTTTTCTTCGCGAGAGTTTGCTCACTGTGCGGTACATCAAAAGAAAATTGAAGAACGAATTCGTTTGGTTGTGTTTAGTGTATACGCTTCTGAGTAAAAGTGTCGAACGTCATCGCGATTTTGTTTTGATTTTCTAATTTGCAATAATGGAGTGGACTAATTCTTCTTATTTAAAACTTTTTGGTTTGTATCGAGAGCGGGAAGTTTTATGTAATCCATTGCATAAAACTTGAATATGAGTCACCAGTAGCTAAATATCGTAGGGTTAACATTAACCTTTCTGTTATTGCTATCCCTTCTCTAAACATTGTATCTTCTTTTGCGATTTTTTGACCAATTTAATTTAATAACCATTTAAAATTAGTACAGTTCATTTTACAAAAATTTTGAAAAAGCTTATGTTCAATTTCAGCATTTAGATCATTAAAGAAGTGAATACTAATAGATATATAATACTAATAGAATACTAATACATAATATTTACGAACAAGCTGAAATGATAATGACATTGGGTAATGGAATCGAAACAAGACCAGTAAAAAACAACCGAGAAGTAAAACAAGGAGACTAATAATATCTCCAAAATTATTTACAGCTGCTCTAGAAGATATTTTTAAGTCAATAGACTGGGAAAATAAGGGAATCCCTATTAACGGAAGATACTTGAACCATCTTAGATACGCAGACGATGTAGTACTAATAGCCGATACGTGGAATGCACTGAATACGAGGATTGAGGAGCTACATACAGAATCACTAAAAAATGGACTGAAAATGAATTTCAGCAAAACTAAACTAATGTCAAACAAAGATGACAAACCTATGATAAACCTCGAACGGACAGAGATAGAACACGTAGATGAATATACATATCTGGGTCAAAATGTCAAAGTAAGCAAAGAAAATCAGACTATCGAAATAAGCAGAAGTGTAAAAATGCGATGGGCAGCATTCGGAAGACTCTCATACGTATTTAAAAATAAAAATATACCTCAAGGACTGCGAACCAAAGTGCTCAATTCCTGTGCTTATAGATGGAGCTCAAACCTGGACATTCACTAAAATAAATATGGAGAAGATCAAAAAAACTCAAAGAGCTATAGAACGACAGATGCTGGGTATCTCACTCAAAGACCATAAAACCAATGAAGATATTCGTAATAGAACAAAAGTAAAAGATGCTGTCGAATAGACAGCTAAACTGAAATGGAAATGGGCTGGACATAATGAACGTCTTACGGATGGCCGATGGAATAAAGAAATTGAGAATTGGCGGCCATATGAAGCCAAAAGACCATGAGGAAGACCGCAAATGCAATGGAGCGACTATATTAAAAGAACTGCAATAAATGGAAACGTCTTACAAACAACAGGGATAAATGGCGGGAAATAGAAGAGGCCTTTATTCTGCAATCCGAATAGAGCAAAGGGCTTAAAAAAACAAATTTCTGTAGAATGTCTATGGACAATTTTGAAATGAAATTTAAAAGCAAACCACATAGAATTATTAATTATGTTAGTTTTACTACCTCACTTTTTTGAAGAACCTTTAAAGCTCTTCTTGTCTTTTTCGTCGAAATGATGCCAGTAGCGAAGTAATCTTTTTTTACTCCAGCTATAGCACAATTCATAGCAGTAGAAATTTTGTTTCAAACATCAGTTTTTTTGTTTATTATTTAATATAATTTCGACTTAGGATTCCACAGATATTCTTTGTACTATATAACTTGATTAATTGAAGCATCTTTTCATTCGTCCCTGTCTATATTGTAAAATTATTTACGCATACAAATTTTTAGCCCTACACAACAGAGCACCGTCTTAAAATAATTTGTGAATAAATTATTATTAAAACAGTAATTCCCAAAGAATTTGTTAACTACTTTCTATCCATTTTTCATACTGAAAAAATGCTGATTGCATTCGCTGATTTACCGACGTAGGTTTGAACAGGTCTGAACTTGAATGACTTTGTTCGGTCGTGTTTAATTCGCTGTTTAAATACAATAATTTTAACAAACGAATTCGTTCGTTCGTTTGTGTTCGCTTTGATTTAAATGCACATTTACGGAGCAAAGGGATATAGAACGTATTGCAAGTTAAAATCGTCAACTAAAACGAAAAATAGAATTAAGCCTAAAACGGATTTAGACAATGCAGATAAAAGCTTGCTACGTATTTAAGGTTTCAAATGGTTTTTTAATTTCTTATTGTTGTGAATAAATTCTCGCTGAATTTTTGAAAAAAAAAATCGCTACCATTGGCTTGCAAGGGTCGTAGGACATTATGTTTTTGTTTATTTGTATAAAAATGCTAATATTAAACATAAACTTTGTAATTGTTAAATAATATACACATTTATATGCACTTCATAATTGTCTCTATTCTCGAATTCAAAGTTTTTTATTTATGAGTTTTTAGAAAAGTAATTTTTAAAAAAACGACGTTTCCAGCAATTTTTAGAAAAATTAAGCAACAAATTAACATAAACAACTTTACAAACCCTCATTTTGTGTCTCTTTTCCATATACTTTACCGGTCTTTACTTTTAGTATTTAAGATCTTACATATTTTTTGCATATTTGCAATATGTATTTAATATTTTTATCACCAAATTTATTGCAAGCAGTTGTTAGTTTGAAAGTTCTAATACAGAGAGCCAGGGATGTCAACTGCGACGTGTATGCATGTTTCATTGATTTCGAGAAGGCATTTCATAAAGTCCCACATGGGAAACTAATCGATATCCTAAAAACATCAGGACTACATGGTGAGGATCTTAAACTGATATTTTCAACAGAAAGCAACAATATGATTAGAAAATGAGCTGTCCGATATCTTCACAGTCAAAAAAGGAGTTAGACAGGGTTACATATCGCCACCGGCATTTTTTAACATATAATCTGAAAACATCTTTAGAAAGGCCTTGGACGAATCAGAAGATGGGATTGCTATAAATGACTAATATATAAACAACATTAGATATGCAGATGATGCAGTGCTGCTGACAGACAGTGCGCAGGGGCTCCAAAGGATGACGTACAATGTTGTAGAAGCATGTAACAAATACAGCCTAAAACTTAATTGCAAGAAGACTAAAATAATGATCATTAGTCAGAACACCAACATAAACGCCCAAATTATAATAGGCGATACACCATTAGAAATAGTGGAAAAAATATGCTATGCACCATGCTAAACATGTTAATAGCCAGCACATGCTTCGAGCATAAAAATATACACAAAGGCACTTGGGTTAGCCCAGACGGTAACACAATCAATCAAATTGACCATGTACTTGTGGACGCAAGACATTACAGCGATGTTTTGAATGTACGTACCAGACGTGGAGCAAACATTGACTTCGATCACTACCTGGTCCAGGCTAAACTAAAAGTACGAATCTCTAACGCAAAAAAAGGTAAAGGAAGCAAAGAAAATAAATTCGAGGTGGACAAACTACGAAACCCTGAGATAGTTAGAAAATTTGAACTCAAACTTAAAGAAAGACTAGAAGACCAAATGAGTAGTACTGTTAAAAACATAGATAATTACTGGAATTAGTGCGGAAATATCCTGAAAGAAGTAGCCACAACAGTTGTAGAAAAGAAGAAACAAGAAAGGAAGGGGACAGAATGGTATGATGCGGAATGCGCACAGGCAACTTAAAAAAAGAATCAGGCGTATAGGACACTCTAAAACAGAAGAACAAGACAAAATCAAGAGAACAAACAGATGAGACAAGCAGAGAAAACGATACTAAAACAAAAGAAAAAACGACATTTAGAAAACCAGCTACAGGAACTAGAAAGGCTCAATTCACAAAGCAAAGCGCAAAAATTTTATAAAAATGTGAACTATAACAGAAAAGAATTTAAATTTAGAATAACCATAATAAAAAGTAAGGAAGTGTAGACAGAAGCGCACTTTATAATGACATGGCAGAACTAGATATTCTGTCGCATCTAATATCATTGGTAAAGGCAACTCTTTCGAAAGTTGAGTGCAAAGTTAAGGTACAAAACAAAGTGTTAAGGTCTTTTCAAACACATACTGGATTACGCCAGGGAGACAGTCTATCGTGTTTATTGTTTAACATCGCGCTATAAAGAGCCATAGAGAAATCGGGCATAACAACCAGAGGTACGATTATCAATAGAAGTGTACAGATATTGGCCTACGCAGATGACATTGACATAGTAATACGGAAAAAGCGAGACCTGATACAGGCTTTTGAAACATTAGAAAAAGTCGCGAAGACAATGGGACTGCAGGTTAACGTATCCAAAACAAAATATATGAAGGTCACGAATAGTACACAAATAGCGGCACCACAAGATCTGGTCACAGAAGCATACACATTTGAAGGGGTCTCGAAGTTTATATATTTTGGAACACAACTAAATAACATACCTAAATAATACTAATGTATGAAACTCTTATTACACCAGTCCTGACATACGCGTCAGAGACATGAACTATGGTAAAACGCGACGAAGAACTGTTAGGCCGCTTTGATGATAGACATTCTATCAAGAGCCAGTAGGAACCAGGAAAAGAGGTAGGCCAAGATCTAGATTCAAAACTCAACTCGAAGATAACATGAGGAATCTAGGGGTCAGAAATTGGAAAGCCAGGCCGAAAGAAAGAAGGGATAGAAGACTAATTCTTGAACAGGTCAAGACCCACCCAGGATTGTAGAGCCAAAGATTATGTTGATGATTGAAAAAGCCAGTAGCTTTTTCAACAACCTTAGGAAGATTATTTGCAACTTATCTTTAAGTATTAATATAAACATAAGAATACGTTCTTCGACGTTACGTCTTTAGTGTCCTCCTCTATGGATTAGAAAGCTGGAGCCTTACAAAAGATGCCATAAAACGATTTAAGGCATTTAAACTGTGGTGCTACCGACGTATCTTAAGGGTCTCATATAAACACCACACAAGTAACATAACTATTCTCCAGAGGCTAAAAAAAGACAAAGAAATTATTAACACCACATCATGCATAATGATAAATGCCGACTTCTACAGTTGATTCTACAGGGCAATTGAAGCTAATAGAGTAACTGGTCTTAGACTTATATCCTGGCTGGCCAATCTTAGGAAATGGACAGATCTATTTCGAGCTGCTAAAATTAGAATAAGATGAGTTAATGTGGTCGCCAACATCTCTAGAAAATAGGCACATTTAGAAGAAGAAGTTGTTAGATACTTGTATCAGTGTTATAGAAAAATCGTTAGTTCTCTGGTCTAAAAATAGATACATTAACTTTTTATTCAAACGGTTAGGATCCTTGTACTTCGTTAGCTATCGAAATAAAGGAAACTAACTTTGTGGGAAATTTTGATAGACCACCTAACAAAATGTTTTTCTTCTTCTTAGGGTGCCTGACCATTCCGAACATTGGCGATAATTCTGGCTATGATGATTTTGTTGGTTGCTATACGAAATAGCTGTGTTGAGGTCTTTCTATACCATGCTTTCAGGTTAGCAAGCCAGGATATTCTTATTCGTCCTGGGGCTCTTTTTCCTTCAATTTTACCCTGCAAAATGCATTGTAGTAGCTCGTATCTGCCTTGATTTCTCATTATATGTCCCAAATACTCCAGCTTACGGCTCTTCACAATGTTGACCAAATCCGCAGTTCTGTTCATCCTCCACAGTACCTCTTCATTGGTGACTTTGTCTGTCCATGGTATCTTTAGGATTCTTCTGTATAACC
The DNA here is from genome assembly GCA_918026665.1 of Diabrotica balteata. Classification (NCBI taxonomy): domain Eukaryota; kingdom Metazoa; phylum Arthropoda; class Insecta; order Coleoptera; family Chrysomelidae; genus Diabrotica; species Diabrotica balteata. Next base: position 41,475,115 of record OU898279.1, on the reverse strand, counting down.
ATAATTCAAACGCCTGAAGTTTTGATAGAGTTTCCGCCTTCAATGTCCACGTTTCCACTCCATACAGAAGCCCTGAGTACACGTAACATTTAAGGAGCCTTTAACAATTCTTCGTTTAAGAGACACGTTCAATTCTCATTTGGTTCACATACAGATTTGCTCCAGTTATGTTTTGCTTGCTGATGATCATTAGCTTGCTTTTGCTGGTGTTTATATCCAGTCCATAGGTTTTACTTGTTTCTGTTATTTTGTTCATTAAGTTTTGCAGCCCTTCTATGGTATTGGAAAACACTATTATATCATCTGCATACCGCAGGTTATTAAGCTTGACTCCATTTATTGAGATGCCTTCATCAATATCTTTTAGGGCCTCTTCAAATATGTGTTCCGAGTACAGATTGAATATTAGAGGTGAAATTATGCACCCCTGTCTCACTCCTCTTAGGATTTTGACCTGTTCTGTATATTCTCCATCTATTCGGAGTACCGCTGATTGATTCCAATACATAAAATGTTTTTAAATTGTGTTAATCTACATATGTTTCATCTTTCATCTAGGCATATAGTACATCTGTTATTTAATATACCTCTAGCATATTATCTAACATCTTTGCAGTGGCCCCACTGATCGTTTTCCAGTGGTAATCTGTCCCTCTGTACTGCTTTGATTATTAATAAGCCATCAATCATTCTCTTCGTATTATCATGGCTTTTGCACTCCATTTTAATTTTTTATTGATTCAATAATAAATTCAATTATTATTTTTTAACAATAATGGGTAGATAGATAATATAAATAATAATATCATTTATAATATGAATCATAACTTATAATAATAAATAAATATCAACATTTCAGATCCTAAAATTTTGATAGTTTTATTATGGCGAATGCGGCGGGAATGTTCCGATTGTGCTCGCACACAACAATAATACTCAAATATGTTTATGAATTAATATTTTTGCTACAAATTGCCATTCATTACTAGTTATGTATAAAAATAAGAAGCATCTTTTACAAAAAGTCTCTACGAAAAAGACGAATGAAAGTTTAAATGATAACTTTTATATAGATAAAAATTCGACAGAGTATCTACCAGGTATTATTTGTCTTCAAGAAACGAATCTCAAGAGCAACCAAGAATTTTGTTGACACAATTATCAAAGTTTTTTAAAAAATAGAGTAAACCAAAGAATAGCAAGCGGTGGAGTGACAATTCTTGTAAATAACCAATTAACCGCAAGTACGTTACCCCTTCAAACACATTTAGAAGCTGTAGCTATTCTCTAGAAGGGACCACAAACATAAATATGTGCACGATTTACTTACCCCCAGGACAACTAATTGATAAACAGGAACTTTTCAACCTCGTGAGCAAATACCTTTTCCGCGTATTTTAACAGGTGATTTTAATGCTTGCAACAGTATTTGGGGTTCTACATATGATGACAAAAGAGGACTTATTATTTAAGAATTAATAGATCAGTATAACTTATCACTGCTGAATGATGGATGCCCTACAAGATTCAATATACAAACAAACGAATCAACGCCCTTGGACTTAACGATAGCTGATAATAACTTCTCTGCATTAATCACATGGGACATATTAGATTACAGTGATCATTACTCAATAAAAATCACCAATAACCCATTCAAGCCCAAAAATGGAAAGCACGCCTCTAAGTGGAAAACGAAGAAACAAGCAAACTGGACATTTGACTGATATACTGACTCATATATCGAAACCTTCTTCAGCATCATCTTAGATGCAGCCGAGGTAACCAATAAAAAAACTGCACTTGTTACAAAACATAAGCCAGTTCCTTGGTGGAATGAACAATGTAAGACATCGATCGAAGCTTCCGAAAAGCCTTTAACAAATACAACACATAAAACACTTAACAATAAAACAGAATTTTAAAAATTTAAAACGAAAGCTCAGTTAACAATAAAAACTTCAAAAAGAAATTCGTGGGCTAATTTGTGTCCAGTATAAACAGTAGAACCCCTATAATAATAAAAAGCCAATAAAGCCAAAATTAAAGGTTAAAGTACGTTTATTGACGTTTCAGTTTCCACTTTGGAAATCGCTCTCAAAATACAAACATTAGTAAATTAAACAAAATTTGTTTTTTTTTTTTGTTTAATTAAAAAATTATAACACAAAATTTGTTTAATTTACTAATGTTTGTATTTTGACGATTTCCAAAGTGAACTAAAGAAAGATAATGAAATATTCACAGATGACCTAGAAATAGCAGAAGAATTTTGCTAATACGTATAAAAATAGATCTTATACAAGCAATTATAATAATATCATTTAGTAAAAGAATCACAGGTTTTAATTTCCCGAAAGTTATTTCCAATAAAATAAACTACCCTGCTCCTTGGACCATAAAACTCCCCATATGTAATACAAATTTTCTACTGTATCCTAAATCTTATACTTCATCACATATAATTCTACAACGGTTTCAAGCGATTAAAGACAAGTACACAAGATATTACCAAATATATACAGATGCGTCAAAAACTTCTGAAATGGAAACGGTAGGCGCAACTTTCGTCGACGAAACAAATAAACATCAGTTCCAGCTACCCAACGAGTACTACATATATTTCGCCGAATTGTATGCCATATCTAAAACCCTACAACATATATCAAATCAGCCCAAATTGGAAACAGTCATTTTCACAGATTCTCTAAGCGCAGTCCAAGGAATATGAGGGGTTGACCCAAACCATCCAATACTATGCCAAATTAAAATTTGAAATCAAGAGCTCCAAGAAATTCCTCATTCCGACATTCGAAACACCATCAAAGAATTTTCAATGAGAATATGGCTCGAAAGATGGAAAAAACTTGAAGACAACAAACTACAACGCATCAAACCAAATTTGTCACCAAAAGGGATAATGCCACAAAAACGACGAAAACAAGTCATACAACACCGCTTAAGAACAGGGGACATACCAGGTTAACCCACCAGTACCTTATGAAGAAAGAACAACAAAAACTATGCTATGTTTGTGATATTCCTCTGACAATCGAACACATTATTGTTAGTTGCCCACTCTACCACCTAGAACGACTTCAAAGTGATTTACCAAGTGATCTGAAAAGTGCTCTGGACTATAGTAAATGTGATAAAGTGACTAAGTTTCTAAAACTATCTAAATTGTACAATCTAATATAAAAATAGACTTAAGTTATCAATTGTAAATGGTAGTTATAAGCAAACATCTCATTTTATGTACAACTCTTTCCCGTCAATAACCTTTCATGGTTGAAGCGGTTTACTTAATAAAAAAAATTAAAATAATAATTTTAACAACTTTAAACAGAACGAAATAAAAATGTAATTATACTGTTTGTAGATGACATAGATGCATTTATAGAGACTAGTAAAGGGTCCAGATAATATTCCAATGGTTTTTCTTAAGCAGATACCTGAGAATGCAAGCAATCATCTTCTTAACACATTTAATATTATTTGGACAGAACAGAAATTTCCAACAGCGGGAAGAGATTCTTCTATAATACCAATACTAAAACCGAAATGGATTCTGAGTCTTATAGATCAACATGTACTGCATGCAAATTGTTAGAAAATATGGTCAACCGTCGTCTCCTCTGGATACTTGAAGATCGAAATTTTATTATTCCAGAACAAAGTGGTTTCTGACTAAATAGATCAACTCTAGATAATATTATAGACCTAAAATTGCTAGGAGTCACTTTTGACAGAATCTGAATTCAAAAGAACATATCAATAATCTAACATGTAAAAGTTACAGAAGATTAAATTTACTAAAAATTCTAGCACACAAGAATTGCGAGAATTCGACTCAGCATCTAAAATCAGTACTTAAAAAGCTCGACACTATTCACAACACAGCACTCAGAGTATGTCTGGGAGCTTTTTCTACAACACCGATTGAAAGTTTACTTTGTAAAGCAAATGAATTGTCGTTAAATGACAGAAGAGCTTACCTTAGTCTGCAACAAAAATTAAGGATAATGCAAAAAGTCCTGTTCATAGAAATACTTCTACTGATAATTTCCCAAACCTCAATGCAAATCACTGTTCTGTTAAACCTTTCATAACAGAATAAAAGACCATTTGCATCTATTTGATATTGTCATACCTAAATGTCTTTCATACATATATGACCATAATCCACCTTGGATTCAAATCATTCCATCATATAATTTTGAACTTACGCCATTTGATAAAAACTCCACTAATCATGATTTAATTATTTCCCACTTTAGAAAAATCCTTGGTCGTTATAAAAATCATACCCAGATATACACTGATGGTTCAAAATCATCCGAAGGTGTGTAAGGGTCTGTAGTAACTCCAGGGAAGGTCTTTAAGTTCAAACAATCTAATGTTAGTAATATCTATACAGCTAAACTGTATCTTCTCTATCGCGCCACCGAACTAATTAATCTGACAACAAACTGCAAATATATTATCTTAGCACTCACTTAGTGCCATACAAAGCATCGCGATAACTGTATCCAAAAAACCTGCTTTTAAAAAAATTAAAATGGTCTTTCTTCAGGCTTATATTAATCATAATGAGACAAATTTCACCTGGATCCCATCACCTAGAGGAACAAAAGCCATAGAAACTGCTGACTATAGTGCGAAAGACGCGATAATGAGTGACGTTTCCGAAATCGTAAACACATCGGATCAACGGATATAAAAGCTTATATAGCCAAGAAACCAAGAATAATAGTAACGCGCCTCAGACTCGGATATACTAGGTTAACGCATGATTACTTAATTAAAAAGTGCGAACCGCCGTGATGTGAAACGTGTAATACGACACTAATAATAATACACATACTATGTGAATATCCCCTCTACAATCAACAACGAAATAACAAGATGCCAGGAACACTTCTAGAAGCTCTAGGTGCAGACTGTAACTTTAACAATACTCTGAATTTCTTGAAAGACATTAATGAGTACCACAATATTTAATAAACCAAATTGTAATGCAGTAATTGTACCTAATGTAATCTATTAATTTTTCGCTTATGACCATTTGGTCGATGCAATTTTCTAAATAAAAAAAAAGTTTAAATGATAAAAATTTTATTTTGTCGCGCCTTCACCAAAATTTGAAAATATTTAAAATCCCCGCTGTAATGCCGATAAATCATATTAGAATTTTAATGAAAAAATATCAGAATTTTACACTATTTATAATTTACTATCAATTAACTTATTCGTTTTGTTCCTTACACTTTTGTATTCGTTATCGATTATAAAATGTTTATTTTTTAATTACCCGCAAGAAACAGTGAGGGTTATTAGCGGGAGGACAAAATACAATAATTACATTATAAAATTACAAAATAAACTGCAATTTCAGTTAGTGTGTTAATTAAAAATTAAAGTTGTATAATATTAAAATCTATGAAACATAAAACTACGTAATTTATAATGTGTTAACGATGTTAATGTTTTTTAGATAGTTACTAAGGTTTTATACTTAAAAACTATTAGTTTTTAAAATTTTAATTACATAGGTTCCAAAACTTGTAAAGTATTGTTAGGTATTAAATGTTTATGTATTTCGTTAATATATTTAGGACAATCTACCATAATATGTGCTACAGATATATCACAGTCACAATATTTACATAAGGCGCAATTTGATTTATCCATAAGATAGTCCAAAGTTATTCTGCTGTTCCCCATACGCAAACGAGTGACTTTGACGTATAACTAACGATCTATGCTTGTTTACCACCATGCATTTATTGTAGCCTTAATAGTGTGTAGAAATAGTATATTACATAACGATAGTGATAAGTAGCTTATTACATGCGAGTAAAAAAGATGAGCGCGAGCCGCGTAGCGGCGAGCGCAGTAATTTTACAAGCATGTAATAAGCTTACTCTCAACTCTCAACTCACTCAACTGAGCAACTCAAGTTGTGTACTATACTTTTTCTACGATTATTTTCATTTATAATAATAAAAAGTATAACAAGTAACTTTTATCTATTTAATAAAATTCGGTAATAATTTAAATTTAACATTTATTTATAATAATTAATTGTAAAATTTTGGCAATTATTTATAACTACACCCTTATCCGAGTTTGGCTGTTCAATAATACGTAGTGAATGGTGAGATGACGTAAACTGTACGGTGTGTTCTTTTTAAACATTGATATTTTCAGTGTATGTAAAGGTCTGTAAATTACTTGCAATTGAATTTTTAATTCTATTGGCTGTTGACGTCTTAACTGTGAGTATTATCAATTACGAAATTTGGGTAGATTACTTAGTTAGCACCACATTGCTGCTTCACAATATTTCAGTAATATTTCACTAATTCGTTTGGTATCTCGTCTTTACTTGCTACTTTTATTTTTTTCGGGTTTACCAAGCATTTTTCGAACTTCCTGTACATTTATATTAAGTTCTTCATTTGTGTTAATTTCTGGTGTTTCCAGCTCTAGCGCCATTTGTTTTTCCTCTGAATAGAGCTTTTTAAGGTAGTCAATCCATCTATCTTTTTCTATGTGTTTTGGTTCTATTAGTTCTTTTACCTTGTTTGTTGAGCTCTTATGAAGACTGTAAATCATGTTACATTTTTTTCCAAACGAATTCCCAGCGATCATTTTTTATTTTTCTTACAACTGCATGTGCTTGTTTCTAATTATCCAATAATGATTGTATACCTCTTGTGTTTTGGTTGACATGTATTTTGGGTAAGCTTTTTTTTTCTTAACATTTTTTCTTTACTTTGTAATAACGAAGCTTTTGTTTTCATTCATATTTTTCCGTAAGTTTTTTAAATTCTCCTTCTTAAAGCTCTAATACCATAACTTCAAGCTTTACTTCCTTCTCTCCTTTTTCTTCACCCTCGTAAATAGTTAAAGCAATACAACCACTAAACGACAAAATTTATAGCCAACAATAGGCCCCAATAAAACATTTACACCGTGTTCGTTGTGAGTTTGAATATTTCATAAATTTATGACGTGCTGTATGCATGATGAATTTAATTTCGTTTTTATTTTGTGCATTTATTATTCACGCCATGTACGAGTATGCTAACACAGTTATATAATGATATAACTAAAATGCAATTGGATCACTTGATTGGTAACGTATCCACATATCACAGTCGATATTTATTTTTAATAGGTTGAATTTAAATGTACGACCAAAACAGATAATAATACTCAAAATTATTTTAATTATTTTTAGAAAGATTAGAAATAATATGAGAGAATAAATATTTATTCCTACAAACAGTTTGAGTTTAACAGAGATTGTAAATTTAAATTGAGAAAGCGATGTAGGAAGCACAAAAAGATATATGTATATAAATATATATATATATATATATATATATATATATATATATATATATATATATAATATATATATATATATATATATATATATATATATATATATATATATATATGCAGATATTCTACAGTATTCACTGCCTTCCCTCGCTCATCCGTTTCCGTCTCTCTCTGTTGTCCCATTCTCCATAGTTTAGGCCTCTCTTATTTATGGCGTCATCTACTTCATTCCTCCAGGATCTTCGGAGTCGTCCTCTTTTCCTCCTTCCTATTGGGCTCTATTCGGTTATTCTCTTTATCCACCAGCTGTCGCTAGTTCTTCTTACATGTCTATACCACTTTAGTCTTTTTTGTTCTGTTTAAGTTAGTATGTCTGTTTCTATTGATGTTCTTTGCTTTATTTCGTCATTACTTTTCCTATCCATTCTTGTTACTCCGCAGCATATTCGCAGGCATTCCATCTCTGTTGCTACTATCGTACTGCTGTTTTTCTTGTTCATAATCCAATTTTCACCCCCATATGTCATAATACTTCGCACTAATGTTTTATAAATCTGTATTTTTGTCTTCATATTTAGGTGTCTATCCCACCATACTGAGTTAAGTTGTCGAATTGCTGTTCTTGCTTCTAATCTATGCGTAATTTCTTCCTTTGTTGTTGCCTTTTTCGTGATTATAAACCCCAAGTATTCCTTACAGTATATTCCCAAGTAAACCGTACAGTTTACGTCATCTCACCATTCACTACGTATTGTTGAACAGCCAAACTCGGATAAGGGTGTAGTTATAAATAATTGCCAAAATTTTACAATTAATTATTATAAATGTTAAATTTAAATTATTACCGAATTTTGTTAAATAGATAAAAGTTACTTGTTATACTTTTTATTATTATAAATGAAAATATTCGTAGAAAAAGTATAGTACACAACTTGAGTTGCTCAGTTGAGTGAGTTGAGAGTTGAGAGTAAGCTTATTACATGCTTGTAAAATTACTTCGCTCGCCGCTACGCGGCTCGCGCTCATCTTTATTACTCGCAAGTAATAAGCTACTTATCACTCTCGTTATGTAATATACTATTTCTACACACTATTAAGGCTACAATAAATGCATGGTGGTAAACAAGCATAGACCGTTAGTTATACGTCAAAGTCACTCGTTTGCGTATGGGGAACAGCAGAATAACTTTTGACTATCTTATGGTTAAATCAAATTGCGCCTTATGTAAATATTGTGACTGTGGTATATCTGTAGCACATTTTATGGTAGATTGTCCTAAATATATTAACGAAATACATAAACATTCAATACCTAACAATATTTTACAAGTTTTGAAACCTATGTAATTGGAATTTTAAAAACTAATAGTTTTTAAGTATAAAACCTTAGTAACTATATAAAGAACATTAACATCGTTAACAAATTATAAATTACATAGTTTTATGTTTCATAAATTTTAATATTATACAACTTTAATTTTTAATTAACATACCAACTGAAATTGCAGTTTATTTTGAAATTTTATAATGTAATTATTGTATTTTGTCCTCCCGCTAATAATCCTCACTGTTTCATGCGGGTAATTAAAAAATATACATTTTTATCGATAACTCACGATAACGAATACAAAAGTGTAAGGAACAAAACGAATGAGTAAATTGATAGTAAATTATAAATAGTGTAAAATTCTGATATTTTTTCATTAAAATTCTAATATGATTTATCGTTATTACAGCGGGGATTTTAAATATTTTCAAATTTTGGTGAAAGCGCGACAAAATAAAATTTTTATCATTTAACTTTTTTTTTATTTAGAAAATGGCATCGACCAAATGGTCATAAGCGAAAAATTAATGGATTACATTAGGTACAATTACTGCATTACAATTTGGTTTATTAAATATTGTGGTACTCATTAATGTTTTTCAAGAAATTCAGAGTATTGTTAAAGTACAGTACAAGTACAAAAATATTGAATAAGGCTATTAAAAAAAATTTAATGCAGTTTAAAATAATGTGCCCCCTCTCCTATTTAAAATTTTTCCTTAGAAAATAAAATTAACCTATCTTTTTAATTTTCATATTGTTAATAGAAATTAACTTACCGGTAAAAATGTCTTAAATAGTCACTTTGTATAAATATTTACTCACTGTATTATAAAATAAAAATTTTCTTGTTCGTAATATCTAACAAAGTTTACCCCAATATTTTCTTAACGAAGCCAACCGTTCTGTTAAAAGTAATTGCACTGCTAGAGTCCTTTTTTGTATCCCCTTTCCATAATCTTTTACAAAACAGTTGTTTTGGGCCGTCTAGTTACGGACAATGCTCTCCAAAGAGCCACTTTGGGGATACGAAGCCATGCTACTGACATAATCTGGTCCTGCAGCGTATGTTTCTGTCCTAAAATGAACGGCCAACTTAACTGTTGAATGTTCTTTTGTTTATCGTTCGTTTTTAGGGGGTTTTTAATTTAAGTTTGATACAGTTCGTTTCCTAACAAAAGGGGCTCATAATTTAGAGTTTGAAATAAAGTACAGTATTTTATTAATTAGATTGTAGGGGATTAATACGTGTCGAATATTTAGAGTAGAGTAGGTACAGGGTAGACCGGGGCTAGTTGTGACAGTGGCATGTTGTGACCAATAGTTTTATAGATAAACCTTAGGTAGCAGCACGGCCCGGTTTCCCAAAATTCTTCTTCCGGATAGCCTCAGTTTGTTTGTGTTGTGTTGTGTGGTTGTGATGCTATGCGTTTCGGCTACTTTATAATACTTTATGTCATTTCGTTGTAAGAAAGTAAAATTTTGCCATGTAATTGGCCATTGGAGCAGATTTCTTATATAATTTAATAACTTTTCTTCTGTTATTCACAACATTACTACATTCATTATACCACTAAGAAGGCGGAAGATGATTTTTGCTAGTGAAAGGTTTGAAAGCAGGTATTGCCTTTTCTGCAGCCTCATTTATGCTATTAATAAGAAAGAAATACTTTTCGCCAGTGTTTTCCTGTATACAGTTTCCAGTTTGCTTTTTTAATGTATCTAAGTGTATCTAAGAAAACAGTCCATGTAATTTTTTTTGCAATATCTGAAGAACTGAAAGTAACATCTAACATAGAATCATTAACACCAGGCCGATTTAAACATGTAGGTCCACCAGTATTCAATATTACTAACTCTAGATCATCTGCAACCATCTCTAGTTGCTTTTCAATATTATCATTTTTTTTAGATCCCCATAATACCTCATGTGCGTTCATGTCTCCACCAATTATAAGGGGAGCATTTACTTGAGGAAAAACTTTAAGACAATCAACTGTTTTAGTTTTAGTTTTTTGTGCTCGATAAATTGATAAAAAATTAATCGAATTTTTTTCCATAATTTACTGCACATCCACAAACTAAAATTTTATCGTAAAATAGTTTTCGAAACACAATTCAGATTTCTGCTTTATAATATGAGCCTTCTAAGAATTGCAAGGCAAACAGACGTTGATAAAAGATGTTAAAAGAGACATGGGGAATCTAAAATTTGCATTCCACGACATGTCTTTTACAACTAAGCAGAAATCCTTAGCGAATTGTGTTTCTTGTACTCCCACAGAGTAAATCCGAATAAAATGAGAAAAGGCAGCAAATATTTGATTTCACGCAAACAAATCCTATGTATCTCTTGATACGTATTTCGACCTAATAGGTCTCGTCAGAAGAGCTATTCATAGGGTTTCTCAACGTGAAAAATCAATATTTTCTGCCTTTTAAGAAGCAACAATAACATGGCTTCGATACGGACGCAGTAGCGACATCTAATTAAACAATCGTAAAATAGTTTTCGAAACACAATTCAGATTTCTGCTTTATAATCTGAGCCTTCTAAGAATCGCAAGGCAAACAGACGTTGATAAAAGATGTTAAAAGAGACATGGGGAATCTAAAATTTGCATTCCACGACATGTCTTTTACAACTAAGCAGAAATCCTTAGCGAATTGTGTTTCTTGTACTCCCACAGAGTAAATCCGAATAAAATGAGAAAAGGCAGCAAATATTTGATTTCACGCAAACAAATCCTATGTATCTCTTGATACGTATTTCGACCTAATAGGTCTCGTCAGAAGAGCTATTCATAGGGTTTCTCAACGTGAAAAATCAATATTTTCTGCCTTTTAAGAAGCAACAATAACATGGCTTCGATACGGACGCAGTAGCGACATCTAATTAAACAATCGTAAAATAGTTTTCGAAACACAATTCAGATTTCTGCTTTATAATATGAGCCTTCTAAGAATTGCAAGGCAAACAGACGTTGATAAAAGATGTTAAAAGAGACATGGGGAATCTAAAATTTGCATTCCACGACATGTCTTTTACAACTAAGCAGAAATCCTTAGCGAATTGTGTTTCTTGTACTCCCACAGAGTAAATCCGAATAAAATGAGAAAAGGCAGCAAATATTTGATTTCACGCAAACAAATCCTATGTATCTCTTGATACGTATTTCGACCTAATAGGTCTCGTCAGAAGAGCTATTCATAGGGTTTCTCAACGTGAAAAATCAATATTTTCTGCCTTTTAAGAAGCAACAATAACATGGCTTCGATACGGACGCAGTAGCGACATCTAATTAAACAATCGTAAACTAGTTTTCGAAACACAATTCAGATTTCTGCTTTATAATCTGAGCGCTTCTAAGAATTGCAAGGCAAACAGACGTTGATAAAAGATGTTAAAAGAGACATGGGGAATCTAAAATTTGCATTCCACGACATGTCTTTTACAACTAAGCAGAAATCCTTAGCGAATTGTGTTTCTTGTACTCCCACAGAGTAAATCCGAATAAAATGAGAAAAGGCAGCAAATATTTGATTTCACGCAAACAAATCCTATGTATCTCTTGATACGTATTTCGACCTAATAGGTCTCGTCAGAAGAGCTATTCATAGGGTTTCTCAACGTGAAAAATCAATATTTTCTGCCTTTTAAGAAGCAATAATAGCATGGCTTCGATACGGACGCAGTAGCGACATCTAATTAAACAATCGTAAAATAGTTTTCGAAACACAATTCAGATTTCTGCTTTATAATCTGAGCCTTCTAAGAATTGCAAGGCAAACAGACGTTGATAAAAGATGTTAAAAGAGACATGGGGAATCTAAAATTTGCATTCCACGACATGTCTTTTACAACTAATGCAAATTTTAGATTCCCCATGTCTCTTTTAACATCTTTTATTAACGTCTGTTTGCCTTGCAATTCTTAGAAGGCTCAGATTATAAAGCAGAAATCTGAATTGTGTTTCGAAACTATTTTACGATTGTTTAATTAGATGTCGCTACTGCGTCCGTATCGAAGCCATGTTATTGTTGCTTCTTAAAAGGCAGAAAATATTGATTTTTCACGTTGAGAAACCCTATGAATAGCTCTTCTGACGAGACCTATTAGGTCGAAATACGTATCAAGAGATACATAGGATTTGTTTGCGTGAAATCAAATATTTGCTGCCTTTTCTCATTTTATTCGGATTTACTCTGTGGGAGTACAAGAAACACAATTCGCTAAGGATTTCTGCTTAGTTGTAAAAGACATGTCGTGGAATGCAAATTTTAGATTCCCCATGTCTCTTTTAACATCTTTTATTAACGTCTGTTTGCCTTGCAATTCTTAGAAGGCTCAGATTATAAAGCAGAAATCTGAATTGTGTTTCGAAAACTATTTTACGATTGTTTAATTAGATGTCGCTACTGCGTCCGTATCGAAGCCATGTTATTGTTGCTTCTTAAAAGGCAGAAAATATTGATTTTTCACGTTGAGAAACCCTATGAATAGCTCTTCTGACGAGACCTATTAGGTCGAAATACGTATCAAGAGATACATAGGATTTGTTTGCGTGAAATCAAATATTTGCTGCCTTTTCTCATAAAATTTTATCATTAAAACTGCTAAGAATATTTATTTCTTTAAAATTAAGAGTATTTTTAACTAGAATGGCTCCGCTATAGCCATTATCACGATCTTTCCGGATGATATTATAACCTTTAAAGCTGTATGCTATATTTTTTTACCAAGTTTCGCTCAATAAAACAATATCTACATTTTCTTCTGATAAAAATTGAATAAAAGAATTTTTATTAGATATTACAGAACGTGCAGTCCATTGCATAATCTTCAAGAAAATTATTTATTTGCAAAAGTATCCTTCAATACTAGACTAATATACTTAAGAGTTTCGTTATTTATATTTTTTATATCATCGATAGTTTGTATTTTATTAAAAAAATTATCAAAATATGTAAATAAAGATTTACACAAGTTATTATTAATAAATTCGATATCATTAGTATTTGTTTTAAGTGAATTGGATGACAGTGATTTAGATGGACCGAATTGAAAAGGAAATAAAGGAGGTTGAGTGGGAGATAACGTGATAGGAGATCCTGCTTTACGTTTTTTTCTAGTGCTTGCAAAATGATCTATATTCCTAGATGTACTAGGTTGACTTAGAGACGTATTATTTTATAAACGATGTTTTCTTAGCCAAATATGTTCGGATGAAGGAGATTGTTGATTTGCAGTAAAGAAGGGAAATTTTCATCAAGGTTAGTCAGAAGTGAGAATTTGTTATTCCCTGTAAAGCCGGCAAAAGAAGATTCACTAAAAGATTTTGCTTCAGTGTATGAAACTTTATAACTAAACATAATGTTTTTAATTTTCTTTTGGTTGTCATAATAAGGGCATTTTTTATCTATAGATACATGTCCACTGGTTTTACAATGTATGCAAATTTATCTTTTTGTTCGCATTTGTGATTTTGATTTGTTTCTGAACCACAGTTAATGCATGCGGAGGAAGTGCTTTTACATTATTTGGACACATGCCCAAACTTCAAACAATTGTAACATTCTGTTACACAATCAACAAATTGTTCAACTGGAAAAAAGACTCTGTTAATAGATATTTGTCCAGGTAAAAAATTTTCTTCGAATGTGACAATAATCATTTGTTTAGGTTTATGTTTTATCTCATTATTTTCTTCTACTCTGCGGTGCATTCTCCTAATTTGTAGTACTTTTGCTGTCGATTCAATGTTTTCACACAAGTAATCCACATCAAACTGTGTATCTACATTTCGTGTAACACCCTTTACTTCCAAAAGATGATTTGGTATATAAGCTCTTAGAATATCATTTTTTAAATTACAATTTTGTACTTAGTCGTTTGCATCCTTTAAATTTTGGCCAATTGATAAGGGATGTAAACGTCCTAGATTACCATTATTAATACTTTCTATATAAACATGAATAATATTAAAATTATACTTATTTGACAAAACATTGAACAGACGAGTTTCGTTTGTGTGTGGTTTATCAGAAGTTTTTTCGCCCATGTTTTGATTGCCTTTTAATGAGTTTATATCCGTGTTCATTTCTACATTACTAATATGAATGTGATTTTTAACTGCACTGATCTTTTTGTTTATCAAAAACACACCTGCACAAGTTCTACGATGACTAGACTCTCCCATTAGGGGAGTCTTTTAAACCAATTGTGTAACTTTAACATGTTTATTTACAAACACCTTAACTAAAAACCCAAATAAGTCGAAAACTGGTTGGTTCTGTATACAACGGAGGAAATTATTAACGTGATAATTGTCCGAAGTTCGAATCGATCCTGAAAATTAAAGATATTACCGTGAAAAGCGTATAATACCACCAAAACCATATAATTTCGTAAAATGCGCTGGATCACACAACAAAAAGAACTGCAAGAAACCAAAAAACTTGCCAGCAACTTGCATTAACTGCAACGGAGACCATCCTTATAATTACAGTGAATGTTTTGTTTATCGTGAACTACTAAATGTCAGATACCATGACAAATCAAAACAAATCAAGACTCAAAATACTGTCCACCCAAACCAAAATAGAATTATTTTAATCATGTTAACTACAGTCATTAACAAAATAACAAAATAGCTTTCAAGTCACTACGAATTGCGTCGAGAAATGCTAATGGCATTTCAAACCATATATTAGAGATATATGTTTTTAAAAATTTATAATATAGGAATTTTATTAATATCTGAAAGCCATGCCACACAAAGAACGGTTACTTATCTTACACAGTGTAAGATACCTTACTACACTGTGTATTATGCAAACCATCCAGACGGAGGAGCACATTCAGATTCTGCCGTTAATATTAAATCAAAAATTTAAACACTATGCAGTCCAACCTTATATTACAGAAACAATTCAAGCAGCAATAATTAAAATCGAAACAAACACCTCCCTCAGTGTATCATCAGTCTACAGCCCACCTAGACATCCAATTTCAAGCGAAGAGTATCATAATTATATACAAACTCTTGGATCCGAATTCATAGTTGCAGGATACTGGAATATCACACAACACATGGGGTTCCAGATTAATCACGCCTAAAGGTCAAGCATTAATAAATATCATCCAACAAAATAACCTAAGATACGGGAGAACCTATATACTGGCCTACGGATGCCAACAAAATTCCAGATTTTCCAAACTTCGATTTAACTTCAGATCACAGTACAATAATAATAACTTGTAAGTACACACATAATATGGAGAACATCACTAGCCAAACTCACAACTAAAGAAACAAACTGGGATGTTTTCCAAAATTCTGTAAATACAAAAATTAGACTAGATATTAGGATAAAAGAAAACCAAGATGTAGAGAAATCAGTAGACTATTTAACAACAGTTTTACAAACAACAGCTCCAAAGCTCCAAAGAAGTGTGCAAGAAAACCATAATATTTCCCTTCATATAAGAGAAATGGTAGCAGAAAAAAGAAGAGCTCGACACATATGGCAACAAACAAAAAATCCACTAAAGAAAACGTACCTGAACAGGATAAGTCATAGACTAAATAGAGCATTACATGAAGAAAAAAACGACTCTTTCCAGTTTTATGATTCGAAGCTCTCACATGAAGACCACTCTATATGGAAAGCTACAAAAAAGTTTAAACCACCGACAATAACAAATTCACCTTTAAGAAAAACAGATATAACCTGGGCCCGCACAAACGTAGAAAAAACAACAGTATTCGCAGAGCATCTTGCAACTTTATTCCCAGCACCAGATACTAATAACGATGTAGATGATGATATAAGAAGGTACCTCGAAACTACATGTCAACTATCTCTTTCTCTGATAACATTTACTCCAACAGAGGTTCGACAATAAATAAAAATGCTAAATCCTAAGAAAGCTCCTGGCTATGATGTGATAACAGGGAAATTACTTCAGAAACTACTGAGAAAAGAAGTGGTGCTATTAACAATTATATACAACAGCATACTACGTCTTCGATACTTTCCAATACAATAGAAATTTGCCCAAGTTACTATGATTCCGAAACCTGGTAAGCCCGCAACGCAAGCGAATTCATATCGCCCTATAAGCCTACTCCCAATAATGTCAAAAGTATTAGAAAGGCAACTATTACATAAAATCGAGCAAGTTGTTCCCATAAACGAAATTATACCACAACTAGAATTCGGAATTAGACGTGAACACTCAACCATCCAACAATGCCACAGAATAGTAAATATAATTAAAACGACTCTCGAAGAGAAAAAGTTTTGCACTGAAGTGTTTCTAGATATACAACAGGTATTTGATAGAGTATGGCATGAAGGTCTTCTTTATAAACTGAAATTACACCTAACAGACCAACTATATTTTATACTAAAATTATATCTTACTGACCGTTTTGACTTCCAAGTCAAAATTGAAGACAGCTACTTAAATTACCACATCATACAATCTGGCGTACCTCAGGGTAGCGTTTTGACCCCTTTCTGTATCTGATATTTATAGCTGACGTTTCATTCAGCAATGATACCTTCTTAGCTAGATTTGCCAATGACACGGGAATCTTGGAGTGGATATCGACCCTAATGTAGCATCACAAAAAGTAAAAAATCATTTAGATTACAAAACTGGCTTAAGCGATGGAATATCAGTCTTAATGCTAGCAAATCAAAACAAATTACTTTAACAACGAGAAACAACAAGAAAATCCGAGATACGGCTCTGACCTTGGTTTAGCACACCACATTTAGGTTAGCTCCGATAATATCGTTTAAATCTAATAGATTAAAGTGATCAAAAATAGTAAAAGTGTTTACTACAAAAATCTAGAGTGCTTTTCATCGATTGGTCTACAATCGCAGTGAGTAAAATTAATATTCTCAATAATTCATAATTACAACATATTCTGATAGTCAAAAAAATTATCACAAAGGCCGTTTCAACCGGTTTCAGAGCGGGTTTTATTTAAAACTCTGCTGATAATACAGAGCCGGATTGGCACGGGTAAAAAATTGACTATGATAAATAAATTTAAAGACAAAAATTATTAATCAAAAATGAATCCAAAAGAGAATAATCCTTCAAAAACCACCACACCATCTACATACTCAAACATACTAACTTCATTCAAATATCCGGCAAAAGACCAAGCTATTGTACTATCTGCCATAGAAGGAATTAAAATTCATGATTATATAGTTGCCATTGGATCACTTGTCTTTCCAAAGAACATAGTTTTTGCCTCGAAAATTGCTAACAACCGCATTTGCATTTGTTTATCTTCTAAAAGAATATTAGACCAACTCATTAATTCACACAAATACGTCCAAATCAGAAACGTGCAAGTAGAAGTCCGCAGATTAATAACTCCAGCATTAAGATTAGTCATCTCGAATGTTTGTCCAACCATTCCAAACGAAGTTATAGAAGAACTCAAGAAAATGGGAATTATAGCCATATCAAAAATGACATTTCTTCGAGTGGGTATGTCTGAGACAGAATATAACCGTGTTCTAAGTTTTCGGCGGCAAATCTACATCAATCCATTAGAAAACTTATCCATAATAGACTCTTTCAACATTTCTTTTGATTCCACAACATATCGAATATACCTTTCTATAGACGAATTTAATTGTTCTAAATGTCGAACAATAGGACACCGAGAAGTTGACTGCATTCAAACAACGGATTCGCCCAGTGAACAAATGGAAACAGAAGTACCTGAAAATCCTAATTCAAATAACCAAACCAATATAGAGCTAACTGAAACCACCAATAAAACTCCATCTGAAGTCAACATTCCCTATAACCCTCCAGCTCCTACCCTATCTATAACTAGCAACGATAACCCATATTTAAATAAAGATAAGGCCAAAAGACGATTATCAAATTCTCCAGATGTTTCTTATATTCCCACATCACAAAACGTCTTCTCTGTTCCCAAAACATCTAAACCAAAAAAAAGGGCCAAGTCGACTGAAAATACATTTGCTGTCCTCGATCCTATTAAAAACTTAATAGAACAAAAAAATCCGCCCTTTCCTATAGGTTATTCAGAAATATGCCTATTTTTAGAAAATGCCACTAACTCTAAAAACCCTGAACTTATAGCAAAAGAATACACCAATGAAATATCCGAAATTATTGACATTCTCACTTTTATCCACGCAAATATTCAAAATCCCTCTTTAAAAAGAACGATTAAAACTATTAAGAAAAAATTATCCTCAAATTATTATTCATCTACAGAAGAATCTGACAACGACACAATTAGTCAGGATAAATGATGTCTGATACATTTTTAATTCAATGGAACCTAAACGGATTCTACACCCACATTGAGCAATTAGAACTTCTTATAAACGATTTCTCCCCCATTGTAATTTGTCTGGAAGAATCTCACTTTAAAAACAATTCTGTAACACTTATAAATTATGTGCCATTTCTGAAAAACAGAAATGGAATGCATGCTAATGGTGGAGTAGCTACTTTCATTCGAAATGACACTGAAGCAAAAATAATTCCACTTATTACAAACCTGGAAGCTGTGGCTGTGTCAATTACCTACAGTAAAACCATCAATGTATGTAATATATACTTACCGCATCCTAACCAAGACGACATAAATGAACTAACAGCACTCATAGAAAAATTACCCCATCCCAAAGTAATTCTAGGCGATTTTAACTGCCATCACCCAGCGTGGGGTAGCCAAAAATCGATAAATGTGGCAACTTTCTACACAGTCTGATAAATAAATCAAATTTAATCTTATTAAACACTAGAAAGCCAACAAGATTTAATTCATATAACGGATCATTCTCTGCAATTGACCTGACTCTGTGTAGCCCATCACTAGCACACATGTTTCAATGGAACACAGCAAAAACTCTGCACGACAGTGACCACTTCTCCTTACTTATTTCAATCGAGACAAACCAACCTCTTAATCCGAATGTATATCAAAGATGGAAAATAAAATCAGCAAACTGGGAACTTTTTCAAAAAGACTTGAAAGACGAGATGGAAAATTATGAGATATCAAATGACATTCACAAAACCGTCACGGACTTTAACAACATTATCTTAAATTGTGCATCTACATCTGTAGGAAAAACTAAACCGTGTGAAAGGCAACCGGTACCCTGGTGGAATCAAGAAATCTCTCGGGCCTTGGCTGCTAGCAAGCACGCCTTTAATGTTTTTAAGAGACACAAAACAGAGGAAAACCTAATAAAATTTAAGAGATTGAGAGCTAGTACACGATTCTTAATAAAAAAGAGTAAGAAGGAGACCTGGATTGAATATGTTAGAAGCATTAACACATCCACACCAGCAAATATAATCTGGAACAAAATAAAGAAAATAAAAGGATCAAGTTTACCTTACTCAATAAATGCACTTTCATATAATAACCAAATCATCTCTTGTAGAAACGACATTCCTGAAATTCTAGTAGACGTATTTCAAAAAAACTCTAGCGATTCTGTACTAGATCCGATCTTTTCTACACATAAGACTACCACAGAATTTGTAGACATCAAAATTCGCAACCAGATCTCTCCCATAAATGTACCCATAACTTTGCAAGAATTAGATTTTTCTCTTTTAAACTTAAAAACCACATCTCCAGGTCCTGATGATATTCCATCGATATTTTTAAAAAATCTACCCCAAAAATGCAAAAAGATACTTTTAGACATCTTTAATCACATCTTTTTAAATCATTACTTTCCTGATAATTGGACCAAAGCTATTATAATCCCAATTTATAAACAACACAATCCAAAAAATTGTCCCACATCTTACCGTCCTATTTCCCTCACCTGTAGCATGTGTAAACTTCTCGAGAAAATTTTAAATTACAGGCTTACATGGTATCTAGAAAATGAAAATCTCCTGACCACAGTTCAAAGTGGTTTTCGACGAGGAAGATCTGCTAACGAAAACTTAGTGGCACTTGAGTCAACCATTCATGATGCATTCTTACTAGATCAGAAAGTTATAGCAGTCTTTTTTGATGTGAATAAAGCTTTCGACACAACATGGAGATACCTCATATTAAATAAACTTGATAAATGGGGAATTCAAGGACATATGCTTGGGTTTATAAAAAACTTTCTGAATAAAAGGGAAATACAAGTAAGAGTAAATGGATACACCTCTACCACTAGAATACTCGACAACGGTGTTCCACAAGGTTCTATTTTAAGCCCAACTTTATTTTTAATTGCACTGAACGATGTAATAAATACAATGAAGCCTCCTATAAAAGCAAACTTATACGCTGATGATTTAGTTGTGTATATTAAATGCAAAAATATTACATCTGGGGCTAAAATACTACAGAACCTTCTACACAAAATCGAAGAATGGTCTTCCAAAACAGGCTTCCTCTTTTCAGCTAATAAGACACATTACACAGTTTTCAGCAAACGCAAGAATACCATTCCTGTTTCGTTAATATTTAACGGTCAAAATATATCTCATTCAGAGGAATCGAATTTTTTGGGTCTAACGTTTGATTACAAATTAAACTGGAAAACACACATTACGACTTAACAACTAACATGTCAAAATAGAATAAACTTGCTGAAAATTCTATCCAATAATATATGGGGAGCTGATTCTAGTATTCTGCTTAACCTCTACAAATCAGTTATTCGCAGTAAACTAGACTACGGTGCAATATGCTACGATACAGCAAATAAAACGTTTCTAAAAAACCTTAACACAATTCAAACAACAGCTCTAAGATTAGCCGTCGGTGCCTTCAGAACTAGTCCTGTAAGCAGCTTACAAGTAATATCAAGAGAACCCCCTCTACATCTAAGACGACATCTACTTAGTTTAAATTATGCAGCAAGAATATCTTCCAATAAAAAGCACCCATTATATTCTGAGATTATTAACGCACCTACATCCAATTTGTATAGAAACAAACAATATAAAGACAAACCCTTTAGGGAAAGAATCAATCAAAAAGGATTCAATTGCAATGAATTCAAATTATCCATAACTACAAAATTAGACTTTCCTCCATGGCTTACCCCCTTACCTATCACCGATTTAGCTTTAACACAGTACCCAAAAAATACAACAAATCCTAACCTTATCATTAAGGCATTCAAAAAAATTATGGAGAAGTATCCAAATCACCACATAATATACACAGATGCATCAAAAACGGAAAGTGGCCATGCTGCAGCCTTCACAAATAAAAATTACAAATATGCCATTAGAATTCCACAGCATTGCAGCATTTACACCGGAGAAACCACAGCGATATTAGAAGCTATCAAGAAATCCTCTTCAACGACTGAAAATAATATATTAATCATCACAGATTCACTCAGCGCAATTCATGGAATTGATCAACTTTACCCTAGCCATCCTATTGCACAAAACACAAGAAATGAACTTAATGCACTACACCATATAAATAAAAAGGTTACATTTATCTGGATACCTTCACACATTGGCATTAAAGGCAACGAGGAAGTTGATCAATTAGTACTAAAATCCATCAAAAATGAAAATGTTCCAGAAATTACTAAATATCCCCACACCGACCATAAACGACAGTCCATGAATCATATAATAAATTTATGGCAAGCAACCTGGGATGCAACAGACTCTAAGTTGAAAACAATAAAGCCTCGAGTAGACTCTAGCCTACCACAACAAGGAAAAAGAAGAGATCAAGTAATCGTAAATCGTCTTCGAATCGGCCACACAATACTAACACACCAACATCTTCTAAATAAAGAACCAGCTCCAATTTGTACCTACTTCTCAACCTACTACTTGTCAAATACTTGGGATTGCATCTGGATGAAAAACTAACATAGACAACCCACATTAAAACTAAACGGAAACAACTAGATCTTAAACTAAAAAATATGAACTGGCTATTTAAGAGTAGCTCTCAGTTATCTCTTAAAAATATACTTATATCAGTTTGGGCATATGGAATAGAACTATGGGGCTGTAGTAAACCTTCAAATACGAAGATACTTCAAACATTCCAATCCAAAATACTCTGTATGATAAGTAAAGCTCCATGGTATGATTAAATACTGATAAATAATTTATTCACCCAACCACTTGCCGAAAGAAGATTAAAAAGGGTCTGGCCAGAAGACCTACCGCAATAATACTTAGAGAGCCGTCATTGTACGGTACCTAACTCACATTAATTTACTTACAGACTATTTACTTATTACTCTGTGTATAGAGTAGATTGTAAACATGCAATGTAACAATAAAAAAAATTATTTTGATTATAATTTACTTGATTATAATTATTATAAAGGTGGTTTTGCATATGATCCGTCCTCGTATATTAGTTATTTCTGTGTTAAGTTGTAACAGTATGCTCTATTTGATAAATTTAGTAACAACACAACATGAGTGTGTTAAATTTAAAAAGACTCCGGCGTCCAATCTGGCACATATTCCCGTATGCAGCCACTCACATTCCCATATATCATCATTTTTGGCTTTACATATCGCCGTTTAGACAATGAACTAACCAGTCTTTATGTTTTCATGTGTGAATGTTCAAAAGCGACTTCGCCTCCATTCATAAAGTTTCTCCAATTACAGAGCGCTGTGTTCTGTCTCTATCAAATCCAAACATTCGCGATTTTGCGGCTGTTTGAGCCCATTCTCTATAAATAGAGTGCCAGTTTCTTTTCTGGGTTGTTCATTGAAAAGTTTTTAATGGAAGTAGGACTTTTTGGAAAATAAGGAAATTGATCCTCATGTTCGCGATTGCGAGATAAAAAATTGAAGTTACGAATAGCTTTTTTATTATTTAAAATTAATAGAAAAGTCTTAATAACGATAACTTTTAAATTGTCAGCTGCTATAATTTTGGTAAATGGCATTTCAAGTAGCTTCTACCGATACAGTGAAAACCTACGGTGAAAACTGGTGCGTCTATATACCTGGCAAAAGATAATCCAAACTTTAGAGTTTGCATCATTTTGTCCATACATAAAAAATCCTCCACTTCGAAAATCGTTCTCCTTTTTCGATTTTGAACTGGAAATTTAAATATCAATAAACTTATTTTAACCTTCAATGGTGGCTTATTCCCATTAGGGTAGTAATTATTTTAAAATGCCACAAGAAATGGCTTCTTTACTTATGTATCCAAAAAAACTCAAAGGTGGTCTGTATCATACACACCGGATATATATATATATATATATATATATATAAACCAAAGAATTATTTTCTTCTTCTTTATTTCTAAAGTAGCGCTTCATTATAAATGTACTGAAATTTTACAAAAAGATCTAGCACCTAGACCAGTGGTTCCCAACGGGGGCGGTACCGCCCACCGGTGGGCGTTGAAGAGAGATAAGGGGGCTTTTTGGGTCCACGGAAAATTTGGAGGGCGTTGAGAAACAGCTGCCGCCCCCCTAAAGTAACTCATTGCTTCTTTGCTTCTAACAACTTCTAACAATCCGAAAATATAAACGAAATGCACAAATTGCATTTGGTTATGCACCGTGCAATTTTTTATTTATCACTCAGTCCAACACTGCAACAATTTCGACGTTGCAGTCGAACGTAGAATGTTTCAGTTTGGTTAGTATAATTCCACTTCCAGTAGAACCTTTCTGCTTTAAGTGAATTTTGGCTCCTTCGCGCAGCGGCATGGTCAGGCATAACTTAATCAATCGAGATTGTTTCGCTAAAGCAGGGTGGTGAATTTTCTGTGTGTTATTTGCAGAAAGTTTCAGTGCATTTATTAGAAATATATTTTATTGTAATACATATTTGTCACAAAGGTAAGTATCTACGTAACATTTATATCACTTACTATAATTCTTTATTATTTTTCCCTATCGTAATTTACGAGGTATTTGTAAAAATGTAATAAATCTAAATTTGTTTCCTTATATGTATAGTTATTGTAAAATATTCAAAAAGTATCAACTTGCACAAACTGGATCAAAGTAAAAAGTTAATTAGGACCTACCTACACTGAGAGAAGAATTGGGGAAAAAGTACAAAAAATCTTAATAAAATTTACTAAACTGATCATAGACTGCCAAAAATAAACTATTTACTGAATATAAAGTTATTTTTATAATATGAGTACAGTATGGTAATTTTTAATAAGTTGTTTTGCAATTTTTCCTCAAATTCTTCTCTCAGTGTATATTTCTTTACTTGTGGCATGTTTTAAATTTCTTGACTACTTGCTTGGATATTCCGCAACTCTGAAATGTTGATTTTGATAACTAAAAAAATATTTAAAAGTTTATTATTTAAAATTATCAAAGCGGTGGCTACAGTATATTTATTTTTACAGATATACCTACAGTATATCCGATCCAAAGAAAAAGTGCAGACAATACAATGTCGAATATTTGAAGTATGGTTTTATTCAGTCGCCTTCTAATAAGGCATTACCAATGTGTTTAATTTGCCAGAGAGTTTTTTCAAATGAAGCCATGAAACCTTCATGATTACAAGAACATTTGACCAAAATGCATCCCGACAGAAAAGACAGAAATTTATCATATTTTGAAATGCTCAAAAAACAACATTTCAAACGTTCAACTTTAGCTAGTATCTTTTCAGCAGCATCAAAGCAAGACGATGATGGGCTACGTGCTTCTTATAACATTTCCTTACTTATAGCTAACTCAGGAAAACCCTATACTATTGGCGAAGAATTAATACTGCCAGCTGTAAGCGAAGTTTTGCGGATTGTACTGCACCACCCGGCATCTGATATTATTAAAAAAATTCCATTAAGCAATAATACGGTACAGAGACGAATTGACGAAATGTCTGAGGATGTAGAGCGTTCTCTAACTAATTATTTAAAGACTACTGAGTTTTCTTTCACTTGATGAATCAACTCTACCAAACAATCTGTAAGCAAGAGTCTTTACTTCTTGCGTACGTTCGCTTCATAAAAAGTGAAAAAATCTGTCAAGGACTGTTATTTGTAAGAACACTGGAAACAGATACTAAAGGCAAATCGATATTTGATGTTCTGGAACACATTTTACAGATAAAGGTATACCTCTGGAAAATGTCATAACTGTTGCTACAGATGGTGCTCCGGCAATGGTTGGACGACACTGCGGACTGATAGCATATTTGAAAAAAGCGGTACCAAGTATACTCGCCGTGCATTGTGTAATTCACAGACAGCATTTAGTTGCAAAAAATTTTAGTGATCGCCTTCATTGTTCACTACAGTATGTAATTACTGCAGTTAAAAAGATCAGAAGCAGTGCTCTCAATGATAGATTGTTTAGAAAACAGTGTGATGAAAACGACAAGAATTTTAATCGTTTATTGTTGCACACAGAAGTTCGATGGCTTTCGAAGGGTACCTGTCTAAAAAGATTTTATGAACCCTTTGACTCAGTTTTAGAGTTTTTTGAAAGCAAAGATGATTCTTTGAGAGACAATTTATTAAAATTTAAGAGCGATATTGCTTATTTAACTGATTTATACGATAAATTTAATGAAACAAACCTACAACTACAAGGTGATAATTTGAATTTGATTAAAGCAAAAAGAACTATTTCCTCGTTCGTGTCAAAACTTAATTTGTATAGGCAAAATTTGGCTCGGAGACAATTTCATCAGTTTCAAAATCTTTTCTCTGTGGAGACAAATGATGAAGACATTCTGGCATATTGCCAGCACTTGGAAGCACTTCAAGAAGATTTTAGGAATAGATTTCAGGATATCCTTGGTCTGATTATTCCAGATTAGGTACTAGAACCGTTCTCAAGTTTAGAAACAGCAGAATTATCACTACAGGAGAAATTGATAGAATTGTCAACAAATGAAGAGTTAAAAGTGACATTTAAAAATGGATATCAAGAATTCTGGCTGCAATGTCAAATTTCAGTATTATATCCAGCTTTGTGGGCTGCTTCAAAAAAGTTTTTTATTGCCTTTCCTTCATCGTATTTAGCCGAAAGGGGATTTAGCATAGTCAGCAATTTATTAACAAAGAAGAGAAATATACTGTCCATAGTGGAGCGCGGTGATTTAAGATTGCTGATGACAAGTATGGAACCAAATATTTTTTTTTAATTTGTTGTTGCTTGGATTAGTTAAGGGGCCGTCGAATCATATTTAAGGTAGCCTTTGACCCAAAAACGGTAAAACAATTGTAAATGAAAATGCGTTACTAATTTGAAGAATGAAAGAGTTTTTATAAGGGAGGCGTTAAGTATTTTGTTTTTGGAAAAATGGGCGGTAGGCCGAAAAAGGTTGGGAACCACTGACCTAGACTATGTTTTAACAAAAATATAAAAGGTAAAATTTGCAGAACCCATAGAAGAAATCGAAATTACTGTTTATGATACAGAACTAAAACAAAGGCAACTATGTATGGTTTTCGAAAGATAGCTGATGTACCTAGATATAAAAGAGACTAATAGTAACGAAACAGTATGTAGAAACACACAGCATGCAGAATACGACAACAGAAGAAATTCTATAGATAAAATAAATCAAAAACTTCAATCCACAAAGTGCAAGTTGTTTTGAGCGACGAAAAAGTAAAACCACAGATCACTGAAAAGACAAAACAAGTACTTGATGAATGAAAAATAACAGCAACTAACCCTGAAACATACCTGCAGAACTGCTAAAACACGCCCCTTCAACCCATATACTAGAATTAAAACAAATATTTCTCAAAATGAAAACAAAAATACCACAATATTTATAGGGAAATTGTATGCGAACCTGATAATTTATTTGTCATAAAACAGCCTTTAGAAAAACAATAGCATTCAACGCTGAATATTATAATATATTTGTAGTTCTACGAAAGGTCTATGATAGTGTTTTAGTCAACAACCTGTGAAAAGCAATGAAAGATCTATATAAATGTTGTAAAATCACTTTCTGTATCTGTATCTGTAGAATAGGGAGGCCGAGTTAAGTTTTAGCTCATTGTCCATCCTGAATTTTCTAGGAAGCTGGACAAGTCACCAGAGGACATCTTCTGTATGTGAGTAGATGTGACCCAGGGGGTTCGCCGAATGCGTACTTTCCGGAAATTCACATAGCACTGGCTTTAGAGTTTTATCTTTTCGTTTATACTTCCTGTATAGAGGTGTGTGTACTAGCCCCAGTGAGTGGGGGTGTTAACTGAGTTGACAATGACCAGTTAAAAAACCTCAACGCTCAAGCGTAGGTTTTTCCAGGTCATTCACAAGTGCTTCTTTGATGTTAACTTCGTAAGCCTGGAAAGTCTACATCCTTTCCCTTCTTGATGAGATTAGATGAAAGGCAGCTGAATTAGATGAAATACTAGTAGAACTGTTAAAACTAGTAGAAGAGGATAACTTGGAAGTATTGGCAGATTTATTCAACACAGTGTATGATACGGGAATAATATCACAAGAGTGGCTGAAGTCAGCATTTATAACCATCCCTAAAAAACACTGAGCCACATGAGTCATACTTTAAAAGTACTGCTGAAAGTATTACATAAAGGTCGATTCAAACACATCAGTCCCGTCACAGTCCCGGCGCCGAACCGGTCCTGTTTGGTCACAGAACTATTAATTATCTGACAGTTGGAAAACTGTTCTTCAACTGATGAATGTGAATGCCGGCGGCATATTTCTATTAAAGAATATTTTGTATGACGGATTGTTGGGTCGGCGCCGGGACTGTGACGAGACGTGACTGATGTGTTTGAATCGACCTTAAGAGAATATACGAAAGGCTAGAGGAGGATATTAACGAGACACAGTTCGGGTTCCGAAATGGAAGGTATACTCGAGAAGGACTACTCGAAAAAGACAGGAAAACTAATATCAATACTTATAAACAAGCGCATTGACAATAAATATAGTGCAAACATTAAAGTGCCATAGTTTAAATATAGGAGTAATTTAAAGAGTAATTTAGGAGTAATTTAAAAATGCTTAAAAGGACAAAATATCCCTGATGATTGAAATATTGGATACATCATCTCAATATTCAAGAAAGGAGATAAACGCAAATGCTCTAATTATAGGGGAGTAACTGTTATCAGTTCAGTGGGGAGGTTATACGGTTGAATAGAAAGAATAGAATCAGAATACGAAAACATAGAAGAACAAAATGGATTTTGTGTAGGAAGATCGTGCACTGATGGTATATTCATTCTGCAACAGGTAATCAAAAAGGCAAGGAATCTATCTAGCCACCTTTAAAAAAACTGTTTCAAACATTGACGAAAGTAGGTCTCAGTAGAGAGTATGTAGATGCTATCGCAAATATATACAAAATATCTCGGATCTATAATATCTAAAGAAGGCGCTACCTTATATATCGAACCTTTCTAAAGCTATCATAGCAGGAATGAAGATATTAGAAGGAGGTCAAATACTGTATATTCCAGTGTTGAAACGAGACAACTAGTGTGGTGAAGCGAATGAATGAAGATAGATGGCCAAAGAAAGCTTTAAATTACATACCACAATAAATAAGAAGAAGGTGAGGTCTTCAGTTGCCTGGGAAGAAAATGTACGGCACGTAATGAGAGATAGAGCCATCAAGAGTAATTTAAAAATAATTAATTCATGGATTCAATCGTTTCTTGATGAAAATTCATTTTATGTAACAATAAAACACTGAAAACTTTGTTTTCAAAACTCAAAATTTATTATAAAATCTTATCACTACAACTGTTTCGGCCAATTGCCTTTCTCAAGTGATGTACTTTTATCATGCGTTTACACTTTATAGTCTTTAATGAAATAATTTGAGAAGGAGAGAACTGTTTATCTCAAGTTGGTCATTCAATATTATACCTGTGTTTTTTAATTTGGTAATTTTCATAGATTCTGACAAAGATAGATTAAGGCTTTAATTTTGAATGTGCATATGTAGAATATGTTCTTCTATTATTGAAAACCCTTTTATGTTCTGCTATTCGTTTATTAAAATTTCTACCAGTTTGACCGATATAAGTTTTTGGGCAGTCGCCACATTTAAGTTTGTATACACCACTGTGCAAGTGCTTTTTATTTTGGCTCTTGTTGTTTTTAATATATTTGCCTAAGTTGTTATTTTTTCTGAAAGCTGGTGTTATTCCTTTCTTTTTTATGTGTTTGGCTATCTTTGTTGATATTTTGCCTGTATATGTAATCGAGCAGATCGTACTGGGTTTTTGCTCTGGTGGTGGAAGTATTTAAATATTTAAACTTAAAATTAAATATTTAAAAATTATTAATTACCAGAAATTCCAATATAGTCCTAATACAACTTTGAGACAAAATTAAATATTATTAAGCAAATAGCAGTAAATAATGGATACAATGAACAAACAATTAATAAAATTTTAAATCAAAAACTATACAAGAAAGCCCTGAAATTAGTATTTTCATCACCAGAGAAAAACCCAGTATCTTCTGCTCGATTACATATACAACCAAAAATCAACAAAAATAACCAAAGACATAAAAAAGAAAGCAGCAACACCGGTTTTTAGAACAAATAACAACTTGGGCAAATATATTAAAAACAACAAGAGAAAAAATAAATAGCACTTGAACAGTATTGCATAAAAAACTTAAATGTGGCGACTGCCAAAAACTTACATCGGTCAAACTGGTAGAAATTTTAATAAATGAATAGCAGAACATAAAAGGTCTTTCAATAATAGAAAAACAGATTCTACATACGCACTTTACCTTCTAGATCATAATTATTCTTTTAATGACGAATTTAAAATTCTTCGCAATCCAAAAAAGTCTTTAAGATATATTTGTTAGAATCTATGAAAATTAACAAATTAAAAAACAGAGATATAATTCTGAATGGCGAAATTGAGACAAACAGTTCTCTCCTCCTCAACCTAGTTCATTAAAGACTATGAAGTATAAAGGCATACCAACAATAGATCACTTGAGAAAGGCAACCAGCCGAAACGACTGTAGTGATAAGAATTTATAATAAAGAATTTATAATAAATTTGGTGTAATAAATATCAAATAAAGTTTTGAAATAAAATTTTCAGTGTTGTATTACTTAAAAATAATTGTTAATAGTCACTAAATTGTAAATCGAAGCCAAAAAAAATATCGCCAATATTCAGATACCCCAGATTAAAAAACGCGAAACTGGTTCATATTTAATGAAGATGCGCGTCGGACCGACTAGGGTGAATTGCCCAGTTGTCGGCCACTTAACTGAATTTTCCCATTAAACCGACGTTTAAAAAGACCTGATTGATTTAATTCTAAATTTGATCATTTTATCTGATAGCCTGTAGTATACTAAACTAATTTATGTCCATTCAAAAATGAGAAATCTATTTAGTTTCCTTTCCTTAAATAAAATATTAAAAATGTGCTTTTTGCCAGTTCTCGGCCACGTGGTTTTTTTCTCGGCCATGGACATGCCGGTTTTCGGTCGGGTGGCCGAAAACCCCCTTTTTTCGACCATGTTAATTAAACATTGAAATAAAAGTAGAAAATAATAACAAAATACCTAGCAACTTTATTGCATGTAAGCGGTAAAATATGCTCAAGCATACACTACATTTTTAAAACTAACAAATACAAAAAACACTTTGAAACTAAACAAAAATAAGTATAGGTATTCTTCAAAACAGTAGTAATACTTTTAAAGTTGCATTGATTGTCTTTAAACTCATTTGCACGAACTACATACAAAATTTTTGATTGCAGCTTCATCATACGATAAATGAGATAACTCAGTGCAAGCTAAATGAAACCACTTAGGGCATATATCACAACCTAAGTTTTTCAACAAATCATTTTCTGTATCACTTATTAATTCGTCTTCGCAAAGAGAACACATCAGTTTCAATTTCTTGGATACATTTTTTTTTGCTGTTTTATTTTTTTTCGAACTATTTGTACTTTGTTTTTCCTTTCTTTCATCTTTTTTCTTCTGTTGCGCTTCTTGTTTGTTCTTTTTCTCTTGCTCTTGCTTTTCGATATGTTTTCTCCACGCTTTGGACGAGATAGCACTCGGCAATTTTTCTTTCTTTTTATTTTCCGAACCTTTTTTTATAGGCTCCGGAAATCTGAGATGACGAGAAAATGGGCTTAACACTTCTTTAACTTCCACAGTTTTTGTAGGGGTTTTTTCTTGGGACCATTTTGGTGCGTAGTCCTTAGTTTCAGCTTCAGTTTGTAGATTCTTTAATGGCGTTCTTACTTCCTTTTTCGTATAAAATGTTTCGACATTTATCGATACACATTTTTCTTTATCTCTTTCTTTGTTTTTAATTCCTGCCAATTCCGTTTTATTACTTTGCTCGTTCTCTTGCGTCTTTAAATTTGTCTCTTCTTTTTTATAAGCTGGTACCTCTGTTTCTTCTGCCTGCTCCAATTTATCATTTATTGTTTCATTTTTCTGTGTAGTGTCATCTTTTTCATTTTGAACATCTAGATCGGTAATTTCTTTTTTTTGTTCAGATTTTTCATGCATTTTGCCTTTCTCTTTCACAAATCTCTCTTCTTCTTCTTTATATTGAATTTCCGTTGTTTTATTTTTAGTGGTATATTCATTTTCCTTTTCTGGCTGTTCGTTTTTATCATTTACTGAGTCATTTTCATCCATTCCTTCAATGTTACTTTTGTCGTTTTGACTATCTGGATCAATATTTTCCTTTAGTTCTTCCGATTTCTCCTTAGTTTTGTCTTTGTCCTGCTCAACCTTTTGTTCAATATTAACGCTTTCTTTGTCAGTTTTCTGTTCGCCATTATTAGTTTGTTCTATAGTACAATAACGAGCACAATCGCCATTCAACGCTTCCATTTCACAAGCATCATATTTGTCAGTATTTAGTACTTCGTGTTGGGGTTCTTCAAAAAACTGATTTATAGAGATATTATCGAATGCCATTAGATTTATTTCTTCAACAGGAATAATCTGCAGTGACTCCATAGGTACTACGGTTCCTACTTCCAAAGGAAAAGTATTTAGATTATCCGCAATCGTATCCTGCTTATTGATGGTAATATTGCTTATAACATGTATCTTTTTTTGTTCTTGTCTCACATTTCCGTCATTGTTAACACCAAATGTTATATCATTTATTGCTTTATAAATTATGTCCGTGTTAATACCACTATTTTTTAATTTCTTTTCTAAAATTTTAATGACTTTTTTTGCTGCTTGGGCTTCCTCACAGCTTATTTTTTCTGCATGCTCCATGCTATCGTGTTTTCTTTCTAATTCATTTTTTACACATTTAGTGTAGTCAACATTGTTTGGATTCAAAGGAAACAAGCCACACTTTCGGAAGCCATTTTTAATACATGGTTGCATATCTGCTTTATCTAACGCCTGCTGAAATACTTGACAAAAATTTATCTTTGTGACAGCGGTATTCACGTCTTGTTCACTTTGCCATAGTCGAATGGTCTTCTTCCATTCATGTTTTAATGGCCTAAACACACTAACATCAGCCGGTTGTAGGATGTGAGTAGTGTTTGGAGGAAGTGCATACAAAACTACTCCATTTTTTTCACAAAATTCACTCAGAAATATATTAAGGTGTGATCTGTGTCCATCAATAAACAATATTATTGGCTTCTTAATATTATTGTCTTTAAGCCACTGGTTAAAATCATTGCAGATATATTCGTAAAACACGTCGCTTTTCATCCACCCACTTTCAGATTTTCCCAGCACCCAATTCTCTGGCATATTATTTATCAATGCTTTCGGAGGCCTCACGTAAGGAAAAACAACAAGTGGAGGACATATATTACCACTGGCATTAAATGTTACGAGCACTGTTAATGTTTCTTTTTCGTTGCCTTGTTTAATTGAATAAACGTTTTTATATCCACGGGGAGCAAGAACTTTTCCGGTTTTCGGACACAATGAAAAACCTGATTCATCGCCATTAAAAATTCGGGAAGGGTCTTCCATGATATCCATAATATTGTTTTCTTTTAAGAACTGTTCTAGTTCTGAAAACCAGGACTTAATATATTCTTTCGTGATGACTGCCCTCGCTTTGTTAATACTCTCGGACTCACGTAATCGTATTTCTGGGTGCCGTTTGATGAAACACATATACCATTTTTCTCCAGGCCTGTCATTTTTGAATTTTTCAATTTTTCCGTTTTCTGTTGCTATTTTAGTTACTGTTTCTATTAGTTCTTGCTTTTTTATTGGGAATCCACACTTGGCCAGACTTATGACCCAATCCCTAATGCGTTTTTCTCCTTCGACAGTCATGATTGGCTCTGGGCCCGTTTTACGTAAATTGTCTGGGGTTTTCCCCGACACCCTGTCTTGGAGAGTGGTCCTGGGCACACTATAATGTTTCGCAGCCGTTCTTGTGCTCATTTTGCCCTCTCTTACAGAATTTAGTGCAAGCATTAAATTTTCTTCCGAGTACCGGAACAGTTTTCTTGCCTGCGTTGACATATTTAATTTTTTGCTGTGCTTAGTGGTGGCCATCTGGAAAAGAATAATTTAGTAAGTATTTTGCGTCAAATTATATTTTTCAGTTTTGGGGATTCCCAAATTTATTTAAAAGAACACGTAGTTAGATACAAAATAATTAAAAACAAATCAAACCTTTAAAGTTAAAGTTAATGGCCGAGAAAGGGCCAATTTACCTTTTCTCGGTCGCTAGTTTAAACTTTTTTATTTGCCGCGTTTTTTTAGATAGCCCGGCCGAAAACTGGCTATTTTGTAGTACTAACTGTCTTACATACGCCGGTAAAATGGTTACGACTTATTATCAAGTCGTGACACAAACGAAGACAAACAATATTTTGCTTTTAAGACCGGCTCTCGGCCACCTCGGTCGAGAAATGGTTTGACAGTTTTAATTAAGCCAGTTTACCGGCCACCAAACAAAACATTTAAAATTCATGATTTATCAGTTTGGCTCTAAATATAACAATAGCTGAACATATTACTTATCTAAAAATAATAAAAACTTACCTTTAGAATCAGTATTTTACAAAATAATCACTATTTCCGCATGGGGTGCACACTAACAAATTTTTAAATAACGACCACATGTATACATCTTCGTCCATAGCCAACTTTTAAATGACGTTTGTTTTACATACGCAAGCTTGCAAAAATGGCGTTTAGTGCGAAGTGGGGGGTAAAGGGAGTCTGAAGTGAGGTATATCTCAGAAATCGCGGTTCCACTCAAAACTTCTAATTTATTCACTATATTGTCTGAAAATGACCGAGAACTGGTAGTGGCCGGCTAACTGGGCGATTTACCCTATTGACTACAAATAGCGGTTGTTAAAAAATAAATAAAGCGGAAAAGCTATAAATACGTCTTAATTTGATACAAAGACTGGACTATCTTAAAAGAAAAATCCAAGGTTAAATAAAATGATAAATGAAGTAGTATCCCAGTTAATTTTGACTTAGTTTTTATAAAGACAAATTTCAATATTTTTTAGAAGCAACGTAAATATTTTAGTTCATTAATATTCGTTTTCTTTTCTTTACAGTAAGTATATTCCAAACTGTTCAAGCTACCAGGAAATTATATTCTCTCTCTTATATTCTCAAAGACAACAGATCCGTTCAACGCCATTGTTTCACTGTGTAATCCGGTTATTCATGCATTAGAAAATGAGCCTAGATATATCCAGTTCAGTCGCAATCAAAACACAAGCTATCTCTATTGTAAATTTTACATTATGTAAATTAAACGTTGTGTAGATTGGTTGTTTGGCATGGAGGAACAATTGAACTAACAATCGGGAAAGAGATAAAGTGTTGCTAAAACTATAATGTATATCGAGAATGAACTGCAAAATATATGATCTTCAAATTTATATATAGATATACATACGGGAAATAGTCTAACATTTGTTTTGTAGAACAAAGTAATTTGTAGAAAACCAAAGTCGAATTTATTTTAGAGGAATAGGACGGACCCAGACAACTACCAACTAAATCCATTACCCAAAACACCATGTACTATGAGAGAACTAAAATTAAATTAATATGTCACATTCCAAAAGACAATTTAAGATGACAATGTTCCACTATAACATATAGGCGAGGCAATGAAGCAATAAACCTACCAATTTTTTTTTCAGTAAAATGGATCTCTATAAAACGTTTTGCATTCAATTCGTATGAACGTCAGGAAATTTTGTGAACAAAAGTAATGATATGGAAATTAAAATTGCGTTATTTAACGAGGAAAATGTAATTTAGACCAGGGTGGATCTGTTTTGAGGCGGATCTAGCATTCGAATTTTTGCAGAAATTGAAAAAAACCTAAATTTTTTTCATTCTGATCTAACTTACGCTCTTCTCTCCTGGGGCCATCCTTGTCATGTTGATAACGTGTTAGGACAACAAAAAAAGTGTGTTCGTATTATCTCTGGGCTCGGTTATCGAACAGACTGTAAAAACTCTTTCAGAGGTTTTAATAGTTTAACCTATCTTGTATAGGTTATAGGGGTGTAGAGTTGTGTTATAGAGGTAGCACCTTTTATCAGAACGACCACATCGAGCGTCATAGACGGGAGATGGTTCTTGATAACTGGTCCTCATAAGACAGCTAACTCTCACTTATGGCTCCACGTGCCACACCCCGGGCAACTGCATTGGTCTGCAGGCTAAACTAAGTGAGGGTAGCCAGATATGGCGAAAATTCCACCGAGCGATTGCCGGTATAAGCAATCCCACACTTACTGACCAACGGCTTCGGGCGGATGAGTTGGTAAGTGGTAGGGCACCCTTTTGTCCTGGAGTTGAGAAATCGGCTTCGAAGGCGGAGGAACTATTAAGTAGTCAACGGCATAAGGATGTGGAAAGCCACGGGATGACTACCACATTCTATATCCCTAGTAAAACCATCATGACGAGTAGGAGTTTTAAAGCTGATATGCCATGCGACCCGATTAGCGACCGGCGTCGTCGAGTTTCCGGGCTGGACGATGTGAAATCAGAGACCGGCCACGCAACGGTGGGTACCAGGCCTTGCGTGGGAAATATGCGACTGGATAAAACAAATAAACATATCAGAAAAAATACTATTAAGATAGCTACATGTACGTAAGAACTCTTTATCAGACTGGAAAACTAAACAACGCATTTAATGAAATGAAGAGGCTCAAAATTGATATTCTGGGGATAAGTGAAATAAGATGGCCAGGTACTGGTAAGTGCGAGAAGAAGGATGCAACAATATTTTTTTCAGGCAGCAGAGAAGAAGATGTCAACCATAGGCATGGAGTAGCGGTTCTAGTAAATAATAACATCAGAAAACATATAAAAAATTTTATTCCATATTTAGAACGCTGCATGTTGATCCAGCTAAGTGCGCACCCTCTAGACATAAATATAATTCAGGTTTATGCTCCCACATCGGAGAGTACGGATGAAGAAGTTGAAGAGTTTTACGAACAGTTAGACGACATCATAAAAAACCTAAAGAAACAAGACATAACCATGGTAATGGGAGATTTCAACTCCAAAATAGAAAAAGGTGAAGTCAGTGACGTAGTTGGCAAGTATGGGTTGGGAACAAGAAATGAACGAGGTGATCGACTAATACAGTTTTGCCAGGAGAAAAACTTAATTATCACAAATACTTGGTTTAAGCTACCAGTAAGAAGATTGTACACTTGGAAGTCACCACAGGATAGGTCTGGGTACATCGTTAGAAATCAGATAGACTTCATAACAATTAACAAACGATTCCGTAACGCAATAATATCAGCCAAAACATATCCTGGAGCTGATATAAACTCTGATCATAATCCTCTTGTAGCCCAATTACGAGTAAGACTAAAAACCATAATACAGAAACAGAATAACAAAAGATTAGATATGGATCAACTTAGAAATCCTGAGATAAAAGCCAAGCTTACAAATAGCATTAATAGTAATGTTGCTTTAACAACCAACACTGATGATATTGAAAGAGACTGGATCAACTTAAGGGACGCTATATGCAACGGTGCAAAAGAAATAATTGGTGACTCCGAGCGGAAGAAGAAGAACGAGTGGATGACAGATGAAATATTACACCTTATGGACAGAAGGAGGGAAAATAAGAATAATCCCGAACAATATAAAGAACTGGATAGAACTGTCAGCAGAAAGATAAAAGAATCCAAAGAGAAATGGTTGCAAGAAAAATGTCAAGAGATAGAAGAGCTAGAACGAAGACACGATAGTTTTAACATACATAAAAAAATCAAGGAGTTTACTTATACTTACAAGAAAAAACAGTTTGGTAGGTTAATAGACGAGAACAATAAACTTATTGTAGATAAAGAAGAACAGTTACAGACTTGGGCAATCTACATAAAAGATTTGTTTACGGATTATCGTCATATTTCTACGAACACTCTTGATCTGAATGGACCAAAAATATTGAAAAGTGAGGTGATAAAAGCTATAGATCAAACGAAAGATGGGAAAGCAACAGGATGCGATGAAATACCAGTCGAATTCTTAAAAGTTTTTAACGAGAACAACCTGAATGTAGTATTGGAACTGTTTAATAAGATATACGATACTGCTCAAATTCCATCGGACTGGTTGAAATCTACATTTGTGCCCCTTCCCAAGAAATATAATTCTAAGACGTGTAGTGAATATCGCTATAAGTTTAATGAGCCACACCCTTAAAGTATTTTTGCGTATTATCCATTCCAGAATACGAGCAAAATTAGAACACAGCATAAGTAAAACACAGTTCGGTTTTAGATGCGGTTTTGGAACTCGAGAACCCCTCTTTGCAATACAAGTTTTGATTCAAAAATGCCTGGATCAACAGAAAGATGTTTACGTCTGTTTTATTGACTATGTGAAAGCATTCGATACTATCAAACATGGCAAACTCATAGAACTATTACGTCTTTCAGGACTAGACACTAAGGACATCCAGATTATAAAAAATCTATATTGGAATCAAACAGCCTACATGAAGAATGGACATATGGTGAGTGAAAACATAACCATTTCTAGAGGGGTAAGACAGGGCTGTATTCTTTCGCCACTGCTTTTCAACCTGTACACGGAACGAATATTTCTAGAGGCACTAGAAGAGTACAATGAGGGCATCAAGATTAATGGCGTACCAATAAGTAATTTTCGATATGCAGATGATACTATTATACCGGCCGATAACATCGAAGATTTACAGATGATGCTACATAGAGTTAATACAACTGGCAGCCGATTTGGACTGAAGATCAATAGAAAGAAAACTAAATTTATGGTGATCAGTAAAAAAAAATTTCAACATATCGACCTGCATATTGAAGACGAACGTATTGAAAGAGTACACCGATTTAAATATCTGGGATATACAGTAAATGACAAGTGGGACCCAGAAGTAGAGATTAAGATCCGAATTGAAATAGCAAGATCCAAATTCATCAAAATGAGAAAGCTCTTAAGCAACCGCAACCTAAGCATTAACCTCCGATGGCGCGCCACGAAATGCTACGTACTCTCTACGCTACTTTACGGCGTAGAAGGGTGGACGTTAACAGCAGCAACTATAAAGAAGTTAGCGGCTCTAGAAATGTGGCTGTATCGACGCATACTGAGAATACCTTGGACAGACAGAGTGACCAACACAGAGGTATTAAGACGAATGGGTAAAGAGGTGGAATTGTTAACAACTGTTAAAAGGAGGAAAGCGTCATACCTGGGACATCTGTTCCGTAATGATAAGTACAGTCTGCTATAGCTTATCGTGGAAGGCAAGATTGAAGGTAGAAGAGGTTTGGGCAGAAAGAAGAAATCCTGGCTGAGAAACTTGAGAGAATGGTTTCAAATACCAGAAGCTGCGAACATAATTCATGCGGCACAAAACAGAGAAACCTATCGTATGATGGTCGCCAACCTTCGGTAGAAGACGGCACATAAAGAAGAAGAACCTATCTTGTATATATATTATGCAGTGTCTGTTGCACATTAAACCACACCTTAGCCAATACAATGCGTATTAGATTTTCCCAATTATGCCACTAAAAACAACAGTAATCTTGTACTAGAATTTGAACGCCTTGAGTGAGCCCAAAATGCTTCAAGGTATTTAGCCATTATAACATAAAATAAGCAGTTAGCATAAAAGCTTTTAACTTTTATCTATCCAAAGCGAAAATTAAAAGATACCTTATATTTATATATTTCTCTATACATCTTGATTATTAACTTCTCTATTTATATTTATGTTTATATTTGACTTGTAAACTACAATTTAATTATTATTATTACCAATTAACTATCTAGGTAGTGGCAACGTAGCGCTAAACGTGTAAAAATTAAATTGTATTGGCTCCTGTATTAAACCCGATTTTTCGCGAAGTGCAGAGTAAATCTATTATATTTAAAGTATAAAGTGGAAAGTTAAGTAAGTATGTTCGAAATTGGCAAAAACACCAGGTAAAAGTAATACATAAACAATAAAAATGTCACCAATATTGGGTTGAACATTGTTGAACCTTGATTGATTGGGAAGCGGTGTTGCCAAGTCTACCGAAAAGTCAAGTAACTGGGGAGGCTCGAAATAGTATAGACTGCTCAATACAATTATTAAAATAAAGAAAATAAAGTAAGACGTTAAACTGAGAAGGGTTAAGCTTCAGAGGAGACGATCCGGGCGAGACCTTTATTGCGGTGAAACAAAATATTTTTAATAAGCAGAGAAGATAAGAAAAAATATCCTTTTCGAATTTCGAATTTCTATCTCTTTTACCAAGAGTCGCAAAATAGGGAGATCTCACATCAACAAAAAGGAGAAAATGGAAATAAATATACAAAAAATTATGGAAATGATGACAGAAGTGAGTATAAAGTGAAAAAAGTGAAAGTAGGATATAAGAAAATATATTCCGATCAGAAAATATGGCACTGGGATGGCATGAACCAAACGTTGGTGGTAGAGACCAAAGCAAAAAACTAAGCACCAGCATGAAAAGGATAGTAATGAAGATGAACAACGCGAAGAAAAGGATAATGAACTATGAAAACGAAACAAAACAAGACAGTAATACAAAGACAAAGCCGAAGAATGACAAGATACATTTAACTACATGGAATTCCAGAGGAACCTTTTATGAAGGTGCGCTAAAAGAACTAATGAATGAGGCAAGGAAGTATAAAATCGATTTAATGGCTCTTCGAGAGACAAACCAATTAGGATCGGAAATAACTAATATAAAAGATATGGTGCTTTTCAAAAGTGGAGGTAAAGATAGAATGCTTGGAACTGGTTTCTTAGTAGCTGAATGTATCAAGAACAAAGTGATAGCTTTTAATCCTATCTCTGATAGGATGTGTTCAATACGAATTATAAGTAAGAAGAGGAATTGGAGTATAATCAATATTCATGCACCGTCAGAAGACAAGGACGACGAAATAAAAGATCTTTACTATGAACAGCTAAATGATGAATACGAGCGCCTACCTAAACGTGATGTGAAAATAATAATGGTTGATTGTAATGCTAAAGTGGAAAAAGAACCTCTATACACTGCAGTAACTGGTAACTACAGTAAACACGAAGTAACAAACGATAATATTTAAAGACATTGTATTTGCCATGGAGAAAAACATGGTGGTGAGAAGCACACCACTAAAATGAAAAGAGATATACAAAGGTACGTAGATCTCCCCAGATGGAAGTAGGATGAATCAAATAGATCATGTTATGATTAAAAGTAAATATATGAATATCGTTCAGAAGGTAAGAAGTATGGGAGGAGCTGAAATCGACTCGGACCATTACCTCGTTAAAGTCACATGTGGGAGGAGACTGGGAGAAAAAGAGAAATCGAACAATAAAACAAAGAGAAAGTACAATATTGAAAAACTCAATAAAAGTTTAGACTAAAAATAGATTTAAAAATAAAAAGAAAGTAGAAATAAAAACTAAATATGAAAAAAAAACAAATCAAATTCTACAACAATGTGACCAAAATTTACAGACAGATCAAGCCTGGGAACAAATTAAAACTGTCGTAGGAAAAAAATACTTAAGCGCGACTCCAAGAGAAGTACAAACAAAGATTAGTTTGACAAAGAATGTCAGGCGATAGCAAATGAAAAGAAGAAGATTAGACAACAAATATTAACAGATAATAGAGAGTGTAAAAAACAAGAATATAGAATTTTTCGAGGAAGATTGAAAGCTCTCTGTATAAGGAAAAAGAGAAACTACAATGAGTTGAAATTAAAAGAGATAGAAGAGAAGTTTAAAAACAAAGAGGTGAGGTTGTTCTATTAAAAAGTGAAGAAGATGGGAAAAGGTTACCAAAGCCACTGTAGTTATATGAAAGGTAAAGACGAAAATTTAATTAGCGATCCGGCATAAATAATGACGGAATGGAAAAACATTTTGAAGAATTATTAAATGGTGAGGAGGACCACGAAGCCGTAGACAACTGGACAGTTGGAAAAGATGCGATAGTTGAAAGGCAGCCTACAGAGGAGGTGGTGACAACAATACAAGATATAGAAAATAACAGAAGTCCTGGTAAAAATATTTGGTGGAGAACAACTACAAAGAAAAATATATCAGCTACTAGTGCAAGTATGGGAAAAGGAAATAATGCCATCGGAGTGGTATGAGGCCCACATATGCCTTCTGCATAAAAAAGAGACAAACTAAAGTGTGACAACTATAGAGGTATAGCCTTATTAGACACGGTATTCGAAATCTTGGCAAGAATATTAAGAAATAAACTAAATTGCTACACGAAAAGAATCCTGCATGAATATCAGGCCGTCTTTAGAAAGGACAGATCTACTGTAGACCAAATCTTCTCATTAAAGAAGATAAAAACGACTTGTTATGAAGGCCCTGCATGTTTTGGTTGTGGATTTTAGACAAGCATATGATATAGTCGATAGAGTCAAAATGTATCGAGCAATAAAACATTTGGGTATACCAAAGAAACTGATCCGGCTAGTTAAAATGCCACTTAATAACTCTACGTGTGAAATTGCTTCAGACAGGGAGATCCTTTATCCACTACGTTATTCAACTTAGTGTTAGAACTAACGAACCTAGCAAAAACTAAGAAAGAATTAAAATGAGTTGTAAAGAAAATCATCAAATATATGATCATGAGAGGGACAGAAGGGAAAAAAGAAGACTTTAGTGTGAGGTCACTAAGTAGTAAAAGCTATAGTTTTAAAAGGGTGGAGAAATTTAAATACCTGGGTGTAGTTTTCGATGAAAATGGAAAAGAGAAATAAGAGCTCGAAGCCAGAATAGCAAAAGGGAATAAAAAATTAGGTAGTTTAAGAGCCATACTGAACTGAAAATACGTTTCTAGACAAGGTAGACTCAGAATATATAAAACAGTAATTCGACCCACAGTAACATATGCCGTGAGATATGGAGATTA
Source organism: Diabrotica balteata (assembly GCA_918026665.1). Lineage (NCBI taxonomy): Eukaryota > Metazoa > Arthropoda > Insecta > Coleoptera > Chrysomelidae > Diabrotica > Diabrotica balteata. The sequence continues at coordinate 41,432,037 of OU898279.1, read as the reverse complement.
ATTAAGAAGGAAGAGGATACTGTGGAGAGATGGGAAAAGATAATCTTGAGACGCATATTCGGAGGACCGAAGACAGAAGATGATTGGGAGAGAAGAACCAACAATGAATTAATGGCTTTATACAAAAAACCTACCATTACCAAGTTCGTCAAGGCACAAAGAATCAGATGGTTCGGACATGTGGAAAGAATGGCCGCAAACAGAATGCCTAAACTGGTAATAACCAGAAAATTAATCGGCCCCAAAAGAAGATGTAGACCCAGAACGAGGTGGATTAGTAAAGTGGAGGAAGACCTTAAACACCAGAAGGTGAGAGACTGGAAACTAAAAGCACAAAATAGAAGCGAATGGAGAAATATTGTACACCAGTGCCCTTATTCTTGAATTTCAGGGAGTAGAAATTGCAAGAGAAAGTGACGTAAAAGTAGGCGTGGCTCCCTAAAACCGAAAATGCTGTATTCTTAAAAAAACTCTTCTAATGTGTAAGAGAAATGTCACTCCCTAAGGTAATTACAATTTCTACTGATAGTAGGTAAGAGAAATTTTAAGTGGGAGCGAAAATAACAGTACATAACCTTTCAAAAACCTAGGGAAGTATTTTGTTTTTTAAAAAGCGGAAGTTAATAAAAGATGGATATCAATCATATGCTCTACTGGAATTATATTGTGTTTAATGATGTTTTGGAGGCAGTTAAAGATCTTCAAATTGGCCAGGATGTCCTCCAACCAACGGAGCTATTTCTTTTGTCAGATAGAAAATTTTTACAAATTTTAAAATATATTTTGGAATATTCATAGGTAGCAATAGTAGCAGGGTAGCAGTTAAGATTAAACTGCTCCAAAAAATCACTGCTTTTTGTCACCGTGACAATACTGGAGCAGTCACATTTTGTCACAGCTACACAAAAATCGCAGGTTGGCCCACCACTAAGGGGAGTGATCAGGTTGACAGTATCTTGTCCTTTGTCAATAATTAACTTTTGTGATTGGTTAAAATTTTTATTGAAAACCCGGCAACACTGTTCATAGTTTCTCACATTCCTTTCTACTCACCGTATTCAAGAATACAGTTTCTTAAAATTGAGAGAAATTATGATGGAGTAGAAAAGCGAGCTATCTTAGTGGGGAGTAAAATTTTCTCTCGATTCAAGAATGATGATGCAGGTCCTTCAGAGTAGTTAAGAATGTTGTATATACATATTTAAGTTAAAGATTTGTTTAAAATAATTGTAATTAGTTAATATTAGGATTATGTTGTAAAAAAATGCCCTAGGCCTTAACGGTCTGTTGTGCGTAAAAATAAATAAATAAACTATCTATCTGTCTTAAAATATGAATAAATTTGATTAGAGGCTAAAATAAATAAATACATAATAATAATAAAAATGAAAATATTTTTTATCAGAGAGCATTAAATTGATTAAACTTTTTTCATATATAATGTTTGAATATTTGTTTGTATTTTTTTTTCTTCTGTTACTTTTTTAGACACAAGAAACAAACTGACCTACTAGTAATATTTGTTTTTACAGTAACTTTGTATCATTTCTATATAAGTTTAGTTACGTCTATATAGAAATCCGTTTAATTTTAATGTCATTTCTCTTCTCTTTCATGCAATTATTCCGTTTACAGAAGTACAAAGGCAATTCAATTAAATTTTATACTCTAACACTTTAACGATCTATGCATTAAATGAATCGTTGTGTGCAAGCACCGTAAAAATATTTGCATTTCACAACCATTTTAATTATTTCTCTAAAGAATTTTAAATCCCACAGCACTAAAAACGTAGGAATGGTGTTCTAAAATATTGCAGATATTTTTAAATGTTGTGGTGCATTTAAATAATGAAGGAGATGACAAAAATAATACATAGCTGGTAAAGCAAAAATAAAAATTTTAAGTTAAAACTCAGTAAACAGCATAGAGGAATTTACAAATATCAAACAACAAGAACAGAGTATTTATTGAGTCTGTATTTTTTAATTTAATAGCTTCCCTAAACTTTAATAAAGTTAGCTTAAGGTATTTATTTTAAATGTAAAGAATTTGAAATTGGTTATAAAAATGCAGTTTTTGGTCAGTCGTCACATATAAGTAGAAAAAGGATTTACACAGTGGTTATACAAACTTAAATGTGTCAAATGTAAAAAACTTACATCGTTTAAACTGGTAGATCTTTTATCAAAAAAATAGCAGAGCACAAAAGGTCTTTCCATAATATAAAAATAGATTCTACGTACACGCACTTCCCCTTCTAAACTAAGAAATATTTTTAAAAGTGTATTTTTTAATCCAGCTTAAGTGATAGGATTTTTTATTACTACGAATGGCATTATTTTCCGCCATTCATATCCATCTCTACAGTCGTGTATAGTTGAATCTATGTATGTGTATATAAAAAATAAATGTTATTGAACGAACGTAATTTTTTTATAACTTTTTTGTAACCACTCGAAAATGACTGAGCCGATTTGACCTAATTGTAAAGAGAACTCTAAAAACAACAATTTAATGTTCATATGAATACATTTGGATTGACGTCATTAAAACCGTGGCTATCTTTACGTCTGTTTACTTTTTTAATATATATCTACATTCTAAATCATATTATCTATATTTTAAATCTTATAAATGGTTAAACAATCAATTAAATTAAAATAAAATAAGTAACCAGTGTATATCCTCCACATCTAATTCATATTTCTGTTTGTTAGTCTCAGTAAAACTGGATAAAATATGATGAATTTGTAAAACATAGTAAAACAATAATTTTATTTTCCCATACCAACAGTTCTGTCATTTACCCTTTTTTAATTTTCATTTTAGTTTATTATCAAGACATGGTGTTTATGTAATTTGATATGTCTTTCGGTGGCTATATAGCAAGGAGAACGGCGACCATGGAACTATTGGCAGTAGAAGAAAAGGTGAAAGGAAGAAGACCAAAAGAAAGATCTCAAACACGATGGACAGACAAAAATGCAGACTCTGGTGGAAAAATCCCTACATGATGATATGGACGGCTATATGCCACAGGTTCTTTTTTTAAAAAATTTGAAAGCACCATTAATATTTAACAGTAAACAAATGTTTCACTTCTTGAAGAAGTTGAAAAAAATTGTCAAATAAATTTTCTGGACCAGACTTAAACTAAAGAAAATAGTACTATAACTACTTCATGGCACACCAAAAAACCTGGTCGTAGAGATCTGAATTTTAACTCTCATCATCCCTGGTCTTAAAATAAATCTGTAGTTATCGGTCTCGCCGACAGAACTATCAGATTATCCTAAAATAGACCTCAGGCCATAAAAAAGCAAAAACAGCACTAACACTTAATTCAAACACACCTTATCGAAAATACTTTCAAATCGCGACTGATTTGTCGCGAGTTTAAAAATTTAAAGATATATTTTAATTAAATTCTAATTACACAATTAAATAATCTCAGAACTCATAGGATATTAAAAAAACCTATTGTTTAAATGATAAACCAACATCTACAAAAAACAACAAATTTCAAAATACATTTTACATATATAAATAGTGACAATTTACAATGCCATATGTGCTGCTAGAATATTTTCCTACTTCCTGGAAAATAGCCAGCCCAATATTCTTAACCCAAGTAAACTTCTAGACTCAACAGAATCCCATCAACAAATTTATATTCTTAAAACTCCATATAAGTTCGACAAGAAGATACTTAAGGAAAGAACACCATCTCCCATTTCCAATTTGAATTCAAATCTGATCACTCCACACACACCGCGCTGATTGAAGTAACCGTTATCTCAAAATCCATTAACAAACATCACAGATCACAATTGGCATTTTCCTAAATATTCAGAATTCTTTTGATCAAATTTAGCACTCTTCTTTTCTGGGGATCATTAATTTCTACCTCTCTAACTACGCTTGACACTAACGTCAATGTTATACAAGGTATACCACAGTGTCCCTCCTGATCACTGATTACACTGCTCTGTTCTCCAGAGGACCTCCTTATCGAACTGCAGGGCAGTAATGTGTATTCGATAAAGCTTCTTTGTGTCAAGACTTAATCATAGAATGGGGCAGTATATGAAGAGCCACCAAAACACTAGTTAATACTGTTAAGACAATATTATTTCTACTGAGTCTACGTCGAGGATGACCACCAAATAGTACTCGACGAAGAAAGTTTTAATTTTATTCCAATTTTCTAACCAGCACAACTGAAATATTGATATTATAAACACTTTAAATTGGCCAATAAAATGGGCCAAAATCCTAAGAGCACTAAGAAGTAAATTAAGAAAGACCAGACCCCTTTCACAAGAGCTAAAGTTACATAAGACGAATATAGACATATCGAGAATATAGAGCATCTCTATGCTGTGCTAAACAAAATTCAGTTCAATATTTTGGCGGCAACTGACAGGAAAATTTTGAGGAGAATAATGAACAGCCATCATAATTTTATTATTATTATGACGTCTAGTATCATTAGCAAGGTTCTAACATCCGATCAAAAGATCATCTCAACAGACTTCCCAAACAAAAATTTCCATTTTAGCTAGCAAGCTCATTAAGCATGATAAACAGTATTAAAGCATTGAAAATTAAGATTCATAGATGAATGCTAAAATATCTTAAACAGCAAAAAACTAATAAGAAAGTACTAAGGAGGGTTAGCAAATATGGAGAATTGTTAAAGGCTGTTAAACACCGGAAAGGTCGTATCTGAGACATATTGTAAGAAAAAATCCGATATAAAAGACTACAACTTATCCTTAAAGATAAAATAGAAGGCCTAAGAGGTGTTGTAAAAAACAGATGTGTTGGTTAAAAAACATTCGTTAATAGACTCAGATTCGTGCAATATTAAATGCAGAACAATTGTTCCTTGTAGCAGACGATCGAGAATCTTTCGCAACTGTGTTCACCAACGTCAGATAATTTTAATACGGCACGTGAAGAAGAAAAAGTTAACTTAACTAATAATAAATCGCCTATCTATTCTATTCTAGAATCTAGGAGCCTTTCCCAATAACTTGTGTGACTGGTAGTAGGTATAAAAACTCTTTTCTGGATCGTTGTATCCTTATTCTTCTTATTAATACCATTCTCAAAACTCCTCAGATGTGCCAAAGTCAACAGATATGCCTTTTAAAGAGGTGAAAGTCGTTAGGACATGAGTGCTCAAACGGTCGATTGAAGCACTCGCGACTGGTCGATCGCGAGTGCTTTTTGGGTAGATCTCGAGAAGAAAAAAAATTTTAATAAGTAGATAGGTAACTGAACTAATGTCAGCAGAGTTAAACGTTTTTATTAATACTGAACTATACAAATACATAGAATGCTTGACTAAGCATCATTGCAATTAAAAGAAGTGGGGACAACAAAATACTGTCCACACAGCATATTTTATATTTACATATATTAACTAATTATTTTATTAATTCAATATTTATTATAAGTATTAATTAAATTTGGGATGATATTCTATCAACTACAAAAATGTATTACGTAAAAAAATAACACTGCTTGCGGCAAAAGGTGGCTTTATCAAAGGAACGCGCGGCACTTGTCAAAGAAAAGCCGTGTTGTTTCTAGACGAGAGACAGTACAGTCTAGTTTCGGGCGGCGCGTTTGACGGGAACATTCGAGACTTTCGTTCACGCCGATATAAATGTTGCGCCTGCAAGAATTGGAGTTATTCTGAATTGTAACTTGATAGCGATCCTACGTCGATACAAAGTTTATTATTAAATAGTGGAAAATGAGTGCAGTGAAGAAATCTAAAACGTATCATTTTAATAAGAATTGGGAGGAAGAATTTTTCTTTTCTATGGTGAAGGATAAGTGCATTTGTGTTATTTGTCGTGCGTCAATTGCAATACCTAAGCGTGGTAACTTAGAAAGGCATCATAAACCGGTTTATAAAAACTATGAAAAGGATTTTCCGCCACAGTGAATTAAGAAAACGGAAAGTAAGTGATTTGATATCTTGTTTGAAAAAAGAACAATCCATGTTCACAAGACCAGCCAAACAATCAAAAGCTGCTACGATCGCGTCATTTAAAATATCTCATATTTTGGCGAAACACAAGAAACCATTTGAAAATGGATCGGTGGTGAAGGAAGCATTTATTGAAGCGGGTGAGACTTTATTTGGAGATTTTAAAAATAAAACAGAAATCATGTCTGCTATTAGAGAACTTCAGTTATCTCGTCCGACTGTCACAAGGCGTATTGAAGTCATGAGTCAAGACATCGCAGATAAACTAAAACATGATATCATGGAATGTACATACTTTTCTTTACAGTTCGACGAATCCATCGATATGGCAGACACTGCCCTGCTGTGTATTTTTATTCGGATGGTATTCAATGACATGTTGGCTAAGGAAGAATTTTTGACAATCATTCCTCTGAAGGGGAAGACCCGTGGCGAAGATATATATGACGTTTTCTTAAATTTTGTAAAAAACTACGAGCTACCAATATATAAATTATGTGCATTACAACCGATGGAGCACCAGCAATGACTGGAAACAAAAACGGTTTTGTGGCATTGTGTCGAGCTAATGAAGAATTCCCTTTATTTTTTTCATTCCATTGCAATATACATCAACAAGTTTTGTGTTCAAAAGTTTTAAACACGGAGGAAATTATGGGCATTGCAACAAAAATTGTGAATTCCATCCGTGCACGTAGCTTGCAACGGCGGCTCTTTCAGTTGCAGTTGGAAGATAGGGAGTCAGCTGAACACACTGATTTAGTTCTTCACACGGACGTCAGGTGGTTGAGTCGCGGAGAATTCCTAGAAAGGTTTCAAGAATTATTGCCCGAAAAAAAATAGCTTTTCTAGACGAAAGAGGTGATGACACTCAGATTTTTAAAAACGAAAAATGGCTAAATGATTTGGCATTTTTGACTGACATCACAATGCACTTAAACACCGTTAACTTGGAGCTTCAAGGTAAAGGAAAAACTATTATTGAGATGATTAGCGCAGTAAACGCATTCAAAAGTAAATTGCAACTTATGATAGATCAACTGAAAAGAAAGGATCTGAAACATTTTCCGTCTTTGAAAGCAAGGATTCCTCAGATGAATTATGATACGTATGAGGCTGAATTATTAAATATTTTGGGACAATTCGAAATGCGTTTTTATGATTGCAGTAAATTGGAAAATATAGCATCATTTATGAGTTATCCTTTTTCATGTAAAAACATTGAGGAATTAGCTACTGAAATAGCAAGTCAGTTTAATATGAACTCATGTTCTGTTGAAAATGAGTTGGTGCAGATTATATCAGATATACATCTCAAAGCTACAGTATCTGATACAAATTTCTGGCGTTTTATATCTAAAGATAAATATACGAATGTAAGGCAAATCGCTCTTCAACTGACGGCATTTTTTGGGTCAACTTACTTGTGCGAGTCTGCATTTTCTGAAATGAAGATAATTAAGTCAAAATATCGCAATCGACTAACTGACGATCAAATGACATCATGCTTGCGATTAGCACTCAGTGGTTACGTACCATCTTATGAAAAGTATGCTGAGGACATGCAGTGCCACGCTTCAACATGCAAAGCCACTCCTTAGTTAAGTTTAACACCATATGTAACTCTTTTGTTTTGTAACAACAAATAAACTCGCAATTTTAAATAACTATGAGTTTTTTTATTGTTATTGTAGAGAAGAACCTAACTAAACCTAACCCAAACCTTGACTAAAATATTGTACCTATATTGTGCAGAAAGCTAATATCTATATATGCTACGGTACGCCCTACCTAGGTAGGTAGGGTGTATCGTGTATGTACGACAACCTTGCATCACACACACTTGCAGTCTCTCAGAGTCGATCGTAAGTAGTCTAAAATATTAAGGTAGATCGCCAGCAGTTCAAGTTTGAGCATCCCTGCGTTAGGATATAGACGACGAAATGACAGCAAGAAACCTAAAGAGGCAATGTCACATGACAGAAGAGAATGGAAAATAAACTCTGGAATGAAGAAAGGCATCTTGTTAATTCAGATATCTCACATCATCCTCTCCTCCAACTCCTTTACATAAGAAACAATATTTTTAATGATAACATAGATCACGCATTGCTCTTAAAAAATCTTTTTCAAACGTTTTAACCAAGAATACTTAACGAATACAGACGCCAAGAGAACATCGTGAAATCACTCCTTGAATAGGTAATTATGCAAATTGAAAAAGGGGCAGTCATGTAGCAGAGAAAGACTTCGATTTTGATAAGAAAGAGGCCGTAGTGTGTTAGGGCGTGAATTAACAAGATACACAATTAAGTTCAGTCAATTTGGAAAATGTTTTCAGGTGGTTATTTTCACCGTGATGTATTTATAATGCTGTTACGTATATATTTTAATGAAGAATGATTGTATAATACATTATAATACTACAAAAATTTGGTTATTATTTTGAATTTATCTCATCATTAGAGACTGGATTACATGCAAAATGCATGTGCATATATATGCAGCCTAGTTGTGGGTTTCTTTATAAATGCATATGCTATTCATATTTTCTTGATTAAGAGCATATTGCCACATATTTGAAAATATCACATAAATAAAATGGTTTTCTATACATATTTAGATAATACTTTATTGGAATTATTCATAGCAGTTACTAGGTAAGGTAACTACAAAATAATTTTATTGCAAATATCTACTAAATCTACAAGTTTTATTGTTTGGGAAAACCCATCTGAGAATTGTTTATCAGAAGAATAGGGCCAACATGCAGCTAGGTATTATACAGTAAATTTGTTTTTAAATTCCCTCTACAAGCTGGCAAAACAAATTGTAATTGTGAATATTGTGCTTATAAAATTAAAATAATTTGTTTTTTGAAAATATGCCGAAAGTAGCGAAACAAAAATCAAGTCTATTGCGGGGTTGGGTTGGTGGCAACAGTGAAATGAAGATTATATACAATGAAAGTGTTTTATGTACTATTTCTGATAAAAAGGTAATAGTCCAGGCTGTGAGGCCGCTTTCGTTGGGAAAATGTTTCTGATTCGGTTTCTTCGCGGATTCCGGTTCAAAAATGTCCCCTTTAAACAAATCTGAAGTGCCGGGCGAAATTTTTGGGCAGAAATTCCAAAAATCATTTTTTTTTAATCTGGAAAACGGTTTTTTCAGATTTTTTGGGTCATTCTAAACAAAAAAGGTCTGTTGTCATTTTTCTCCAAAGTTGATAGTTTTCGAGTTATAAGCGATTTAAAGTCTGAAAAACGCGAAAATACGCATTTTTGAGGCTTGAAAACACATATGTAAATTATTATTTTTGAGGTTACCAAGTAACTAAATTGAAGTTTAACCATTTAACTTCTAGATTGTGAAGAGTAATCGAGGCTTATTTTAATATATACCGTTGTTTTTTAATTGTTAAGTATGCGCGTACACTCGATTTTTCAGCCGCCGCGGCACGGCGCGCTATCGTGCGCCTCTATCGTACTTATGCATAGTTTACATATACTTACGCAAAAAAATCCGAACAAATACTTGAAGTTTATCCATAATTTATTTATGTAGGTATTGATTATTGTCATTGGGCTAATTAAATAAATCAATCATCGCAATGTAATAACCGTATATAGTTTTTTTTTCTTCCAAATTTGAACAATATAATTATTATTTATTGAGTATATATTTATTTATATCAATTGTAAATAATATTTTTAAATTATTATTAAAATAATACAATGCAGTAAATATTAATATTAGTAAACTTAATTTTAAGTTGCGCGGTGTTTAAAAACAATATACTATCGCAAATTACATGCAATTACAGGCTGCGACACAACAAGCAAAGTAGGTACGAAAAAAAGGCTTTGGATTTAATTGATTCAGAAAAACTATATTTAGGAGCACTTTCTGTGTTTGAAATAAGTGCGTTTGACATTACAAAGTTTAAAACACTAGAAAAACTGTACTTGCAATTAATAGGCAAAATGGGAGAATCCGTAAACGATGCAAGAAAAACAATTTTTAACAGATCATGTGGCTTAGGAATTAATCTAGCCAACATACCTTGTACCTCTGGCGCACTTTACCAACACTTGTTAAGAGCTTTCGCTCAAACATATATTTGGCGAAATGCCATATATTCTCGCTATCAAACTCTCGATTTTACACAATATGGATATTATATGTCTGATAGTGGTGGGTTATTACCAAGATTCATAACTCAAAACCCATTACCAGAAACACTGGTGAAACCGTGCAAATGCAAAAAGACTTGCAAAACTAATGCTTGCAACTGCAAGAAAAATCATGTCAACTGTGTACCATTATGTGAAAACAAAGATATTTTTCCTGAGTGATATTAGTGTGTTATTTAACAATCTTTTGTACAATTATTTTATGTAACTATTATTAGACTTTAAATAAAATGTAGTTTATATTTTACGAAATTTATATCAATATAACTCAATTGATATAAATAAATATGTACTCAATAAATAATAATTATTTGTAAGTATATGTAAACTATGCATAAGTACGATAGAGGCGCACGATAGCGTGCCGCGCCGTGGCGGCTGAAAAATCGAGTGTACACGCATACTTAACAATTAAAAAACAACGGCTTAAATTAAAATAAGCCCCGATTACTCATCACAATCTTGAAGTCGAATGTTTAAACTTCAATTTAGACACTTGGTAACCTCAAAAATAATAATTTACATATGTGTTTTCAAGCCTCAAAATGCGTATTTTCGCGTTTTTCAGACTTTAAATCGCTTAGAACTCGAAAACTATCAACTTTAGAGAAAAATGACAAGAGACCTTTTTTGTTTAAAATGATCCAAAAAACTTAAAAAGACGTTTTCCAGATTAAAAAAAAATATTTTTGGAATTTGTTTAAAAAACTTGTTTAAACAATTTCTGTCCAAAAATTTCGCCCGGCACCCTTCAGATTTGTTTAAAGGCGACATTTTTGAACCGGAATCCGTGAAGAAACAGAATCAGAAACATTTTCCCAACGGGAGCGGCCTCACAGCCTGGACTATAAGTCCACTTTTTATTTTATCGATTCAAAAATTTAATTTAAAATCTCATTTTTGCAAGAAAATCGATATTCCTATACTAAACATATAAGAGTTTGACTATTGGTGGTAGTTTTAGTTTCGAGAAAAAAAATATTAGTTATCTTAAAAATATGAAGTCTATATTATTGCATTAGACATATTGCTATTTACTAAACCGTTTTATTACAGATTCCATGTGAAAAAAATTCCAAATTTCCCAACATCTGAAAACGGCTCTCCACCAATATAAACTATCTAAGGACTTCAAGAAACCACGCCAGCAGCTTCTGCAGAACAACATTATTCAAAATCGTCACACATCGACAGGGCAAGAAATGTATACAAAATAGGTATGCAATTTTTTGTAAGTTGCAATGTCCCACTGTATAAATTGGATAGCAAGGTGTGTCAAAATTTTTTGAAAACATATTGTAAAATTAAAAATAAGTCAGTATATGTACCAAGTTCTTTAACTCTTCGCAAGAAATATGTGAGGGCATCTTACAAAGACGTTATTGAAGGTATTAAAAGCTGGGTAAGAGATGAATATCTGTAGATATCTGTCGACAAGGCTACTGACGCCAAGGATCGACAAATCGCGAATTTAATTATTGGAGTTTTAAACAGTTCAGGTGATGACTCCAACAAGTCGTATTTAATTAGCGTAAAATGTTTAGAAAAAACAACTATGCAACACTTGCTCGACTTGTTAATGAATCTTTGACAAATTTCTTTTTACCAAATCAAGTACATTAATTACTATTTATAACTGGGAATAAGCCACAATTAATTTAATAATATTAAAATAAGCTTCAGAACAATACAAATCAAGTACCTTCTGAAAAAACTTTGCTACTAGTTAGCGATGTCGCTTCCTACATGGTTAAAGCTGTTACTAGTCTTAAGATTTTTTTTCCGAATTTGATTCATTTTACATGCTTAGCCCATGGTTTAACAGGGTGGCAGAGCAAGTTAGACTCGAGTTTCCAAATGTAAACATTTTATACAACAATGTAACGAAAGTATTTTTAAAAGCACCATTGTGAGTAGAAGTACATAGGAAGATGCTTTCCGATATCCCTTTGCCACCGGAACCAGTGTTGACTAGATATGAACATGGTTGAATAGTGCCATATTTCTTGCAAATAATTATATTTATATCAAAAATGTTATATCAAATTTTAATCCTTCTTGTTGTATTGCTATTCAGAGATGTCAAAATATTTTTAGTGAGAATTCTGTTCAAAATGAACTGTCCTATATAAAAGCAAATTTTGATATAATTGTAAACTCTATTAAAAAACTAGAGAGTCAAAAATTATCTTTAAATGATAGTATTTGCATTGTTGATTATGTCAAAGAAAGAATAGTAAACCTTTCAGGGAAAATTGGAAAAAAAATTAAAGATAAATTTAGTGAAGTTTTAAACCGGAATAAACCCTTTTCTTTATTGCGATCAATAAATAACATAATCGCTGTCAAATTTTAGATTTGCGCCAATTACATCCTGTGCTGTTGAAAGATCGTTTTCCTCATATAAACACATATTAACTGATAGAAGGCATAACATTACTCTTGGGGCGAGCGCCCACCAAAGTGGCGTGGCAGTGGCAAGTAGCAAGTAGCACGCGTCTAGCATAATGTAACCAATCAAAACGAATGATTCAGTTTACACCAAAATGACAGTAACGTCATTCATTCTAATCATTCGTTAGGATTGGTTACATTATGCTAGACGCGTGCTACTTGCTACTTGCCACTGCCACGCCACTTTGGTGGGCGCTCGCCCTTGAAAATATTGAACATTTTATGAGTATATACTGTAACAGCAAGAACGAGGACATTTTCTTGTGAATTCTCATTTATATTTTTGTATTAAATGTAGTAATAAATAAACACTCTCTAAGTTATACTATAATTTTATTTCTCACCAAATCCCAAGCCCTAAAAATTAAAAAATATTTTTTTAACTGCATATATAAATGCATATTACATATAATAAAAGCATATTTGGTTACTTTTTAAGTGCATGTTGCATGCATATTTTAACCATTTTTAGAGCATATAATCCAGTCTCTACTCATCATTATCGTCATTGATATATCTTGAACGAAAACTGAGAATTTAATGAAAATTTTAACCTTTTAAAATAAATGTTTGGACAAAAATCCAAAAACTGGTCGATTTTTATATCGATTTGGGGACCAATTTGTGTGCCTAAATATTTCTTACAACATTAACCCTGCACTGGGGGTTGAAAACGCCTACAATTTTTAAATAGGAGGAGGGATCAAATTATCCATAATTTGAAAAGGGTTTTTATTACTCACACAATTGTTTTTATTGTTTTATATAGATTAATAGTTAACACAAAATAGAAAACCAAATAAAAAAGAAGACAAAAGACAATATAGAGAACGTGCAGGAAGAGAGATTAAATTGGTAACATCGAACGTGATAAGTAGTAAAGAAAAAGGTACAAAATAGAAATACTGGGGAATAATTGAAACAAAGACAAACGGAAAAGGCTTAAAGACAATACACAAAATATACTGACAATTTTGGTCATTGCTGGACTCAAAAAAAAAAGAAGGAGTTGGACTAATAATTGCACCAAATAATTTTAAAGATAATATAGAAGAAAATTATGTCAATGAAAGAATACTGAAAAACAGTAAAAAAATTAATAAAAGTCAAAACATGGTCAGTAATAATAGTTTGAGGCGAAAACGGGGACGCAAGAAAAGAAGAAAAATACACATTTTTTGGAGAGCTATAATCAAAGATTGATAATACGGAAGAAAATATAATTTAAATGGGAGAGTTGGAAATAACAACAGGGGACTAGAGGAATGCATGGTAAACGAAGGCAAAGAGATAGTAAACAAAAACGGGGAAAGAATCAAAGACATGTACAGAAAACAGACTGATCATAATAAACAATAAATTTTAACATAAAGATATATACAAACATATAAGAGTAGCAGAAGCCAAAAATCAATAATAAACCATTTTCTGATGAGCGCTAATAAATAGAGTACAAGACACAAAGATCAAATAGAGACAGAGATTGGAAGCGGGCACTACTTGTTCGCTACTACGACTACTACTAAAAACAATAGAATAAAAGGCAGAATGAACTAAAAAATGAAAGATACAGGTAAATATATTAGGAAAAATTAGATAACATGTTAATAAATAGAGCAAGAACATCAACATAAAGGAAACCATGTAAATTTCAAAAAATCATAATAATGGCAGTGAAAGGAATATGGGGAAAAACAAAATACAAACATGACGAAAACCAAATATTGGACAGGGAGAGGAGATGTAAGCAAGAATTAAGAGGAAAAAAGAAAAATGTTAGAGATACTTAATTAAAAAAGACCCGAAGATTATGAAACTTACAAATAAATACAAAGGGAAATAGAAATAGCAATCAAAGACGCCAAAGATAGGTCACATGAGGAATTTGGGCAGAGGAACCTATAGAAAAAAATCAAAACCTCGTATATGGTACCATAAAACAGCTAAGACAAAAGGAGGTACACAGAACGACGAATATAAAAGATAGACAGAAATATAATAACAAAAGAAAAACAAATATTGGAAAGATTGCGAAAATATTTTAAAGACCTAGCATACAGGGATATGGAAAACCCAAATGAAGAAAGAGACATAAAGGAAGAAGCAAGAGATAGAATCTATAAAAAGTAAAAAATTAGAGAAATTAATAGAGATGCTTAAACTAGGTAAAGCAGCGGGTAAGAATAATATCATCCCAGAAATGATAAGATACATAGAACAAGAATGAATATATTGTTCTGAAGCTATTTTCTTGTGGCATTGTAAATTAATTACTATTAAACTGGGAATAAGCCACAATTAAAGATAAAAATACGTTTATTGACGTTTCAATTTCCACTTCGGAAATCGTTCTCAAAATACAAACAGTAAATAAGGAATTTTCAACAATCGATCGAATAGAACAGAACAACTTAGAACGAGATCCTACAGCATACACAAGAAATAATATGAAGAAAATAACAATACCGTACATAAAAGGACTATCAGAAAAACTTAAAAGGATAGGAAATAAATTCAACATTTCAACAACATTCAAAACAACAAACACGTTGAGATCTATTTTGTCCAAAACCAAACCTAACAATGAACAAGAAAGGACAAAGAATTGCATTTATAAAATACCTTGTGAATGCGATCAGTTTTATTTAGGTGAATCATTAAAGCCATTAAATGTTAGAATAAGTGAACATCAATCTTACATTAAAAATAAAGAATTTGATAGATCTCAAATCTGTAAACACGCATGGGATAATGAACATAGGGTTCAATGGAATAATTCAAATGTAGTCCTAAAAGAAACGGATGGTAAAAAAAGAAAAATCAAAGAAGCGGCTCTAATTATGATAAATGAGGCCAATTGTGTCGCAAATTCCTCGGCAGAATGTAGTAGGATCTGGTTACCAATATTGAAAGAGGAAGTTATTAATAAGAAAATACCAGTATTAGTAAGTCAGTAACATATAGAGGATACATCATTTATGTTTTTTAAATACCGTAACATATAAAATCAGAATTTTGATGTTGAGCGCAACTCAACAATATTGGCAATATTATTTTAAAGTCGTCTACTTTAAAATGCATAATGTATGTCTGAATTGCCAATATAAATGAGTCAGATAAAATAAAATTATTAGAAGAATTTTTCACTATGTAACAAAAAACAAAATTTGTTTAATTTACTTTTTGTATTTTGAGAAGGATTTCCGAAGTGGAAATTGAAACGTCAATAAACGTATTTTTATCTTTAATTGTGGCTTATTCCCAGTTTAGTAGTAATTAAGAATGAATATATTGTCTACAGGAATTAATAAACGATATAATTAACAAAGCGAAAATACCACCGAACGGGAAAATAGACATTATACTACTAATAATTAAGAAGAGAGGCAAGAGAAACTATATAGGCAAAACCATATCAAGTATACCAGGAAAGTATTTGCAAGAATATGTAGAGAACACAATAAGAGCTAAAATAGATTCAACATTGGAAGACACGCAATGTGGATTAAAAAATAAAAGAAACACGCAATGATAGATATGATAATAAACAATAAAGAGATAATCTACATAGACCTATAAAAAGCGTTTGACAGAATTCAAAGAAAGGGCATATGGAAAACATTACGAAGAGTGCATAATACACTAGAAATTACAAATACTAGAATCGATAAACTCATCGAAATCTCAAGAGGAGAAGTGTTCGAAACAGGAGTGTAAGGAAAAAAGAGAAAGACCAAGCGCTAGATGGATAGGAAGTGTCAGGAAGGAAGTTGTAAAGATGAGTTTAGGTGTAGTAAGGTTTTGACATTAAGCATTAAACGCAAAAAAGGTCAATATATGAATGATTTATAATTGAAGTTACATTGGATCGATTTAACCTACGAGTAAACGAGTGACATTGATAAACACACACTTATTTGTATAAATAAAAGTATCAGACAAGATTAGAATAGAAATCAATAATAATAATAAGTCATTGTAGATAGATATATTAGAATAGTATTTCATAAGAGTTAGCATTTTTTTTTTGTTTTTTTTTGCAAAATTGCTTGTCTTTACAACATCAATGAGAAGTAAGGTCCAGCAACCGAAGCATCAGAATACAAATATTTGCTATTTTACCAACATGATGCGTACATACACAGATACCCGAACACGAATACTTAAAACGGTACAGATTACAATGGCTAGGCGCTGTTGAAGACATAACTTCCACTACTGTAGGCACTATCAGGAATGGTTTGGTAGGTCCAAGAGATCATCTTGCTTCAATCTATTTGCTTATTGGTTGTTGAAAAACTTGTATGCAGGATGTTAGGATGCACGCGCAACCTATTTTGATATTGTTTAGAATTTATTTTGCACTCTTCAGAGACTGTTAGTACCTGCAGATCTCTATGTAAGGCGTCATTCTGGATATACCAAGAGGCATTAGCGATTGTTCCTAGAGTTTTAAATTGAAATCTTTGTATCTTTATAACATTAGATTAGTAAGCTGATCCCCAGAGCTGCGAACTATATGACCAAACGGGTTTGATTATTACTTAGTATATCAGCAGCTTGTTGTAGATCGATAGTTGTGAGTTTTTTCCCAGCATGTAATAAAGTTTTCTATATAAAATTCATTGTATCATTATATTATCATTATTATATAATTCATTGTAGTCATTATAAAATTAAGGAGAGATACCTAGGGGAAGATATCCAATCCGTTAGGTAGACCAAACAAAAATATTGATTAACCAAGGGTTACATGAAGGCGAACAACTAGCCCAGGACAGAGAAGGATGGAGGGAAATCGTGAAAAAACTGTGAAGGCCTGATGGTGTCACCACATCCTAAAAGGGATTAGGACTAAGGAAGAGGAGGACTAATCGGTCGGTGTGAAATGACATCTTTTGAATATTTACCAGGTTTTTGGATAAGTATAATCTGTGCCACTTTTCATTACAAAGGCAAGTAGTGCAGGGTTGGTTTATGGACCTTACCCCTTATGAGGGCGTATCCCGGTGCTTTATTGGGTTTACCTTATTTTTTATAATCTATTTCACTTCTTTAATATTTAATTTGAGATTAGTAGTTGCATTTCATACGGAGCATCAAGAAAAGGATGAAATATTTCTTCTTATTCATCTGTTCTTGATCTGAAAATCTGTTCTTGCCCATTATAATTTGGCATTTTTTAAAGGAGGTATGGTGTCTTGTATCTCTTTTACTTTTCTCGTTACTTTCCATAAAGCATAGTTTTAAATTTGGATCCATTTTTTTTTATTTTAACAGCTTTTTAAGTCTTCTCGTAATTCCTATTTAGGTTTGTTTTGTTAATAGGGCGTGTGTGTTATGTCACTTTCTCCCAAGTTTTCTTTTTTTTCAATTTAGTTTTTTGAACTTAGAGAACAATTTATGCTTTCCTTTCCATATTGTCTATTGGGAGGAGCACCACTTCATCTCGCCTTTGGCATGAAAGTAGTTTATACAGTGTTTTGAATTTGTATTTCTGTTTTGAGTTAGCGTAGTAAGATATTGTACAGCGTTTTCAAATTGTATTTCTGGTTTGAGTTAGCGTAGATTGACATTGTTATTGTTTATACGTGTTATGGCTGATACTGTAAACAGTCAGTAACCTAATGTTCAGACCTAAATATAGTGTTAAAATGTAAATAGTGACAAATAATTAACAACCGTAACAAAACCGTGGAGACAAATATGCAGAACTTAAACCAAGTCGCCATAAAGTTACAAACTAACTTAAAATCAACCATGAGATATCATATACAGTGGGACTGTTTCATGGAGATTTAAGCTCTGCAGAGATTTAAGAACTGCAAGCCCTGTAGTAGATGACCTGAAATAGTCAACCGTATCTTTTATGATTGCAAGGCTATCAAGATATTGTACCCATCTTGCAGAGCTATACAAGCTGGTACGGGGTTTAAGAATCCTGAAATAAGTATCATGAATGAATAGAAGATGATCAATAAACCACTTGCAACACGTCCTTTATGTACCAGAGAGCTTAAAAAAAACGGATGCTGTGGATGCATGGTCCAATTGGATAAAAATTTAAAAAAACATTATAGTGAAGTTGTTCAGGTAATGTGTATGTTGCACATGGTATAAATAAAGTCGTTACACATATTAGGAATAAATTTTTATTGGTACCCTTTGCGTAATAAAAAACTATTACAACCCTCATAACCGAATTCGTGTTTTTCAAGCTGTGTAAGTTGATCTTGTCACATATGTCATTCTTATTTCTAGGGCAACGTTGCCAGATCAACGAAATGAATAACTTTTACAGTGAACAAGTGTGAAATTTAAATATGTATTACAATTCGAAACTGATGAAATATTAACATTTTGTGATATCTCCATTATTAAAAAATTCTTCAAACATTTTAGACATTAACTTAACCGTCTCTCTGGTTATTAAATTTATTAGATACCGTTTTTTGTTGGTAAGGATAAAAATAATATCTATCTTAACACTTTATACGTTTTTGAACGTTATTTTTTTATTTAGATTTAGTGCAATTCCGTTATCTGTGATGGCAACAACGAATTGATTCACGAATCATTTTGTCCAGTCTGAACACTGGTTTACATTGGGTAAAAAAAGTGCACCAGTTTAATATAACGGGAAGTGTGCATGAATAAGTAAATTATGTTTAAAATATATTTTTTTAAATTTCTTCTTCTTCTTTGAGTGTCTCTTCTATCGGAGATTGGATATCATTATTTTGATTCTAATTTTATTTACTGCTGTTTTGAATAATTCGTTAGTGGTACAGCCAAACCACTCCCTTAAATTTCTCATCCAGAACATTCTTCTACGGCCTGGATTTCTGCGTCCTTGGATTTTTTCTTGCATTATATTTTGTAGGAACGTGTACTTTTGTCCTCTCACCAGGTGGCCTAAGTATTCAAGTTTTCTCTTCTTTATATTCATAATAACTTGTAATTTTATCCACCCAACTTATTTTTAGTATACGGCGGTAGCACCACATCTCAAAGCTTTTAAGATTTTTAATATTCCTCTGTTTAAGAGTCCATGTCTCAACACCGTAAAGCAAAGTACTAAATACATAGCATTTTAACATTCTACTTCGTAGGTGAATACTAATATCACGATTACAAAATAATTTTTTCATTTTTATAAAGATAAACCTGGCAATTTTAATACGTCTTTTTATCTCGTGATTTTGGTCACCTGTTTCATTAATGAGGGTTCCCAAGTATTTGCATTCACTTACTTTTTTAAGTTGGGTACCGTTTATTGCGATGCTAGTGTCATGTATTGGATTCTTACTGAAGGTCATATATTTGGTTTATTTGACGTTCATCCTTATGCCGTAGTTATTACATACTTTCAACTAGATGGTGTAGATCTTCCGCTGTTCTTGCCATTATCACAGAATCGTCAGCATATCGAATGTTATTGATAACTTCTCCATTGACTATTATCCCTTCGTTTACATGTGAGAGAGCTTCTTGGCATATTTGTTCGCTGTAGATATTAAACAAAAGCGGTGACAATATACAACCCTGTCGTACGCCTCTACGTATTTCTATTTCGTCCGATGTTTGGTCTTCTACCTTTATATTAACTCGCTGATTCCACTACAGATTTAATATTATTTGTATGTCTCTGGTGTCGATGTTCTTACCTTCCAGGATTTCTTTGAGTTGATTGTGGCGTACTTTGTCAAAGGCCTTTTCAAAGTCTATAAAGCAGGCATGCATCTCTTGGCAGACATCTCTGTGTTAGGACATTTAGGGCAAAGTTTTGTACCTAATCCTTTTCTGAACCCCATCTGTGTATCGTTAATATCGATATCTAACTTTTGATAGATTCGGTTGTGGATGACTCTAAGAAATATTTTAAGCAGGTGACTCATCAAAGAGATTGTTCGATGATCTGAACATTGCATTGTCTTAGTTTTCTTCGGTATGGTGACAAACGTAGACAGCAACCATTCTTGAGGTATTATACCAGTACTGTATATTGTATTGAATAGATGTAATATTATGGTTACAGATTTATCATTTAAAAGCTTCAACAGTTCTGTAGGAATCTCATCAGGTCCATTCGCTTTTCCATTTTTAGCGTTTATTATTACGTATTCTATTTCTTCTTTCAATATGTCTGGCCCAGTTGCATTGATTATCTGAGTTAAGTTGTTTCTATCGTCTTCAAATAATTCATTCAGGTATTCTGTCCATCTTTTTATTTTATTCTCTAGATCTACAATAAGATTTCCATCTTTGTCTTTAAGTTTACCTATTTGGCGTTTCTTTATGCTTCCTGTTATGTCGTTTACTTTTTTGTGCATATTGAACGCATCGTACTTTTTCTCATAGGTTTCCATTTCTTCACACTGTTCTTTAACCCACTCCTCTTTGGCTTCTTTTATTCTCTTTTTTATGTGTTTATTTATTTCTTTGTATTTGTCTGGTTAATTCTTCATCTTTCTTCTTTGCTTCATCAAGTCTAGTATATCTTGTGTCATCCACCCCTTATTCTTTGTTGTTGTTTTTGTAAGATGTTTCTTTCCTGCTGTTTGTATAGCTGTATTTATATACTTTAATTTTTGGTTAACGTTATTTGTATCGGTAATTTGTTGTTGCACTGAACGGAGGTTTTCATGTATTTCTTCTCCTGTTTCTTGTCGTATATTTTTCTTTCCAAGTTTATTTAAATCTAGTGCCTTTCTGTGTGGTCTTTTAATCTTTTTTTTTTTTGGTCTCGCCTCTATCACAGTAACTACCGGGTTATGATCTGAGGCTATATCAGCTCCTGCGTACGTCTTAATACATTTAACAGCATTACGATACCTCCTTGCTATCATAATGTAGTCTATTTGAATTCTCACTATTTTTTCTTTGGTATGTTGTGGAGATGTCCATGTATTTAACCGTCGAGAAGGTATTTGAAAAAGGTATTTGTTATTACCAAGTCTTCACTTTGGCAAAATTGAATCATTCGATCTCCTCTGTCATTTCTGTTTCCAAGCCCATATTTTCCTACTTGTTCTTCTACCTTACCTTGACCCACCTTGGCATTAAGATCGCCCATTATTATGTTAATGTGTTGTTGTTTATTATTTTCAGTATTTCTTTTAAATCGTTGTAGAATTGTTCTATTTCATTGTCATCTTTATCTGCTGTTGGTGCATAGACTTTAATAAGATTTATTATTTTATGTCTTTCTTTAATTTGTATTAATATTAAGCGCTCTGAATAAGGAGTACAGGTAATCAGAGAATTTTTCCATTGCTTTGAAATGATGATTTCAACTCCGTAACGATGGGTGTTGTCGATTCCGGAGTAATAAAATGCGCCATCATTTCGTGTTGAATATTTCCCAGATCCTGGCCATTGGGTATCGCTGATTCCTAAAACATCGATGTTTAATCTATTCATTTCTTGTTCAACATTATCCAGTTTTCCTGCAGAGAACAAACTTTTAACATTCCACGTTGCAACTCTAAAAATTTCTACTCAATTCCTACCCTAACCTAATGTATATCAAATTCTCTAGTCGACAACTGAGAAACAGCTCCTCCCGCAAAGATCAATGCTTTAAATACCTTAGGTAATTCTTTGAAATTTTCGTGTTTGCATACATTCTCTTTTTGCGACCCGACCTATTTTCTTTATAATTATGATTAATGATAAAAAAGTATGCCATTGTTAATAGAAAGCTTCACTACCTTTCCTCACCTGACACATTAATCAAACATCCCTTTCAATGAACTTTATAGTGATTATTTTCCCCCGCCTTTTATCCTAATGAACGCTTTGCCATGTAGTTAACAATTCCCATTAATTTCAAGTTCTCTTACTTCCGGTGTGTAGTTTGGTTTCAGCTTTGACAAGCACACTCCTCGTACAAACGTTTATTTGTGCTGAATCTAGTGCTAAAAACCACACGTTTTGTACGTTTTTTATTGCCGGAAAATTATGAGGAACTGTTTTAGAAGAGGTAGTTTTCTAGGCGATTGATAGCTGTGTACGTTCTACCAAAAATACGAATTTTTTTCCGCATAATATGCACTTTATCTACTGCTGATATGAATAATGATCTGATGATTGTGTTTGATTTGTTTAATCTGCCGTCAAATGATTTCAGATTAATAAATTATTAAAGAATATCTTATTCAACTATAAGATAAATATCAAGAAAAAAATTACTGAAGAAGCAGACAAAGCTGAATATGTTGTTACTTTATTGTATAATAAATTAAAACATTACAAATAAAACAGGTAAATATTTTACTATCTAATTAAAAGAATACCCCACGGACAGTATGTCTGATTGGTTATTTTACTTCTTGTGGTGCCTATCCGTTACGGATGTTGGCAACTAGCATGGCAATTCTAACTTTATTGACCGCAGCTCTAAATAGTCCTGAAGTGGTCAAGGAAAACCATTTTCGTAAATTCACGAGCCATGATATTCTTCTTCTTCCTAGTCATCTCTTTCCGTAGACCTTTCCCTGTAATATAAGTTGAAGCAGGTTATATCTATAGTCGTTTCGCATTATATGCCCAAGATATTGTAGCTTGCGCTGTTTTACTTGGATATAATTTTACATGTCTTATCCATCCGGCGTAGAACCTCAATGTTTGTTACTCGGTCCACCCAGGAGATCCTCAGTATCCGTCTATAACACCACATTTCAAATGCCTCGAGTTTTCCCATGAATTCCTCTGTTATTGTACATGATTCAACCCCAGACAGCAGCACTGCCGTATTATCTCAATAAACGGATTTTTGTTTTTAAGGGTAGGTCGTGGCTCTTATATATCTTGCTCATTCTGACAAACGCTGACCTGGCTTTTTCAATTCTTTGTTTTATCTCAACTGAGTGGTTCCATTGGTCGTTTATGGTGGTTCCTTAATAATAGTAACAGGGCACTTGGAGTATTTGTTGCTAATCTACCAGTAATTCACTGGGTGGAATATGCTTCTTACTTATGACCATGTACTTTGTTTTCTTGATATTAAAATCAAGCCTATTCTCCACAACTGCGTGACTAATGTCTGTTAACCTTGTAGACTGTCTGCAAAGAGGATATGTCGTCTGCATATCTGTTATTCAGGCGTTCACCCATTTATGAGAATACCGTCTTCGATATTCTCTAAGGCCTGGCTAATGACGTGTTCCGAATAGACGTTAAATAATAGGGGAGAGAGTATGCAGCCCTGCCGTACTCCTCTCTTTATTGCAACTTCCTCTGTTAGTTGGTTTTTCACCCGAATGGTTGCTGATTGGTTGTAGTATATATTCTTGATTATTCAAAGGTCTTTGTTATCCAAATCAGTTGCCTTTATTGTAATAAATTGGCCAAATATATGGCTTATGAGGACAAATTCGTTAAACTTCCCGTGCTCGAATCGGTATCACTAAAGTGTTATGATCATTTCGGCCTATCCCAGCCATCGTCAGACACTTGGGCTGATACAAATTCAAACACGGAAAGTAGAACGAATGTCTCCTAAAGCTTCACCACTGCAGTGGTTTGCGAGCAGAGGCGCCACCTGCTTTGGCGGCCGTGAACGAAAACGATATAATCACATCGTTTTCTACCTCTGGGCTATGCGAAATGTGTAAAGAATAAATCTTTTAGCAAAAAGCTGCTATCGCTTTGTTGTATTAAATTGGCCAAATATATGGCTTATGAGGACAAATTCGTTAAACTTCCCGTGCTCGAATCGGTATCACTAAAGTGTTATGATCATTTCAGCCTATCCCAGCCATCGTCAGACACTTGGGCTGATACAAATTCAAACACGGAAAGTAGAACGAATGTCTCCTAAAGCTTCAGCACTGCAGTGGTTTGCGAGCAGAGGCGCCACCTGCTTTGGCGGCTGTGAACGAAAACGATATAATCACATCGTTTTCTACCTCTGGGCTATGCGAAATGTGTGAAGAATAAATCTTTTAGCAAAAAGCTGCTATCGCTTTGTTGTATTAAATTGGCCAAATATATGGCTTATGTGTTAGATTATGTCAAAATCTTTCTGGTAGTCGATAAAGCATACATAAATATCGCAGTTGACGTCTTTGAAATAATATCTGAACCGCGAATAAGCCTTCTCTTGTACCTAACGCATCCCTGAATCCAAACTTCGTTTATCAGATCTGTGACTCGCATTTCTGATAAATTCTTCTGTGTAGTATCTTTAAGAAGGTCTTAAGAATGTAGCTCATTAAACTGATAATACGATGCTCTTCGCATTTTTTTGCATTAGGTTTTTTAGTTATAGCAATAAATGTAGATTTTAACCAGCTCTCTGGGATTTATCCCAAGTCATAGATTTTATTGAACGTTGTCGTAAGCCATTTTACTCCTTCATCTCCCATGATTTTTAGAAATTCTGAATGAAAGTTGTTCGTCTTCTCTTCGTTCACTCCTGCATTCAACAGAAGTTAAAAAATAAAACAGTTCGTGTACCAGCAAATTATATAACAATCTGTAAAGAGGCCAGAAAATTTTCTTCTCTATATACAGTGAAGTATTTGGATTACAAATATTTCAAAAATTTTGATAGTCAGTTATCTTATAGTAGCATTAGACCAAGCAAACTTAGTGGATCTCCCCGAGTTATCGATATACGTGTATTGAAGTATTTACCTAATCAAACAATTCAAATTGAATTTTTCTGGTGAATGGGAAAATCTACCCCAAAGAAAAGACAAATTAATTAATTCAACTACACTTCACAATCTTCCAAGTCTTTGCACCAAAAGACTATCGATTAAATATAGGAAGTATTTCGATTTACAATCCTTAACATCCATTTTAGAACCAGACTTGCATCCCTTTTATGCTGCAATTCATCACGATTAAACACCTTGTTTGTGTTAAACTTTACTGTAGTTTGTGAAATTTATGTTTTTTATTTAGTATTATACCTTTAATTAAAATTTGTTAGATTAAAAATATATTTTTGTATTGATAAACTTTAAAAAAGACTTATTTTCTTTATCACTCTTTTTTTTTTCATTTTAACAAATAAATGTTGAAAAATCACGTATCTCCAATATAGTGTGTGTGCAAAACTCTGAAGAGGACTCAGAGAAGGATACTTCTGCTTCTTCTTCCTTCTAGTATGTAGGCTTTAAAGCCTGTTTCTTCTTCAATATTAGCCCCTTAAATTGTCGCACTATCTTTTTTTATCTGCTAATACTTCTTCGTCCATTTGGTGACTTATCTCGTGCTATTCGTACTATTCTCTCCTCTGCTATTCTACTCATATGTTCGTTCCACTCCTGTTTTAGTCATGTCACCCATCCATTTATGTCTTCTATATTGTATGCTCTTCGTATGTTTTCGCTTCTCTCCCTACCCAATAGACTTCTCCCTGATATTCGTCGGAGTATTTTCATCTCTGTTGTTTCTAGCAGTCGTCTCGTTTTAGATGTGTCAGGTCTTGTCTCCGCCGTGTATGTTAATATAGGTCTCATTGCTGCTTTACAGATTCTTGTTTTTGTGTCTTGTCTTAGGTGTTTGTTCTACCAGATTGTGTCATTAAGTCAATAAGTGTCATTGTGTCATAAACTTTGTTGTCGTACTTCTGCTTCAATATATCCGTAACTAGTTATACCTATTCCCAGATATCTAAACCTTGCTTGCTGCTTTATTATTTTTATCCCATCAATTTCGATTTTACAACGTAGTGGGTAGTTAGATGTTGTCATACATTTGGTTTTGTCTGCTGATATTATCATATTGTATTTCTTAGCTGTTATATGGAAGATATGTGTTAATCTTTGGAGCTCGTCTTCTGGCTAGGCGATTAATGCGGCGTCGTCTGCATAACATAATATTTGGATTTCTTTGTTCCTCATTATGTAGCCATGACCTTTATGTACTGCTTGTATTATTTCGCCTATTATTATAATAAAGAGAAGTGGGCTCAACGAGTCACCCTGTCTGACTCTGCTTTGTACTGGTATACACTGTGTTAGTTTTCCATTTATCTATGCCTGTATTCGATTTTGGAGGTAGATGTTTTCGATGGTTTGTATAATATTGAGTGGTATGTTTCTTTTATACAGTAGGTGTAAGACGTCTTTGACTTGGATGCGATCGAAAGCCTTTGTCAGGTCTATAAAACATAGATATGCTGGTTTATTGTACTCGATGGCCTTCTCTGTGATTTGTCTTAGTACAAATACAGCGTCTATGCAGGATCTTCCGGATCTGAATCTTTGTTGTTCATCTGATAAAGTTGTTAGTTTATTGATTTTATTGGTTAAGACTTTTGTGGTAAGCTTAAGTGCGATATTCAGTAGAATTATACCTCTATAATTGTTGGGGTCTTCTTTATCTCCGTTCTTGAACATTGGTATTATTATGCTGTTTCTCCATGCGTCTGGTATCTTGCAGTGCCATATTAGTTTTTGTATAAGTTTTGTCATCTCTAGGGTTATACTTTCTCCTCCCTATTTTAGAAGCTCGTTAAAGGATACAAATTGAACTTTCAGTTCAAGTTTAGTACATTAGATCTTAAATAAATACACCAGCTTGTAGCTAATTTAATAGGTAATTAATTTAATAAATAATAAATTAAACATAATTAATTAATATTGATATAATAATTAATAATATTGAAGTTATAATTTGCTTAATTGATTATTATTTTTACCTTTTACAAGCAATAAATGCTACTTTTATTTTAAATAAAACATTATTTTCCAACTTCCAACAGGAAATCACAAATTACATATTATTTGCAGGCGTGAGCTTAAAATCAATTCAAAGAATAATTAAGGAAAGCCGAGTGATAGAAAATGATAGCTCAATTAATAATTAGTTCTCTCTCCATCTAAAAAAGTAAAGAATATCCTTACTACAAATTGATCAATTTAGTGAAGGCTTGTTACGTCAGTCTATTATAAATTTTCATCTTAAACAAGAAATGCTTCCGCCAGTTAAATTATTACATACACAGTTTGTAAAGAAAACAGGTTACATTGGTAGCAGAGAAACATATAGATTCACATCAAATATAGATTCACAATACATTTCATTTAATTACAATTCATAGACATATTTTAATGGGAGGATACGATATATGTATGCAAGTTAGAAATATATTGTTTTCGAAAATCTAAACAATTTGTAGGGAAAACCGAACGAGTGTTTTCACAGAGTTAGTTGTATTTAGATTGCGTAAAGAAATACAATTGGAATAAAAACAGTTTTATTGGTCTGAAAAACCAGTTTCTAAAGTAAAGTAAAAAGGTTAATTATTGTTGCTGCTGGTAATGAGAATAGATTCTTTAAAAATGCGTATTTGAGGTGGAAATGCCTAAATTCCGATCCTAATAACGATCTAAATCGGATGATTATCACGACGATAGGAACTTAGAGAATTGCCAAAAGTAGCTTACGATAAACTTCTAATAATTTTAACTTAAATATCTTTATCATCATCATCATCATTCTGGCTTTACAACCCTGCATGGATCCCAGCCTCCTCAAGAATTTTCTCCGCCAAGCACATATTCCCATATTTCTCATGTCTTCACCGATGTTATCAAGGAACCTTGTTTTGGGTCTTCCTCTTCTCTGACCATTGGGTTTATCAAGGAGCGTTTTTCTAGCTGGGTCATTTTGTTCCATCCGCATTACATGCCCTATCCACCTCAGACGTCATATCTTCAGATATCAATATTGTAAAACATATATACAGTGCGTTAAGTTTTGGATTAGGTATACACTCTATAAATGGCAACACTGCGAGTCGTCTACTTGCCACTACATATCTGCTTCGTTGACTCGTCGTTGCTCGTCACCCGTCGGCAAATTTGTCATATTGTCATTATACCGTGGTTGTTTAAAGGTATAACAGCGTAGTTTTAATTTATTTTTGTAAACATGTCTGTTTATATGGCCGCGGAAAAAGCTCAAATAATAAAATGGTTTTATAGTGGCAATTCTGCGCAACAGTGTATAGATTTATTTTATGTTTTTTGAGGGAAGACCAATTCCTTGTGTACAGTCAATTTATAATATTGTTAAAAATTCTGAGAGTTGTTATTGCCCCAAAAATTGCAGAAAATGTCACGCTCAAGAACTGTTACCAGAAAAAGTTGAGGAAAGAGAATACGGGATACACAAATTTGTGCAACAATCGAGGTAGATTCAACACGTTCAAGTAGAAGCGTTGCTAGAGAGTTAGATGTTAGCAATGTTACTGTAACGAAAGTATGGAAAAAGCACGGTTACAAGAATTTTAAATATTCGAAAACGCAGCAGCTTTATCCAGACGATTACTTTCGAAGAATGGAGTTTTGTGAAACTCTAATAACGAAGGCTAATAGTGAACTAAATTTTATTAAAAACATTTTATTCACTGATGAATCTTCTGTTTCGTTAGTAGGGAGACACAATCCTTCTATTACGAGGTATTGGGCGCGGGAAAACCAGCACAGAAGTGTTGTTTACCGAACTCAACGTCCTCAAAAAGTTAACGTCTGAACTGGCATTTTAGGAGACCACATAATAGGTCCATTTTTTTATTGAGGGCAACTTGAATAGTAGAGTATACCTCGATTTGTTACACAATCATGTTCTTCCCGCTATTCTCAATCTTCCTGATGTAAATCTGGAGAACGTTTGCTTTAATCAAGACGGCTGTTCAGTTCACAACGCTCTAATTATTAGGGAGTATTTAAACAATACTTTCCTGAATCGAGTTATCAGTGGAACAGGCGATATTAAGTGGCCTGCGCGATCTCCAGATCTTACATCCATGGACTTCTTTTTTTGGGGACATTTAAAAAGCATTATCTACGATCATCCTGAGGCTAGAGCCCAAAATTTGGATGAATTAAAAAATCGAATAAGAGAAGTCTCCAATTCTGTTACAGCAGAAACTCTTTCATCTATTCGCAGAAGTTTTTATGACATATTGGGGTACTGTTCAGCCGTAGAAGGTCACTATTTGAACCATTTCTGTAGGTCATAAAGAATTATTTTTTATTTTATTAGGAATAATATTTTAATTTTGAATAAGAGTATATTTTTTATTTTATCTTTTTAAAGAAATGCGCTTTTATTTTTAATTCAACCACAAAAAAAAATTTCACATTAATAAAAATCGATAACAATGCACCAATTAGGTCAGTGCATTTTTATCGAATTTCCTACTATGAAAATCGGCTATACGTAATGAAACATGAGATCGGACGACAGAGAAGTAAATCTCAAATGTTGTTGTGAGTTACTAAACTAAAATGATTTTCTGTCGGTGCAGATAGTCTCGGGTCGGAGAACGAACATTTGCAACGTTGCCGATTTTAGCGCTCCGTATAGTGTGCAATACCTAATCAAAAACTTAACGCACTGTATGTTTTACGATAACAGGTTTCTGGTATATTTTATAGTTCGAAGTTGTATCGTCTTCTGCACACTCCATTGTCATTCACTGCTCCATATATTCGCCTTAGTACTTTTCTTTCGAATCATCCTAAGTCCAGGTCTCTGAACCATATGTTAGAACAATGCGTATTATTTTTTTGTAGAGTTTTATTTTTGAATTTCTCGATATAATTGTGGATATAAGGAAGAGTTTGATCCCAAAATAGCATCTGTTGGCCGTGCAAATTCTGCGGTAGTAGGTATACAAATTCGTTTACTGCTTCGATGACGTGGTTTTCTATAATAAATAGTCATAGGATTTGTGGTTGCGTGCTTATTTTGATATACTTTGTTTTGTTGGTATTTATTATTCAACCCATTTTTGTAGCTGATTCTTTTAATGCTATATACTCCTCTCGTACAACGTTTTTCGTTCTCCCAACAATATTGATATCATCAGCATAGGCCAGGATTTGCACTGATTTGTTATATATTGAATCAGTGGTTGTGATTTGTGACATACGTATTACTTTTTCAAAACCAGATTAAACAGTATGCAGGAGAGAGGGTCTCTCTGGCGCGGCCAGTTATTTGTTTCAAAAGGTTCAGACAGTTCCCCCTAAATTCGGACTAAACATTTAACTTTTGCATGAGTTACTTTGGTTAAATTTATCAACTGATTTGGTATTCCTAGCTCTTTCATTGCTTTGAACATTTCTTTTCTTTTCGCCGAGTCCTAGGGTACTTTGTAGTCTATAAATATGTGATGAGTATCAGTGCCATATTTCAGTGTTTTTTCTAAAATTTTCATGTTAAGCTGCTATAAAGTCATTATGATATCATGGCCACCTTCTTTATATAGTTCAGCTGTGATATTATCTATTCCGGGTGATTTGTTTCTGGCTAGTTTTTTAACTGCATCTTTAACTTCAAGAATCGTTGGTGCTTACTCTTCCTTCTTGTACATTTTCCTTACCTCATCTTTCAGATTTTCTTCTTCTTCCTCTATATTAAGTGTCTGGTTAAAGTATTCCACCCATCTATTCAATTTCCTTATTGTTAATAGGTCGCCACCGGTAAACAGCGTTATAGTATGAGACAATGTACCATATCCCAATAAACAAAAGGGTAAACATTCAATTTCTACATCTAAAAACAGGAGATATACAACTATGGCTTGGGGAAAGAGATGTAGCAAGCAATGATAAAATGCTTCTTCCGGAGTTGTACTAAGTAATTTACTTACATAAGATTTAAAATTAAAAATATCGTAAGCCCAAAAAATGTCAGTTTCAAAATAAATGACATTATTTTTATGTAATTGTCTGATGAGGTTTTGATACATTTTATGTTAAAGAATGGAAAAAAAATTGTGATTAAGTCGTTTCAATTGAGCTTAAAAGAACCTTTACTTGATACAGTTTTTGATCAAATTGTAATTGACGTGGGTGACGGCATAGCACAGTGATCCTAAAGAAAATATTTATAACTTGGATGGATTATGCAGCGACCAAAATTAACAATTTTTCGGTTTGAAGAAAAGGTTTTCTTTCTAAGAAAAGTAGCAAGAAAAAACATTGTAGATCCATTCATTATCAGTGATTACTTTACTTTGCTAAAAAAGGACATAGGTGTTTTTCAATTGGTTATCTACAATATAGATGAAGCTAGATTTTGTTTAGATCCGTGCAGAACAAAAGTTGGCCCAAAGGGAACAGCTACTACTAGAGCAACTGGTGTGGCTGGGAAAAAAATATCACTGTGTTGCTACGTTGCAAGTGCTGCGGGAGAAAAAATGGCTGGATGGAAGTGCAAACGTTTCAAAATTATTTCGGAACCCTTTTTGTAAGAAACATAACTTAGGACCGACCTGTTATTTTTATTCTTATCTAGGATGGACGTAGCTCTTATGTTGGGATATCATTTCTTCAAGTGGCAAGGCAAGAAAATATACACATACACACATTTTTAAACCCTTACTTCCCTTGCACTCCAGCCAAATTCTTCAAGAGATTGACCTGAGTCTTTAAAAAACAGGAGGAAAAACTCATTAAGTGGCAATGCAAGAATTAGGGATATAAACTGCCCAAATCCGATTTGCTGCTATAATGTCCAAAATTCAGAAAAATAGATCCATTTTTATTAAACGGATTGCACAAGACTGGAATTTTTCCATTTTGAAACGCTGTAATGTCCATTGAAAATTATGAACCACAAGCATACAAGCGTTGGTACACTTTTCAAGAACGTCAGCCATATGTAGCTGCATCCACTTATAATACAACAAATCACAAGTACCCACAATCACAATCGCAAACGAAGTCTGTGTGTCTGAAGGCGCAGCCTCAACATGTTCAAACTATCGGCAGAAAACGTTTGAAGAGTTGCTTCTGGAATAAATATGAAAAACTACCACTAGAAGAAAAATAATCTGGTCTGATACGGAAGTGAACACTTCATAAGACACTGTTGCTAAACTGGAACAAATCCAAAACCACTGCTTTGAAAAACTCATCAAAATAAAAAAGATTTCAAAAAAATAGCTGAGGATAGTAGTAACGAAGATCATGAGTCAGAAAAAAAGAATATTCGAAGCAAAAATTAAATTAAACAGAAAAAGTCGAAGAAAAAGAGATCCTTATTTAAAGAAACTAGTAGTGATGGCAACTGTATTGAAGATAAACAAAGCATTTTAAGCAATTTAACCATAGACAAAGTGGAAGAAATGAATTAAGAAATTAAGTGTCTTAATCAAATACAGCTAGACTTGACAAAATAAACGTGGGTGTTTGGATTGGAATTCATACCGCAAACACAGATCATGAAAATATCATAACAAACTAGACGGTATCGCAGAGGTGTGAAAATAATAGTGCGAAATACTATTCTCTAACAACGACCCAGATAACAATACAGAAAAAAGAAGTTATGAAAAAGAACCCCAAATATTGAAATCAGA
Source organism: Diabrotica balteata (assembly GCA_918026665.1). NCBI lineage: Eukaryota > Metazoa > Arthropoda > Insecta > Coleoptera > Chrysomelidae > Diabrotica > Diabrotica balteata. The sequence continues at coordinate 41,399,042 of OU898279.1, read as the reverse complement.
ATTTCAAGCGGCAATTAAAAAGCTAAAATCCAGAAAAGCAAAAGGAGAAGATGGAATAACGGGTAAAAAACCCAAAGAAATGGGAGAGTTAGGAACAGAAGTAATGCTTAGAATTTGCAATGAGATTTGGAATACCGAAAAGTGGCTAAATGACTGAGGTAAACTCACATTTATTCCCATATATAAAAAGGTTCACCGACAGATTGCAGTAATAACCTCACAGTAGCATTGATATCACACGTGAGCAAAGTACTTCTAACCATCATCAATGAAAGACTAAAATCAATTCTCTTACCACAAATTCCCCAAGAACAACGCGGATTCGTCCCAGGTAGAGGAACAAGATAACATATATTCTTAATATACGTCAAATTATCGAAAAATCTAGAGAGTTTAACAGAAACATATTTATGCTTTGTTGACTATTCCAAAGCCTTCGATACCGTAAAATTGGATAAAATGTGGCATATACTTAGAGAAATGGATACTCCGGAACATCTAATCTATTTCTTACAAAAACCATATGTAAATAATACTGCTAATGTAAGAGTTAATAATGTGCTTTCGAAAAACTTCAAATTAAAATCTGGAGTTCAACAGGGTTGTATAATATCCCCCATTCAATTCAATGTATATAGTGAATATATTATGCGTCAAGTTTTTGAGGAATGGCAAGGTGGAGCAACGATAGGAGGACGAAAAATCAAAAACCTACGTTATGCTGATGACACTGTTATATTGGCGTCATCACCAGAAGAACTGGAACAAATTATGAATAGGCTATAGTTTATTTTTATGAACGAGAGAGTAATTAGCATAATTTTAACTTGTACCTCCGACCACTCCATCGGCGTGCTCAAGATTAATTGAAAAATTACTTTGAATAAGTGTAAAAAATAAATGAATTATTTCAGTGTTATAAAGTGTTATGTGTATGTAAACAAAAGTGACCTCTTTTATCACACACTATATTAGAACTGACTGGCCTACATTAAAAAGGGTTTTAAAAAATTCACATTTTTTTTAATTTTTAAAAATTACAAAAGAGAAAAAGAGTTTTTAAAACCGTCTAAGGTATGTTAAATAGATGAATAAAAATATTAATATAAAACTTACAGCTACTTGTTACAAATTCAAATCAGATTCAGAAGATGAACTTTCAGAACCAAGATTTATAATAACTGGCTCGATCATTTTATCAGTAATATTGTCCAGCTTCCACATTTTTTCCTCTTCTTTAATAGTGTGATTTACTGCCTTTTCCCAGTTTTCAGGTTTTACATTATTTACGGCCTCCAAAAAAAACTGTTTAACATCATGAATTTTAAAAGTGGTATTTTTTCTTGAAACTTCACTCTTTATCTGTGCCCATACCAGTTCAATCGGGTTTAATTCACAATGATATGGTGGGGATCTAAGTACTGTCATTCCACGATTTTTGGCAATTTCATCAATTTCGTATTTTTTAAATTTTTCTTTATGAAGGGCACACAACGAATAAAGTTCCTTTCTTATAGATCCGGGATGGTACGTAATATTTTTTGAAATCAGCCAATTCTGCAAGTCTTTTTTTAACCACTTGGTTGTGGGCAGTCCTTCTATAAGTCTGGAGTGATAACTTGCATTATCCATTACTATTACACAGTTCTAAGGAAGAAGATCTATCATTTGTTCGAACCATTCTTGAAAGACATCAGCGTTCATGTCTTCATGGTAGTCACCGGTACGAGTTGATTCAAAAGTTAATAAACCACCTTCAACAAAACCGTCTGAACTGCCAATGTGTACTATTATCAGCCTGCGTCCCTTTCCTGATGGTGGGTTTAAACCAGTAGATAAGTTATTTACAAAAGCGTGCCTTTGACTTGTAACAGTTTCATCCTGCCAAAATTTATTTGGTGTATGACCCTCGTTGATCCATGTTTCATCAAGATAAAATATTTTTCTTTTTTGGTTTCCCATTTCCTTTATGGTTCTTAGAAAATGTCTTCTCCATATGACAATATCGCTTCTTTCTAATAAAATAGACTTTCTGGGATTCTTTTTCCAGCGGAAGCCTATTTCTTTTAAAAGTTTCCATAACGTACTTCGACTCATTTCTGGGTTATCCTTATCATCTCGAACTGAGACAAGAACTTTATCCAATGTTGGAAATTCTTGTCTAAAGAAGAATTCATGCACTTTCCGTCGAAGTCCTTCTTTAAAATGATATTCTATTTGAAATTTTGGTTTCCCTGGAGCATTACGTGGCATTTGAAAACTACCACATTTTTCTTCTTTAATAACTCTGTAAATCGTAGATTTCCCAACACCAAGTGTACTGCTAACTAACTCCACGGTCTCATCAACACTTTCACATAAGCGTTTGTCTGTAAATGATATAAAACAATTAAATATTAATGTTTTTTCATTAACTGTTAAAGGACCAATTTTTCGGCGTTTACACGGCACTTCCAAATTTTCCATAACACTAGTATACACAATAAACTGCACCTTGCAACTGAAGTACCTACTTTTAGTGAACTGTTAAGAATTTTGAATACGCCACTTGGACCTTCCTACAAAATGGAAAAACCCACTATCACATTTTCTGTGGAATAAGTTTAGAAGGTAATTATCTAGTCAATTACTGTCGTAGATTCCTGGAATTAAAGAATTAAATGTTTGATTGTTGAAACCCTTACTTCGTGGAATGCACTCATTTCAGATAAAATAAAACGTTTTCTTTTATCTAAAGAATTAAACTTTATTTTGCAAATAGGTAGGTACTTATTAAACTTTTATTGGTTATATATAACCAATAAAATAAACATCTTATATTTCTTGCAAATTCATTAGTACCTGTTAACCTCCATCACTCCGACACTGGCAACCTTATTTAGGGATTAGTAACCCTCACAACTATTGTATTCTATTCTGCTCCAACCTTTATACCTGGTGGTCATACTCAATTTAAAATTGTTTTCATATATACTTCTGTAAACTTGTTGACAAATATCTGTTTTTCATTGAGTCACCCGTATCAACTGTTTAGGGATTTGCATACATAATTTATTGTTTTATTACTCTCTCATACATAAAAATACACTATAGGCACGGTGAGTACGGAATATGGCTTGAAAATAAATATGAACAAAACCAAAGTGATGATCATTGATAGAATAAGAAACATCCAAGCAGAGATAAGAAAGATGGTAAGTTAAGAAGTGATCAGGCAATGTAATTACTTAAGCTCCGTTATTACTAACAGTGGAGGATGCGAAGACGAGATCTGTCGACGCATCGACGCCAGATCGGCAATAGCAAAACTCACAAAAATTTGGAAGAACACTGACATCACAAAAAACACAAAATTACGCCTTTTTTTAACTGGGACAATAAAAAAAGCCGATTCAAAACGTAGAATGGCATTTGAAATGTCGGTCCACCGTAGAATGTTGCGCATACAATGGACCGCCTATCGCACAAATAACTCCTAAGCAGAACTTAAAATAAAAACTAGACTCATCACAACTATCAACCAAAATATACTGAGATATTTTGGACATATAACTAGAAGAAGAGAAAGCATCAAGCGAATAATAGTTGAAGGTAACGTAGCGGGTAAAAGATCCAAAGGAAGATTTCCAGTACGATGGTCGGACCAAATAAAGGAGATGACTGGTTACTCATTCTCTGAAGCAAAACAACACGCACAGGAGAGAGATAACTGGACAAAAATAGTTAAACTAATTACATGACGCCACTATATCCTTCTGAACGAGAAAATATTGAGGAGGAAGATTTAATTGTGGTTAAATTTAATCACAAGAAACAGGTTAGAATGTAGATAGGTCAGTTAACAGAAAAAGAACCATGCCTACAGGCAAAATTTTGTCAGTGAAATAGTAAGACATCCATATTGCATTGGCCTGTTGTAGAATATAAAAGCGTAATCAATTAAGAAAAGACTTTTATGCACTTACCCACTCCTACAGTGGATACAAGGGGAAAATAGTATTTAACGTTTCATTTGATACATATAACTTGGAATTAGTAATGTATGTCCTACTGCTAATAATTTTTTTTGTAGCAAGTCTTCTTCTTCTTAAGGTGCCGTGCATTTCTGCGTAGGCGTCCACCGTACATCGTCTTGTCAGGTGAAATGTTAAATATTCAGGATTAAATAATTCTGTTTTTAGCAGCATTGCGAAGCATTTCATAGCTGTGGATTCCTGTCCATTGTCGAATATTGTGCAGCCATGACATTTTTTTACGTTCCAGACCTCTCCTACCCTCTATCTTCCCTTCGAGTATCAGTTGCTGAAAAGTATATCTTTCTTCTCGTAATATGTGCCCCAAGTATGCAGTCTTCTTACTTTTTACATAACTAAAAAGTTCCCTATCCTGTAAGCCAGCTCTTCTGAGTACTTCTTCATTTCTAACCCTGTCCGTCCATGATATTCTAAGCATTCGACGCAGGCACCACATTTCAAACACTTCAAGTTTGTTAATGGAACTGGCATTTAACGTCCATGCTTCCATTCCGTATAGGAGAACAGGCCACACGTAACACTTAAGCATCTTGTATCGGAGGTTGAAGTCCAATTTGCGATCAGTCAGAAACTTACGAAGCCTCAAAAAAACATTTCTGGCTTGTTCAACTCTGCTCTTTATTTCATTCTCGGTGTCCCAACCCTCGTTCAGCAAACAACCCAAGTATTTGAATTGCCTGATCTATTCGATTTCTTCTCCAGAGACATATATCTTTGCGTTAGTATTTCTACTTATAATCATTGTTTTGTCTTCTTGATATTTATTTTCAAAACCCCGAGCTTCACTTGCAAGAGTTAGATCATTCATTTAAAAGGCATTGAAGATCTTCGATGTTATCTGCCAATATGGCTGTATCATCGGCATACCTGATGTTATTAATAAATAGGCCGTTAACTTTAATACCCTTATTAGTGTCTGCCACTGCTTTTACGAAGGCTTCTTCTGCGTATAAATTGAACAGCATTGGAGACAGTATATAACCTTGCCTTACTCCTTTTTTAATGGAGAAATCTTCTGTTTCGTTGAAATTTTGAAGACGTACTGTTGCTGTCTGGTTCCAATACAGATTGGCGATTATTCTTCTATCCTTAGCATCCAATCCCAACTCTTGTAGGTATGTTATCATCAATTCGTGTTTTACATTATCGTAGCAAGTATCAAGGCTAATTATTTACTCCTCCTGCTTTACTTACACTATGATAGTAAAAATATGCCTCAGGTTACACTACACTCACACCAGTGAGGTGAGTGTAACCCATGGATAAATAAGTAACAAAATAAAATTGGAGGGTGTTACTCGCTTGTAAGTAGCAGTTAGTTAATGTATATTCAGTGATCTTGCCAAAATAATTCAGATTTGAAGACAAATTTTTTTGTCAATGCACTTTAAACAGACACTACTGAAATGCACGGTTCCACTTACTCCGGTGTACCTTACAGATAGGGGCCAAAATTGTTTACAGAATATTTGTGTAAAGCGTAATATCGTTAATTATGTTTTTGCCGATGGTCAGGAATAATGAAAGATTGTTGTTAAATATAATACAGATATTAGTCATGAAATTAACCTTTTACTAATGTTTACCAAATAAAAAAAATATATGTTAGCATGTTTTATTCAGATTTATATCGATGCTGAATTTTAGAAAATAGCATTTTTTTTATTTTTCATCATCATCTTTGGCTCAACAATCCTCTGTGAATCTTGGCCTGCTCTAAGATTCATCGCCATTCTGTTCGGTTTTTGGCAACATGTTGCCATCTTCTGATTTTTAATATTCGTAAGTCGGTTTTCACTCCATCTAACCACCTAATTCGCGGTCGGCCTTTGCTTCTTTTTCCTACAGGTGTTCCTGTGGTTAGCTTTTTAGCAATCGTATTTTTTGACATTCGTATTATGTGTCCAGCCCATCTAACTCGTTGTGTTTTAATGAATGTTATGACATCTGGCTCATCAAAGAGCTGATACAATTCAAAATTATATCTTCTGCGCCACTGCTCTTGGTCGTTTACATCTCCAAATATTTTGCGGAGTATTTTACACTCAAATATTCCCAAAAGTCTTTCATCTTTCTGCATTAGAGTCCATGATTCTGCTCCATATGTGAGGACCGGCCTCAGCAATGTTTTGTATACAATAATTTTAGTTCTTCTTTGAATGTTTCTTGAGTGGAAATGCTTTTGGAGTCCATAGTATGCCCTATGTGTAAGATTTATTCGTCTTTTGATTTCTTCGCTTGTTTTATTGGTAGCAGTCAATAGCGACCCAAGGTATGTGAAGTTGTCAACACGTCCAAAGGTATGACTTCCAAAGACTGTTTCTTGTTCCTCATTTGCTATCGGATCCTTTGTAACCAACATGTACTTGGTTTTGTCTTCGTTGATGACTAGACCGACCTATTTCGCCGCTGTTTCCAATTCTAGGAGATATTGCTCAACATCTCGCTTGCTACGCCCTACCATGTCAATGGCATCAGCATATGCTAAGACTTGTATCGATCTACTGTAAATAGTACCGCCATCCCTAATTCGTGTATCTCGGACTGCCTTTTCTAAGGCAATATTAAATAGGAGGCAAGCCAGAGCGTTCCCTTGTCTGAGTCCATCCTTTATCTCAAAGGATCTAGAACTCTCTCCCTGTATTCTAACAGTGGCTTCTAAGTTAGACATTGTCATTATCGTTAGTCGGATAAGTTTCTCTGGTATACCAAACTCATGCATTGATTTTTCTTTGTCTGACTGTTCTCTTAACACTGTCGATGCGGCCTTGAAGTCGAAGAATAGGTGATGGGTTTCAATATTGAATTCTAATGTTTTCTCGAGAATCTGTCTTATTGAATGAATCTGGTCAATTGTTGATTTTTCTGGAGTGAATCCAGCTTGATATTTAACAACTATGCCCACTGTGTAAACTTGCAGCCTTTCGTAGAGAATATTTGCTAGTATTTTGTAAGCAGTTGTTAACAGGGTTATACCTCTATAGTTGTCACACTGGAGCTGGTCACCTTTTTTATGTAACGGGCATATCACTCCTTGAGACCATTCACAAGGCATGGCCTCATTATGCCAAACAAGAAGTAAAAGCTTATGCAGTGTCTGCAGTAGGGCATCGCCACCATTCTTGTAGAGCTCACTGCAAATTTGATCAACTCCTGGTGATTTATTATTTTTAAGCTTTTTAATGGCTTGGGCAACGTTTTCGATGGTAGGTGGTCTTTCGTTTGGGTTGAAAGGATTCCAATCATTTCGATTTGCTAAGGGTGTTATCTGCTTCTTCGATATGATGGCCATTAAATTTTGCATCGAAAAATTCAACCCATCTGTTTAGGATTGAGGCCGTATCATTTAGGATGTTTCCTTCTACATCCTTACAGCTCTTTTTTATCTTTGCTTATTTTAAAAACATTTTGCGTATTTTTGGAAAATATTAAGATTTGCAGACTCTGCTGCAAAAGCTCCATCAACACTATTTCATTAGTATTACTTCTGTTGGTTCCCAGAATTTCTAATTCCTTCTTCTAATTAAATTTTCAGAATTTTTTTTGCTTCATGTATCCCTGTGCCATTCTAAATATTTTTTAAACGCGTATTTAGTAAACATAGTCTCATTTTTTAATTCACATTATTTCGATTTGGTTTTAGGGCCAGTATTTCAAATTAGAACACATCGAACAAATATAAATATTGCATCAAATTAAACGCGAACAAATTCAACCGCAATTTCAACTTAAAATTTATGGATTTTGAAGGAAATACATAATTTGTTAATCGTTTTGGGATATTGAAGTGGTATAGCCATTTAAAAAAGGAAATTGATTATTGTATTTTGTGATTACTTCCATAAAATACAATTTCGACGAGAGGTTGAAAAATGATTGAATTATCGTATCGTATAAGATATACAGTTAAGTACAGAAAGTAAGCCACAGCTGTGTCCCGTTTAAAAATTATTGATAGCATAGTTGTTATGACACATCAATTTCTTGTCTTAAATGTTGCAGTTATTTCAATAAACAAATGATGTGGATATCTTCATAAGCAAGAATACAGACTATATTTTTGTAGCTGGCGTGAATAAGTGGATAAGTACAAAAAATAAACTTTCCAGTATGGGCAAATTAGTGTTTAAACATATCTCCAAAATTAGGTTTTTTCTTAAATGCTGGTGTTACAAGGTTAAAACAATAAAAATACGGTAACTTAAAATAATATTAAACGTTTTTTAGGATATAAATTATTTTAAAGGTAGTTTCATGACTTACCTACTTATGTACGCACACTTGATACAAAAAAACAATGAGATGTATTGTTATTCACGAGCAAAAATCGTACTCTACGTCTGGATCAATTTCTGTTAGGTCTGGATCTACAGATGTCAAATCGTTTGTAACCAAGTTTACGTAAAAATTGTGAAACACATAATCTATCAGCGGCAAGAGTTTAAGGAGGTCATTCTTTTTTTCCTTACTGATTGGTACAACTCCTTCATTGACACATGGCAGGGCTGCAGGAATAGACTGTTTTCCTCTTCTTCGTATATTTAATGTTGTGAAATCCTTTATCTCTGTTTAGAGAGTGTTTATATTTCAGAGTTCCGATTTGTTGTGTATATTGTAACCACTGCGTTGGTTGTCAAGGGAATCTATCGCCAACCTCTATAGTTTTTTTAAGCACGAAATGTCCTTTACCTTTAGCTAGACTACTGAAATCAAAAAAAATGTTCTCTCTTTATAACCACTACGTCAAATGGGTTTTTTCTTTTGCATGATCTCACGAGTTGATACCAATCATTTGGGAGATTGATTTTAATAGCTGTTTTTTTCTTTGCTTTTTCAATTACGGCATGATCAGAATCACACTCCATGTGTGTATGACCACTAACTAAGAATTTATGGTTAATTTCCTCCAAATTGCTAAACATAAAAGCTACGTGGCTATTTTTATTTTGTCCTCCGCATGTGTCCGAGTAAAAAGTAACTTTTTCAATATCGGACGGCAAACTACAAATGTGTCGGTAAATGCAAGAAGCAATTTGATTTTCTCCTCTACCGGATACAGATTCATACTACTTACGCACGTTCCGAAGAAAAGTGTAATAAATCACATTTTTTTCTATCTTCACTTTTCTACAGGAATGGATAGTACATCAAATGCTCTATCTCCAAAGAAACCCGTAATAATTTAAGTTCAATAATTATTGCATAGATGGCGAAAGAATCACTATTCTTCGGAACAGGTTCATCGGCATATTCCGATGAAATCAGTAATAAACGGCAGTTATCGTGGTATGCACTTCGGCACTCCGCTGTATTACCGATCAAAAGTGTAATAAGTGTAGTTAGTACTATCTATTTTAGAACTGTTGTAAACTTTAGTTTCGTGTTCTCCCGGTAAAAGTGTAACATTTCGTGTTGCTACTCTTATTATCGGAATATTTGTCAATATTTCCACTTTACGTTCGGCGAAAAGTGTAATATTTGTAGTCATTGCTGTTTAGTTTGGAAGAGTTTACACTTTTACTTCGCGTTTTTCGAGGAAGACCGTAATATTTCGAGTTATTATTCTGATCTTTGGAATATCTTTCAGTTTTATCACTTGACTTCCGCCGAAAAGTGTGGTATTTTCAGATAATACTATTTTCTTCAGTAAGTTCTAAAAAATCTATTTATTTTATGTATTATAATAATGTAATAATAGTATAGTTCTATTGGAAAAATGAATGTTGTTGTTGAACAAAATATAGAATCGTTCCCTACAAATACCCAACAAAATGTAACTAGCCATACCGAAGATTTAAACTCACGATGTTTTGACCTGGAAGATTGTCATAGTAATGATAGTCTGAAAGATCCAAATTATGATTCTGATTCATCGTCATCAAGCAGTTCGTCATCTTCAACGAATAGCTCTTCAAATAGTGCTTCATATTCATCGAGTTCATCATCTTCCACTAGATCAGGACGTTTACCACGGTGTACAGACTCTGTAGCTAATTCAACTTCAAAACATCGATTAAACTTAGCAGAAAAAATCTTCTACTTCAGTAACTGAGTCAGAATCTAACATCGGACAGTGGAAAGACGTTGAAGAAAAAAAGGCAAGAAAAAGGATTCATTAAGAAATAGAGTGGATAAAATTAAAAACTAGGATATTGCGGAATATGGGTAAAGAGTATATGTCATGTTCAAACTTCAAAAAGGTTATACCATCGAAAAACGTACAGGCTGCATGTACTGATAAATACAGATTCAAATATAGTGAGAAAATCGAACAAGATGAGAGAGTGCATATTTTTAAAGAGAGTTTTATAGTTTGAGTGATTTTAACAAAAAAAGAGAATTTATAAGTCGAAATATGGAAACTATACAACCAAACTCCAGGTACAAAAGTCTTAACAAGAGGCGACAGAATAATGTATTTTATTTCCGAGTGAATCAAAAGAAAATCCGAGTATATAAACTATTTTTTAAAATACTTTAAATATAAATGATATAACAATTGATACAGTAATAAAAAAGCGCACTTCAGCCGGATCAGTAAGTGAAGACAGAAGAGGAAAGCATTGTAAACATCGTAAAGTAGCTTCCAATATAAAAAATGACATCCGAGAGCATATTCAGTCAATTCCGAAAATTAAAATCCACTACTTAAGGGCACAGACTACTAGAGATTTTATCGAAGGTGGTAAAAGTGTTGCAGATTTACATAGGGATTATGTTAATCAATGTAAGGAAGCCAATAAACCTTTTAGAAACTACCATATGTATTCTGACATTTTCAACACAGAATTTAATATATCCTTCTTTATCCCGAAAAAGGATCAATGCAACCTTTGCTTCTTATTTACTAACGCAAGCGAAGATGAAAAAATGAATCTCGAGCGTAAATATCAAAAACATCGAGAAGAAAAAATATTGTCTAGAGCTAAAACGGAAAGCGACAAAAAAAAAGTGTAGCGAGAACTTTTTAGTCGCATGTTTTGATATGCAAGCGGTGTTCCAGCTGCCAAAAGATTACAGATCAATCTTCTATTATAGATTAAAACTAAATACAATGAACTTAACTATCACTGAATTAGTAGCGGATAATACATGGTGCTTTGTATGGCATGGAGGCCAAGGCAGAAAAGGGCTGACCGAAGTGGCTTCATGTCTTTTAATGTATCTAGAGCATAATTCCAAAACCATAAATTCTCCAAATTTGGAAATAGTCTTGTATAGCGACAATTGTGCAGCACAACAAAAAAATAGGTAAGAATCAGACATTTAATTCAACGGAATTCTCTCTAGAAATTATCTCTAGAAATTACACATAAGTTCCTTATAGTTGGTCACACCCAAAATGTGGGAGACTCCACACATTCCGTTATTGAAAAACAGTATCAAATGGTTAATATCCATAGACGGATCAGTTATCAACTGAAAAATGTCATTTTTAGGTTACACGTTCTCTAAAATCAGGACCAATTCATGTACCAGATCAGTTTATTCAAATAATAAGAAATGCAAAGAAAAAAGGGGAGCCATACCGAGTCAAAGAGTTAACGTATGAAGATTTCATGAACATCAAACAGTTGATGAATGACCTAGGACCAAATACCTATTAATGATCTTAGAGTTGTTAGAGTGAAAAACGATGAACAATTTAAGTATTTTTATAAAACTTCTTTCTCTCGGACACATTTCAAGGCAATCAATATTCTCAAAAGAGCGCGTGCTAATGCTAAGCGCATTTAAAATTCATCTAATCGGACACAGTTGCCGACATTAAAAAAAGCTTACAATTCGAAACGACGATTTACTGAGAAAAAAAGAGACGACCTACAGTTTTTGGTGAAAAAAGGGTATTTTCCTAAGTATTACCAAGTATTCTATGATTCATTATGTTAAAATATCCATAAAAAATTTAGGAGATAATTTCAGTTTATACAGTGTTTATGTTCTGTTCAAAAACTATTTTGTAATAAAAATCATGATTCCAATATGTTGTATCTTTAAATTCTTTTATATAGATTTTAACTATTGTTCGAAGAAAACTGTAACATATAAATTTTTTTTTTAAATTACTCATTATCTCAAAAACCCTTTTGTTTCATAAAAAGATTTAGGTAGATTATGAAATAATAATTTATTTAATCTTTTTAATGCTATTTGATAATATATAGAGATTCACTTCCGGGTTCATCTATTCGCATTTTAAAAATGACAAAAATTGTTTTTACTCTCCTGACAAATTTTGTTTTTTTGACTTATTACACTTTTCTTAGGAACGTGCAATATAACATTTCGCTTCATCAGTAGCTAAATCATTTACTGTGAGGTTGAATGTCCACAACTGTCTGGAATAAAATGCTTTATTGGTTGTTAGATAAGGGGTGGGCAAACATTGTTGAAGTTCAAAAGCATAAGTTTTATTTAAGTTATTAGTTTTTGACACAGATTTGTCACTTTTTTTTGCCATGTATGCCTGTTCCACAAGTATGTGATGACCATTCCTCTCCTTAGTCACTAGAACTTTGGCATCGTCATCTGCTACATTTAATTTCATTTGCAACAAATCACAGTTGTAACAAGTGTCTTGTTTGGGTTGCTTAAAAGCCAAGTTCAAGTCATGAAAAGTTTTACTAGGTAATTTTAGTCAAACTGGGCGATCGTTTAATTCTTTGTACATTTCATACATTTTAGTTATTGTTAAGTCAGGTAACAGAAACTTCTTTGTAGTTCGTTGCCGACAATAATGACTTTCATAATGGAGGTAGGAAAGAATGTGCTTTCTCACAACGTCCATCTCTTTTTCAGTCTTCTTGACTTATGATTAACAAGACTAAAACAAGAACTACCAATAATACCAAAACCTGTTAGAGGTAAATTAAACTATCAATTAGAGCGCCTTCAAGAAAAGCAGGTTGTAAACAGACTAGAGGAAGAAATAAATAAAAAACTAGAGAATCCAGTCAAACAAGATATAGATGAAGAATGGCAATGAAATACAGACAGCCATGTCGGAAACAGCAGCAAACTGTATAGGTAGAGAGCATATAAAAAAGGCGGCAAGACTGGTCTGATGAAGAATGCAGAAATGTTTTGACAAGAAGTAACAGGGCCTTGACAAGAAACTTAAAAAATAACAACAGTGCAGGAGAAAGTGAGATTCCAGCTGAGATTTTTAAGGAAGGTGGCGAACGATTGAAGGAAAGGATATTTCAGTTGCCACCAATAATTTGGCGAAAGGACGAAATGCCGAAACAATGGAAGAGTGCTCTTATTTCTCCTATCTATTAAAAAGGAGACAAAACGGAGTGCGAAAAGTATAGAGGTTTAGTGCTATTAGAAGTAGTATATCAAATACTTGCAAAAATTATTAGGAAAAGATTAATAAAATATGTTAACAAAGTGATTGGAGAATACCAGGGAGGTTTTAGATCAGGAAGAAGATTTTAAACAAACAGATGACTCTCTAAATCGAAAAATGCTATATGAGGCCATAAGAGCATTAGAAATACCCGAAAAGCCTATAAGGCTAGTGAGAATGACGTTTAGGAACACGATAAATAAGGTAACACTGGAAGGAAACTTTTCAAGACAATTCACAGTGAATAGAGGTTTAAAACAAGAGGATCCGCTATCAACGAATTTATTTAACCCAGTATTAGAACAAGAACATCGATGCCACAAGAAAATAGCTTCAGAACAATATTAAGAACATCGAAGAAGGTCAAATATAAGCATAAACAGGACAATTTTCAAAAGCAGGGAACAGTGCATAGCGTTCGCGGATGATGTGTTGATACTAGCGAGAACCAAAAATCATTTAGAAAAAGTTTTCCAGAAATTTAAAGAAGAAGCGAAAAGATACGGATTAATAATAAACCAAACAAAAACGCAATATATGGAAATGGGAGGAGACATAGATAATAACAAATATATCAAAATGAAGGGAGCAGAGACTGTTTATATTTTTGAAAAAGTGTCAGAATTTAAATACTTAGGAGTAATCATAACGAATGCGGAAAAAGAAGAAAAAGAGATAGACAAAAGATTAATGAAGGAAAGCAGAACGATAGAGTCACTAGAGAGATTACTGAAAGCAAAAAATGTATCAAAAACAACTGAACTGCGAGTCTTAGAGATAGTAATTAGATCCACAGTGTTGTATACCAATGAAACGTGGATTATGAACCAGCAGGAAGAAAAAAAGTAGAGATCTGGGAAAGAAAGGTGCTCAGAAAAATATTCGGAGGAATAAAGACGGCAGAGAATATTTGAAGAAGACGAAAGAATAAAGAAATAATGAGGATGTACGGAAAACCAGCAATTACGGGAAAAATACGAGCCCAAAGAGCTAAATGGCTTCGTCACATTATACTAATGCCAGAGAATCAAAATGTAAAAACAATACTGAAGGAGGGAGAACTGGGGAAAAAGAACAGGACGTCCAAAGAAGAAGTGGTTGGAAGCAGTAAAACAAGATTTGTCAGAGGAGCCGAAAAAAATGGAGGGAAATAGAAAGTTGTTAGAAGCTAGACGCCTATACTTTGTCTCAAAGTGACTAGTCTGTAAAGAGTAAGATATGCAATGCTAACCTGCTGGGAATTTTGCCAAGACGATGCCAGTTTTATGCAGCGATGGCGTTCTCTATTGTCTATCTTTCAAAATAAACGGAATAAACCAGGAGTTCTCAACAAGTCTTCACGCACAATTTTATGTAATATACAAATATCGTTTGATAATAATTTTACATAATACTATGCATTATTTGTTTCTAATAGTAACTTATCAACTTATCTTTTATTAGTAGCAGTATTATAATAAAATGTGCATTAAATAAACATTTGTTTCAAAGTTTTTCAAATACTTTCTTTTAAGTTATTCAGTAATTAAGAAGCAATTAAAGTAATTCTTCTACAGAATATGTTTAAAAGCGTGATACATACAAGGCCTTAATTAGTCTTTATTTGTTCTTCGGAGCGCGTAAACGTATTCGAGTTACGATTATTTGTACCATCTTGGATGTACTGTTACTGTTTTGTTATTGTTATTATTTGTTAGTGGCTGTTATTTTGATTTGTTGTTGGCAATTATTGTTATTTTCTGTTGTTGGCTATTGTTATATTTGACGCCGAATTTTTACCGAAAAATGGACGAAACTGTTCAATGGAAATGTGAAAAAGCTCTGAAACTTACAGAGAAGCAGATACTAATGAATATTATTAATTATCATCCTTATCAGGATAACAACGATTCTGTATCAAGTGTAATTATGAAAGTGTCAGAAATGAGTGGTGTTTGCGTAAAGACTCTGTTTCGAATACAACAGGAATGTTCATCACCTGCTGGATTAAAATCTCATCTCAAAAAAGAGCATACCCCAGAAGAGAAACGTTGGTAATTCTCGTGACAATAAGGACGATGAAGGTGTCAGGGGTCAAATTCGTAGAACAGTTCATCAATTTTTTCGTGACAACATACCAACAATAAACACCATATTAGCTTATAAATAAACGTCAATAAACGTATTTTTATCTTTAATTGTGGATTATTCCCAGTTTAATAGTAATTAATTTACAATGCCACAAGAAAATAGCTTCAGAACAATATTAAGAAACCGTTATGGGCCCAGAGTTATTCAAAATTTTAGGAGATTGGAAATTCTATACAAGAAACTGGCACACTGTCAAAATTCAATTAAATTTTTACGAAGATGTAAAGATAACAACCTAATACCAAAGGGCTTGAAGTTACGTCCAGCATATTCAAGCAGAAGGTTTAAACCATATTAGCTGTTGTAAATGTCGAAGAAACTTTGCCCAACTTTTCACTGGCCACGCTACATCGCTTGCTAAGTGATATGGATTTTGTGTTTATAAAATATGGCAGAAATTCAATTTTGATTGAAAAACCAGAAATCATCTCGTGGCGTCATCGTTATTTACGCGCAATTCGTAATTACCGTGCAGAAGGATACAACATAGTGTATTGGGATGAATCATGTGTAAATATCGGGCACAGTGTGAAAAAATAATGGGTTGATAAAACAATTACATCTTATCGCGAGCTTTTGTTTGTGGTCTGACAACAGGATTAAAAGCTCCAACAGCTCGGTTGGAGCACGGTTCATTTTATTGCACGCAGTATCTACGAGTTGATTTGTTGATGAAGCAGAGCTCACGTTTTTGACAAAAAAAAAACACTCAGGACTACCACGACGAAACGGATGGACCGACCTTCGAAGATTGGTTCGAAAATAGCTTAATGCTAAATTTGGCAGAAAAAACTGTTGTGGTAATGGACAATACCTCCTATCACGGCAGAAAGTCAGAACAAATTCCCAACAATTCAACACTAAAGAAAGATATTCAAGAATGGCTTCTGTCAAAGGACCTATTTTTTGAAGAAGACGATCCTAAATGCGAGTTACTTGATGTATTCAAGGTCTTCAAAACAAAATATGACAGGTACATAATAGAAGATATTGCCAAAAAGCACAATGTGAAGACTCTGAGGCTTCCACCCTATCACTATGAACTCAATTCCATCGAAATGGTTTGGAGTGAAGTGAAACGGTATATAGCTGGACGCAACGCAAATTTTGAAAAAGATGAAATGCGAAATTTAATTACAGCAGCGTACCAGGTCATCACGCAAGAGAAATGGAAAAACTACGTAAACCACGTAATAGCAACAGAAAAAAAATGTAGGAAATTGACAATTTGTTGGATGATATCGAACCAATTATTTATTATAAATATAAATAACGGAGATAGTGATGACAGTGACGATAATAATGATGATGATAGTTACGCAGAAACTAAATGTGACAGCGATTGACAAAAAAGCAACTACATATAATGGTGCACAATTACGACTACTTACACACGAAATTAAATACAATGACTTCTTTTATTTTCAACTTATTTATTAGTTTTATTTTAGGATATTTCTATGTTTTGTTACTGCCAATATATACAATGCGGTTTTTAAATTTCCTTCATCCCTTAACTATATAACAATATACCTTGAACGGAACATTAAGTAAATAAAATGGTTCTTTATATTTTAGTTTTATTATATTTTTATAGTTTATTTAATTTATCGAGTTTATTTAAACCTATAAACAAATGGTTTGTATTGCTAGCACATACTGTAGAATTAAAAACAAACTGCTTGTGTGACATAAATAAAAGGCATTTCTTAATTTCTATTTTATTTTAATTTAACCCAGTATGTTGTAGCAAATATTATTTATGTTTGAAAACCAATGACAGAAGGAAGCCAGGCAGGGTCGTTAGTGGGCATTAGTACTTAAGCTACCCTCCACACAAAAGATGGATTAGGCTAAGTAGTAAGAAGTGATGTTAATACAAGTTTGCAAAGAAGTATAACATCGATGGTGTGCATTTACCTTGTACAGACTATTCACTTTGAGACAATCTATACAAGGCCTGTAGCGCTCTTATATATATACAGATTGAACGAAATAAATTCGGAACATAGGAATATAATGTATTTCGGCTCAATTCTGCTGTAGCTGGTTGGCCAACAAAAGATTGTCAAATAATTATATTATAAAAAATCCCATACTTCAGCGGGCTGCTGGATTCTGAACTCATAAAAATTGAAAGCTACACATAAATCTACGATTTTATTATGCTGTCAAACCAGTTATAGTCCAGGAAATGTAGCATTTCACCTCGCAATTTTTTCGTGCGGCGTGGATTGACTTGAAATTTAACAGAAGGTAGGTAATAGCCTAAGGATCAAAATCTGTATCGAACCAAAGTGCGTCAAAGCCTAGGGGGTGGTTGCCACCCCATCTCCAGGGTGAAAATTTTTTTTAAGTTTTAACTACAGGTTTTGATTAGAAAAGTGATTCTAAACAAAAAATGTGCTATACATTTTTTTATAAAATGATATTTTTCAAGTTATTCGCGATTGAAAGTAACAACTTTTAGACGAAAAAATCCACGTTTTTAATCGATTTTTTGCGAATAACTCGAAAATGGTGCATTTTATCAAAAAAATTGTAGAGAACAAATTTGTAGCTTTTAAAAAGACAAATACAATTACAAATACAATATCAATGTTCAGCGGTTTTCTTCAAATGCCAAATTTGAAAGATTCAAAGTCAAATATCGGGAAAATGATGCATTTTTGGAAGAAAACTCACAAAACCTTTTTTAAAGAGCATAAATAGACCTATCATAAAAAAATAAGGTCAATACCTCATTTTTTACGAAAAAATCGAGGAAAACAACACCCTAACCACCCCCATAATTAAAATCGATCTTCACCCTTCTGCAATTCCCTTTGTAGATGTATTGTTAATACGTCCAAGAAGTTTGACCCATTTAAAATGCTTAGTTTTAGAAAAAGTACAGCTTAAAGCGAGAAACGATTTACAATTTCATATTTTTTACCCTTCTTTTTTTAAATATGCCCGAAAATACTGAATATATGAAAAAAAAAAATTTCCAAATTTTAGCTTTTTTAATGACTAAAATTATCCTTTATTTACATTTGTTGTACAATGAATATTTGGCGAGATATAGCCGTTTAAAGCATCGATTTACGATCAAGCACCATCTTTTTCGAGCCCTTTAAACGCACCCCATTTAAAAACCAAGGGTTCCAAAAAGATTTAATTCACAGATCCTTGTAGCTATTAAAAACCTCTACAAATCGTTTTTGAAGAAACATCTATCGTTAAAAATTAAAGGAAATACGTTAAAAAAACCAGTTAATTTTTTTCCGGAAAATTCCATTAGTATAGTACAGTACATATAATAATAGTCTCCCGTTTTATACCGCACGCGGCTTTGGGAGTATAGCAGGGTAGTCTGCTATATCTAGGGCCTACGGTATACAAGGAAGGTAACATGGCCAGTGCTACGCTTCAACCGCCTATTATTACCCCTGGTTTTACCCAAGGTACTCATTTTATTCAGGCTGAGTCGACCTGGGGCCTATAGACATTTTTTAAAAATGCCTAGTTGTTCTTGCCGGCGGTAGGATTCGAACTCACGACCACCGGCATGCGAGGCAAGCACACTACCGCTTGCGCTACGCGGGCCCTAGTACAGTACATTTCGGAGCATAATAATCTACAAAACCGGTATATTAGATAAAGGGGCGTTATACATTCGACATTTTAAGCGTTCTTATTTTGAAATCCCATACAACAGAATAAAACATCTGCTCATATGTCTATGGCTTGGCAATGAAAATATCAGAGCAACAGATTGGGGATGGTTTTCCAAAGATGGTTTGTTATTACCCGTACGCATGAACAAACAACCTGCACCCGATAAATTTTTGAAAATTATTTTTTGCCAATGCAAAAAAGGATGCGGCGTTTCATATGGGTGCAGAAAAGTTGGTTTATACTGTAACTCTACTTGTTCTAGGTGCTCAGGTGAAGGGTGCAATAACAGTCCACCAATAATTGAGGAAGATGATGATGACATAGATCACGATGAAGATGTAATTGATGACGAATAAAATTAATATTATAATTGTTTTACCTATAAATGTAAATATTTTCAACTATTTATGTAAATGTATAAGAATATATGGTGCCTTTTTATGTTGATAATTTTTTTTGTATTTAATTCTACTTTTTTCAATTTATATCTTATAAATTAGTTTTATAAAAACTGCGATGTTGTAAAGGGTGATTTTCAAAAGTTGAAAAGTTGCAAAATTTTGACAAAAAATTGTTTTCACCTATAGCACTCATAACAATTGATTTTTAAGGGTTGAAAATGTATGAATTTGTATTTTAAAGTATAAAAAACTCACTATTTAACTAATCCAAACCAAATTTCACTTATCTTAGGATTTTTAATATTATTTTACAATTTTTGAAAATTAGGGGTAGTTTTCACCCCTAAGAACAATTAGGGTTCATCGGCATGACATAAAATATAAAGCAGAGGGTGAGTTGAGCTTAATTCCAAATTTTTATGCAAGTTGTTCCAAGGTGAAATCATTTTCTTCGCATTACTATTTTTTTTATATTAATCTCTAATGAGGGTCGCTTTTTAAGGGTTGAACTATGATGGAACTTTATTGAAAAGCACGAAACTATCATTATTTAATTAATTCAAACCAAATTTTACCCATATTCAGGTTTAATATGTTATTTTATAATTTTTGACAATTAGGGGTAGTTTTCACCCCTAAGAACAATCAGGGTTTGTCGACATGACATAAACTATAAAGCAGCGGGTGAATTGAGCTTAAATCAAAATTTTTATCCAAATCAATCCAAGGCGAAATCATTTTTTTAGAATTAGTAATTTTTTACATTAATCTCTAACAAGGGTTGCTTTTTAAGGGTTGAAATATGATGGAACTCCATTCAAAAGTATAAAATAATCATTATTTAATTAATTAAAACCAAATCTTACCCATATTCAGGTTTATTATGTTATTTTATAATTTTTGACAATTAGGGGTAGTTTTCACCCCTAAAACCGTTCAGCGCACTTCGGTTCGATATAGATTTTGATCCTTGGGCTATTACCTACCTTTTGCTAAAATTTCAACTGGATACATGCAGGACGAAAAAATTGCGAGGTTTTAACTTTTTTCGAGCTTCAATTCCTGAACTATTATCGCCTCCTTAGACAAACCCGTCTTACGCAAACAACTTTGTTGCGAGACAGATAGTTGAACGATATTTTATACAATGTCTATACCCAGGTATGGATTTATTTTTGTCCAAGTTTTATATTGGTCCACTATTTTAAATGCAGTTCAAACAGACATGTATTAAATTGTATGTTCCGTTTTAATTTGGTTCAATCTGTATATATATATATATATATATATATATATATATATATATATATATATATATATATATATAGTAGTGACATATAGTAGTGTATAGTAGTGACAGCGTAGTGAACAGTGAACAGTGAACAGTGTAGTAGTGTCTGGGGGCTCGGGAGACTGAGACCTCGGAAGCCCTGAGGAAGGCATCAGAGAGGATGCCGAAAGCTCGGCAAAATGGATATCGACGCGGTTCAACCCGGAAGACTGGTGAGTTTGATATTAATTTTAGTAATAATATTAATCTTAGCTCTAAGTTATATATATATATATATATATAATATATATATATATATATATATATATATATATATATATATATATATATATACATTATATAATACATTATCTATACATATATTTATTGTATATAAAAAATATATATAATAGTTTACAAACTAAACATCTTATAAATCAAGAAAACGCTAGGTATGTTGAAGGCGGCGAAAAGGTTAGATTTACAATGTCACAGCACGAAGAAATGTAGGTTAGACACTGTGACTTGATCTTTGGGAGTTACATGTCATGTGAACGTTAACCGCTGATAAATTATGTATATACTAGCTAAAAAATCTATATAAAATACATTTTTAAAAATAACTATTACGTTTATCAATAATACATTAACTGACAGTATAAATTTTCGACTAAAAAAATATTAATCAAATAAATGAAATAAAGCAATTAATAAAAAGGATTTTACCTAGTTACCTTAAGGGTTAAAATCAATAACGAAATATAAACAAGAATAATCAATAGGGATGTAAAAGAAATATTAATTTTTTATTGTTCTTAAAAACATTCCAAGATTTGTTAAAATAAAAAATTTGGACGGTTTTTTTAACGCATTTTTTTTAGATTTGAAGTGATTTGTACTTATAGTTAGTTTTGTCTCTTAGGGATTACAAATAAAAGTTTCTTGTTATTTAGAGATGATTTTTGTGCAAAACGTGTGAGAGGTTATGAAAATTTGGGGAGGTATAAGGTAATATAGGTTATGATATTTAATGTTTACCTTCACAAGCAGGCTGTATGACATTTAGTGTAACCTTTAGCTGTGATCAATTTTACCAAAATAATTTCCAATGCTATGAGTCATAGTTTTTTAAAATAGTGTAAAAGTGAGAATAATAAAAGAACTACTTAATAATATTTGGTGGCTACTTACGTCGAGTTTCAGTGTGTAAATGTTAAATGAAAGTAAATATTTCTGAGTAAGGTACAGTGTAAGGAGAGCAGCGAGATGATAGCAAAGCAACTAATAAAACATGAGTTGTTTGTTACCTTAGAAATCCAAAAAAAGAAGAAAAAATCAATAAGTTAAGAAGAAACTGTCGCACAGTTCACAGAAAAAGGACACATTTAACACAAGAAAGTCATATAATTGCTAGATTGTGTCCAGTTCAAGCACTGTAATTGGTAAGAAACAGTTTTTAGAAGTAGTATGAGTAGGCTAGGCCTTGTTTAAGGGGTGCCGAGGGGAGCCCAACTGGCAGTTAAATACAGGGGGTGGTTTCAACCCGATGTGCCGTGGTGCGCGCGTCTCGGTGAAATCCATGTCCTTTTTCGTCCTTTTCTCAGCTCTGCTCTTTCCCTTATACATCGAAACTTCGGCTCCGTTCGATAAATTTTCCTATTATGTAAACTATCTTTCTAATGAGATTGATATTATTTACACCTTTAAGATCACACTACTTATATACAGTTCGAAATATAAATTAGCACACTAATTAATTTATACATAGAATTGTCTTATCAAATTGTAATTTTGTAAAATTAAGCTTTGAAATTTAAGTTCATTGATAAAACTAAAATAAAACTATCTTCCCATTCCCGATAATTTAAATTCATAATTCATGTTTCATTTCATTCACTTTTTTTCCGTGGTTTCTTAAGCCTTCAACGTCAGATTGCGTATTTTAATATTATACTCGATTTGGAAATATACGATAGATCTGATTCGAAAGCAAAAGATTATAACGGTCTTTTTACAGGACCGACCAAAGTCAAAAAATTTTAAATATTAATACTTTCTTAAATCAAGAAAGAAAGTTTTATTTATTAGAGGAACGTACATTTGGGCCAGCTTTACTAATTTTCTTGATATTCCTATTTCTAGCATTCCTAGCCATCTTCTTCTTCTTCAAGAAAATTGATTTGGATAGGGGGGGGGCCGGGGGGGGGGGGGGGGGTGGGGGGGTAGGCGGAGGGGAGGGGGGGAGGGGGGGGAGAGGAGGGGGACAGGGAGGAGACTCCGACTTATGGCCCAGTATAACAAAAGTTCGAAAAACCTTAGTCACCTGGGGTCGCCAAGACAAAAATCTATAGATTCCAATTTTAAATCCCATGTACCGGGTAGGTCCAAAAAGCCGAACTCAGTCAGCTATAACACAGAACCTGTATTTTCAATGAGTAAACGGACAAATGGCTCCCCCCATTCCAACTGACCGCCAGGACCCGCGCCCTCTCTTGGCAGCACATATGATCCAATACAGGGAATACCTCGCAAGGAGATGCGATACCCAGAGCCAACAACAAAGCCCTCCCCCTTAAAATTGTTAAAACATCAGCCCCCAACCCCCAAGTGAACCCAAATGTACCCTCGCAAGAGGCCTGCGAATACTGCATTCAAAAGAAGTATCACAGACCTTCTTTTTTTATTCATTTTTACAAACCAAGGGAGGGTGAGAGAGTGGCAAGTATAATGTTGCTCCCTCCCTAATACCTTAGGAATGGCACCCCTCGAATTTCCAACGAACAACTTTGTCCAACGCACCCGTGACTGGCCGCATAACCTTAAAACACACCAATGCCCCCACTATGCCAAACGAAAAACCCAAGAACAGGTACGTCTGGACCAACAGCTATGCCCCCCAACACCCCAAACAAATAACTATCCCCAATGTAACCATTCCCCCCCTCAAACAAGACCCGCACACAATTGTCCCGTGCAACCCGATTACCCGCCCCCTCGCTGCCCCCCTGACATAATCAACTCAATAAGTACCCCCCTCTCTACATGCCCACTCCCCCTCCACCCACCCACCCACCGACACGACAATTCCACCCCCCAAACAACACCCAAAACCAACCCACATAGCCCGCCAACCACCACCCCCACAATCAGCCTAGAAACAACATGACCACATCACAGAAACACAAAGTATAATCCCAATAAAGGTCCCCCCCCCAAACTGTTAGAATCCCCACACATAAACCCATGTACCAAGGCACGTGGAGAATAGGTATGCTGGGGTGGAATCTGGCGCTACCCCAACCCCACCAAAACTAAATCGCACCCAACCGCCCCCCACCACACTCCCGGACGTCAGGAACAGTTGAGCCGGACCACCCATCCAGAAGAACAAACCGAACACTACTTGTAAAGAACCGTCAATAACAACCCAACCCACCGGCCACCTATTTTCCAGACAAACCAAAAATATATCGCCCAAAAACAGTGAAACACAACGAAAAATGGAACCAACCGAACTTTCCATCAACTATAGCCAACACCAACCACACAATAAGGACATCCAACAACCTAGAACCTGCAAACCTCAAGTATCCAATGCAGATTTATCTTCAAGCCCAAAAATGCAAATAGCATATTAAAAACAGCCAACCCGCAACAATTAAACTAACCCTCGTCAGTTCACAAAATCTTTGACATTATCTCGATTGTTCTCTATCAGACTAACATCCAATTGCAGTAATCCGCCTTGGCATTAAATCTCTCTTCAATGAAAAGCATGGGTTGTCGCCTAAACAAGCACCTTCTGCCTGTACACACCCCCCCCCCACCTAACACCTAGCTTGCACCCTCCCCCCCTCACAAATACCACCCCCCGACACCCCATCAAGACCTACACCCCAAGTAACCCCTCGCACCCAAGAGCCTCCGACAAAAACCGCACCGTTCACACCCTGGCACCCCGCTCCGAATAAGCCGATAAAAAAAAAAAAACACAACTGTGCCCACAACCCCACCCCTAAACCCACCCCCGAAACCCCTGTTGCCAACCCCTAAACGCCCTACCCCCGATCCCGAAACACCACACCCCCCCCCCCCATAGCATTAAGACCCACCATCTAGCCCCGACGAAAATGCCCAGTAAACCATTTAACGAGAATGCCGCCACCAACCAATATTCAACAGTAAGCCTTATAAATCCCCGAACATTGAATGAATTATACTACGGACATCCCTCTACAAAAACAGTTTAACCACAAGGACGCTGAAAACACCCAGTTATCTCAAAATCTTCAATACCAATTCATAATCAAATACATCTTTGCCATAATGTCTCTGTCAGGATATCTTACAGAATATATACGTGAGGCAATAGCGGAATTTTGGTGACATTCGAAATAAACTCCAATCATATCATACAATTCTGCATTTGATATACTCATCACAAATTATTAGTACTCGTAATTAATTAGTAATATTACCAATATTAATATGTATTGAAAAAAGTGCCATCTTCAATTCGGATTATAATATAACACTTTCGAAAGAACTTTTTAATCATATAAAATAACAATGGTCAACATAGGTATCAACATTAAGATTCTTTTGCTATAAAAAAATTTGAAGGTACCTACTGACTTATTTTTTAATTTAATTTATAATACAGGGTGAGTCAATACTATACTTACTTATATTTATGCGTTTTTATTCATATCTCGAGTTCGACAAAAGCTATTAACATGCGGTTTACGCCATTTTATTACAAATTTAATCCAGTTTCATTATAGTTTACAATAAATAGGTGTTTCCATTAAACATTGTGAAGAAAAACAAATTTTAATTTTTTACCCTCTACCTATGATAATTAAAACTAAATGCAATTATTTTATAGTAGTTGTAAATTAATTCAACCACACTCTTTTTACTGACACTAATTTATTTAAAATCAGTTAATCCAATCCAAAGTTATAGGTAGTTATCCACAAATACTTCCCCACTCTCCCCCACCCTTTTTTTGAAAAAATAAAAAAAAAGTAGTTGAACAAGTTTGTGAAGAATTAAGGCCTCTTTCTAGTTTACTTATTTAACACTTGATATAATTGAGCATATTTTTAAAAAAACTGGTTTTCAAAGTTTTCTTCACAGGTTATGCCCCCTAGCGGTTAACCCAGAAACTTGATAGTTATTTACAGCGATTTCTCTTGGCCACTTTTACTAAGAAATTTTTTCTCCTAAAGTTATAACATGAATAGTTTCTGATATATAGTCGAGAGATCGGTTTATTGGACCACCCGGTACATAGCACTCTTCTCATTTTGTTGAAATTTGCTTTAGCCTTTTCTATTCTGATTTTGATCTCCTGAATGTAATCATGTGTGGAGTAAATCATTGATCCCAGATATGCATATTTGTCCACTGGTTCGACATTGGTTCCGTTTATTAGAAGATTCCCGTTATTTCTTCGAGTTTTCGATATTCTCATAAATTTCGTCTTCTTGACGTTTATTGTTATACCGTACTCTTTTCCATACTCCGCTAATCTGGTCACCAGTCTCTGAAGATCTTCAAAATTTTTGGCTAAGATCACAGTGTCGTTTGCATATCTAATGTTGTTACACGCCATGTTACCTATCCAACGGTAACTTAAACATCACAAATTATAACTATTAATAATGTAAAACAACTACAAATTTAAAACATTTAAAGGGTTTTGACCCATATATTTTGGTGGCTACTAGCATGTACAACCGTTTGCACTGATGATGGATTTATCAATCCGAAAACGTTTTGCAATGTGTTTGTGATAGCCCGTTTGGGGCATTTTTTATATACCTTTTATAAAGGATTTTAAACAATTTTTTGTGATATATGGTATACAGCCAGCTACAGGAACTTAGTTTCCTAGTGGAATGCTTAATTTAATTAAACAACGTAAGCTTGAGTACCTCGGCCACGTGATGCGGAACGAAGAAAAATATCGAATTCTTCAACTAGTTTTGCAGGGTAAAGTATTTGGCAGAAGAGGACCGGGACGCCGTCGTATCTCGTGGTTGAAAAATCTCTGACAATGGTTTCGCGGAGCTGTTTCGCAGAGCAGTCAACACAACCATGATAGCCTTGATTATCGCCAACATCCGGACTTAATAAGGCACTGAAGAAGAAGAAGAAGTAAATATTCGATCTATTGTTGACCTTTCAGCACGAAAGCCACATTGGTATTCGCCTAGAATATCACTCCGAATACGGTGTGAGCTTCATTAGCAAAATAATTGATAGAACTTTATATGCTATGCTAATATGGTATATGCCTCTATATTCCCTAAGCATTTTCTGGTGTTGTCATATTCTCAGAATAATTTCGGACAGTTTTAAATGTAAAACGTTTCCTCCTTTTTTTATAAATTCTCCATTTATACCATCAATTCCTGGAGTTTTGAGAAGTTTAAAAGATGCTATCGCATTCTTTACTGGTATTTTCATATCTGCAGAATGGTATGTAAGATTTGCTTCCTCCATCTCACTTGTAATATTTAGTCAATTCTGAAAGTATTCCTTATATTGTTCGACAATTTCTGTTTCTGTCATTATTAGTTCACCTACTTCATTTATCATAGCTTGTCTGACTGTCTTCACTTCCGTAAAGAATTTCCTTACCTGATTCCTTCTGCCACTTATGTCAATCTCTTATATTTGCTGTTCTATGTAGCTTCTCTTTTTAGTTACAAGTAGTCGCCTTATCTGTGCTCTTATTCTGTGAAAATTGGCTTTGGTCTCATTTGTAGGGTTTTGTAGCATTGTTAATCTTTTGTGAGTTTTTATTTCCAGCATTCCCTTGCATTGTTTGTGAAACCATTTCCGTTTTGGGCGACTCCTCTTTTTCCTATGGTTTCCTTCGCTACTGGTTATATAACTGACGTCACTTGTTGCTATGCTTATTCGTAGACTACATTATGCTCTTCCTCTCCCAGAAATTGGAATCTGTTGGTTATTGCTACTTGACAATGCAGTTCTTGATTAGGTATTTAAAGAGCTTATATGCCTTATCTTTCTCTTTGTTCTTCTGTAGCTTCTGTACTGATATTCCTGTTCTTAACTTGGATTTTACCAGAAAGTTATCACTATCACTGTCTGCTTCTCCTATAATTCGAGAATTAATAATACTACTAGAGTGTCTTGCATTAATGATGGCATGATCTATTTACTTCTAAATTCACCGTTAGATTGTTTTTCAGTCTTGATACTGACAGGAACTTTCATTCAGGATCTTAACAAAATCATATTATTTATATTCTTAGTAATGTAAAAAAAACTCTTCAAAATTAATATTAATACAAAATGAGGATGTAAGGACTCATTTTGCAGAAACTTTTTTTTAATTAAGCTTACCCAAACACTTACAAACTCTTCAGAATTCAAACTTCCTTCGGTTGTTTTCCATACATAACAATAGCCATCTGCATTGATTAAATTATAAAGGCAATATTGTGTATTTCGATCTTTGTTCTATAATCTTCTTCTTAACGTGCCCTATCAAGTCCCCTTGACGTTGGCGATTAACATGTTTGACATGATTCTGTTGATTTTCCGTTTATGCAAGCTGTCGCTGTTTGATGCCAGTATAACTTTTCTATGAATCGTATGTCTTGACTATCAACTCCTTTATCTTTTAATATTGTAATTAATTTGTGATGCTGTACTCGATCAAAGGCCTTTTCATAGTCAATAAATACAGCAAAGACGTCTTTCCTTTGATCTCGACATTTCTGCAGTAATACATTTAGTGCAAAGAGGACGTCCCGAGTTCCCAGTCCATTTCTGAAGCCAAATTGTGTTTCATCCTGATCTTCTTCATATTTATCTCTGATTCTACTGTGGATGATGCGTAGAAATATTTTCAAAGTGTGGCTCATAAGGCTTATCATTCTATAATCGCTACAGTTTTTCGGACGTTGTTTTTTTGGTAGTGTTATGAATTCGGACTTTAACCAATCTTCAGGGATATCACCAGTCGAATAAACATCATTGAAAAGTTTGACCAGTATTCCAATGTTCTCCTCATTTATAAGCTTTAACATCTCTGTCGGTATGTTATCAGGGCCAACGGCTATCTTGTTCTTTGCTAACTCTATAGCATGCAGTATTTCTGATTTTAGTATTTCTGGTCCTTCACCTTAAACTAGAGTCTCCGGTTCTTCGGGTCTATCATCATTATACAGTTCACTTATATAATTACACCAGGTTGTTCGAATTTCATGTTCGTCTATTATCATTTTTCCCGACGAATCGGTTATAGTATGTGGAGTTTTCTTATGATAAAGACCAGCTACTTCTCTAACTTTTTTAAACATATTAAACGTATCATGTTTTTCATTCAACTTTTCTAATTCCTTGCATTTATCCTCCATCCATTTTTCTTTAGCCACCTTTATTTTTTGTTTAATTAGTTTCTGTTTTTCCTTATATTCTGTCTTGTTACCTTTCAGTTTCCTTCTCTGCTCCATTAATTCCAGGATTTCATCAGTCATCCATTGTTGTTTTTTGTACCTGTGTAACGTTGTTGAATATTTTTCTATTACTTTCAAGGTAAGATCTTTAAATGTGTTCCATTTTTCTGTGTTGTTTTCATTTATTCATTTCTTTAGCTCATTGTTTAAGTCATTTTCTATTAACGTTTTGTTGGATATTGAGATATTTAATTTTGGTGTTTTGGGGCTTTCTTGGACTTTTCTGAGCTTCACTTTGATGTCAGTTTTTACAGGGTTATGGTCTGAACCGATATCTGCACCAGGATATGTCGTTACTCTGGTGACGCCATTCTTAAATCTCTTGTTTACCAGAATATAGTCTATCTGATTTCTAATCATATGTAGTGAATTATCTCCTGGTCCCCTCCATGTGTATAACCTTCTTTTGTGTAATTTGAACCATGTATTTGCGATTATTATGTCATGTTCTTGACAAAACTGGTATAATCTATCGCCTCTTTCATTGCTCTCTCCTATTCTATATTCACCCACCAGGTCAGATCTTCGGCCTTGGCCAATTTTTGCGTTAAAATCTCCAATAATATATGTGACTTCGTTACTTTTTAGATTTTTAAGTGTCTGTTTTAATTGGCTATAGAATGATTCGACATCATTGTCATATTTCTTTTCTGCAGTAGGGGCCTCTATCTGGATTGTTTTATAGTACAAACTACTAATATTTGAATTAGGTGACATCACCTAAGATAATATGTTCTTCAGGTGTGTCTTTCTCCTTCTTAGATCTAGATTCTTCTTTTATTCTTTAGATGTTCTAAATATTCTTTTTGGGATTTATTTCTAACTTTATAGATGGCACATATTTCGCATTGATCTTTTTTAGGACAAAACATTCGAGATTAGGATTGTCAAATTCTTCATGAAATTTTTAGATGGATCAAGCAACTGCATTACGTGTTTTACACAAATTATTGACATAAAAATCATAATGGGATCGTTTTGAACGCCACTATGGCAACACGTACTTCTTTTGTGTAGTAGCACGGTAGTTGTGCGATTTCATTACAGTGATTCTAAAAACATTTTCAACTCCATTTTAATCAATTTTTTTTAATTTCTTTTAAAACTTTCAGTCCCAAGCGTATTCAAAAACTGTATTCGGCAAACTTTCATAGACTCATCGTGCTTTTTTAAATGATAAAATAAAGATTGTGCTCTTTTCGGTTCCTCATTAGTTTTTCTTCTACTTGGTCTCCTAATAGGTAAATAAGTCACAAGATTATCAACATTTTTTTTCTGGCCAGATCATTGTCCAAAATTTTTTAAAAATATTTTGCCTATCTGCATCTGTGAACATTGAATATTTCAAAAATCATTTGTGAGTTTCTTTACACAATAATTTATTCTGTATAATAACTCTAGCTTGCCTCGGAACTTTTTATTCTGTTACAATAATTATGACTAATAAAAACTGTAAACATGATTTTCGAATAAGTATTTTTCTAGTGGGCAATATCCAAGGGACCCCTACGCTAAAACCAGTTCCATGGCGTTCGAGATCATTCGCCGCTCAGCTGAATAAAACCGACCAAACAGACAAAATTTCTAACGAGATTTCTTCTCTGGAAAGCAAAGTTTTTGCTAACATCTCTTTGGAAATCGCTAATATCACTTCTGAGATGTCTGCCCTCGACGATAAAGTGTCTTCGTTAAAAAACCAAGTTGCTGCCGATATGTTGGCCTTCGAAGAAAAGGTGAAACCACTGGAAAGGAAAATGGAGGGAACAGGGACAGCAGAGAGTGGAAGCAATCCAATTACAGTAGAGACAAAAGAAGACGAGACGAAATGTAAGTTGGAAACACAGCCGAAATTTGAGGGAAGTGGAGGTTCTGTTCATGTCAAAGTCCCAACTTTCGACGGAAAATCGTCATGGAACAACTACATGAAACAGTTCGAATCAGCTGCAAGAGCGAATGGATGGTTTAAAAAAGAAAAGGATGTAAACCTGACTACCGCTGTTCGAGGAGATGCCTTAGATGTGCTTCAGACCATAGCAGTAGAGGAGACGGGTGATTTCGAACAACTCAAGAAGAGGTTAAATATGCAATATGGCCACGAACATTTGGACATTTATATCAGTTGCAGCTTAAAAATCAAAGACAAGAGAGAGATGCTCTTCAAAAATATGAGGTGAATATTGCCAGATTAGTACGATATGCTTATCCAATAGCTCGCGAAGACATGATGGAAAAGTTGGCCATTTAAACGTTTATTGATGGTCTTCGTGATCATGAAATGCAGAGAACACTGCGATTAGCCGGTTGGCACAAGACGCGGGTTGATGTCTTATCCGCCGCCCTCGAATACGAGTCAGCTACGCAGGTCTCTGGCGGGTACAGTAAAGTTAGAACTGTTAAAGAGGAAGGAGATGAAGATAAACTTGACCAGCTCGTTAATATGATGAAAAGTATTACATACAAGAAAACGAAGACCATAAGATGCTGGAATTGTGGCGAAATAGGACATGTACGAAGTTCCTGTAAGCACCCTAGGTACGACACAAATCAAGAAACTCACCATCAGGAAAACTAAAACGGGTCGGCCTTAGGGGGGCAGCTTCGACTTAGAACTTTTCCAAAGACCCTCTCATACTAATAGCTTCTTTGAAATGTCGTATAGATAGTGTATATGAAGATGGAGTGTATATAAGTTGTTGGTGGATACCGGAGCGAACAGAACCATTATACGCCCGACAGTTATAAAATAGCCGTAAGAAACTGTTACCAACGAGGTTGAGACTTCGGACCGCTATAGGTGAAAATGCCAACATTCAAGGAGAAATCCAGGTACAATTAGGAATTGGAGCAGAAAAGTTCGTCCATACTGTTATAGTTGCTGACATCGAAGAGGATGTTATATTAGGAATGGACGTAATGAATAAGCATGGATTTTAATTGTATTTTAAGAATAAGGTAATTAAAGTTGGTAACGAGGAGGTATTTCTTCATCCACATGATGACAACACTATGCAAGCAGCCGTTAAAGAAGGTACAGTCGTGCCTGCGAGAAGTGAAATGATCATAATAGCGCTGTTACAGGGAATTGTGGACGAAGGGACACCTGTTATCATGGAGCCTTGGAACCATGACGACGAAGTTGGCCGAGAAATCATAATTGGAAAGGAATTGCTGACTTCGGTTAATAAATACCTGTGAAACTTATCAATGTCAATGACTATCCAGTGACCATCAAGAAAGAGACAATAGTAGGAACTTGTGTACCCGTGACATCCATAATCCGTCAGACGACAACATCTGATAATTCCAATGACAAATTTAACCAAATGGTTGCAGTTGCTGGACAGTCTCTAAATCAGATTGAGAAAAGGAATTTAAGGGAATTTCTTTAGCAGTATCGTGATATTTTCGTACCAAAAGGAGGAAGAACTGGACGGGAAGTTGTTAAGTATAAAATTGATACTGGTAATGCTAAGCCAATTCGTCAAACAGCTCGACGATTACCACAGGCGAAAAGAGAGAAAGCTGAAACGATTGTTCAGTAAATGAAGAAAGACGGGGTGATAGAACCATTTAAATGAAATAGAACTGAGCTTTTATAGTTTTTGCCAACAAGTTTTTCATCTAATGGCAAAAAGACATGTTTGCTTTGCGTGGACAATCAGGATTAAAACTGATTCGCTTCTCCTTAAAACTTTGGGATGATTTTTATTTCTCAAAAAATGTGTTTACAATGGAAGCTATTGAAAATTGATAAATATAGGTAAACTATCGGCAATGAGTTTAATATATTTTACTTTTTTTTCTGAAGTATTTTTCTTCATTATTGTTTAGTTTGGCAATGTAACTCTCTTATTTATACATCGATGATTGAATTATGTTTTAGTTGAAACAATAAGTATACTATCTTATACAACCGTAAACAATTGTTGTGTGCGCGTATATTCCATTGCTATGATTCTTAAATCGGGTCCTGACGCGCCGCTCACAGCAAACCGGCAACGTAGTTGGCCGTTCTCCCGTAAGAAATACATTGCCTTTCTTACCTGCATTGCATTCTAACTCTGGCTTCTTCTACAGTAGTATGTCCATATTTTTGAGATATCATCTGTTCTTGTTTTTATTTCATTTCTATTATCCACGACTACGTTTATTTATTTTCTCTTGCCTTCATTTATAGATCTAATAGTACACCGGAACATAAAACCGGATATTCATAGATTTGTATTATATTAATTATGTTTTAGTTTTAATTACTTCACCAGCAGTGATAATGGGAAAACCAAATCACTTAAAGTACTAAAAATTTATTAAAAATCCTTTATAAAAGGTATATAATTTAAAAACTCAATCGGGCTATATCACAAAACTTTTTCGGAATTCATATTACATCATCACTGTCCTAAAAAGTATATAACCACTTAATTAAAAAGAACGTGAAATTTAAATTTCACTAATTTCATTAATTTAATTAAGTGGTTATATACTTTTTAGGACACTGATGATGGAATATGGATTCCGAAAACGTTTTGTGATATAGCCCGATTGGGTTTTTAAATTATATACCTTTTATAAAGGATTTTTAATAAAGTTTTTGTGATACATGGTATACAGCCAACTACAGGAACTTTGATTCCTTGTGAAGCTTAAATTACTGTTGCCGGTCCCAAGCTCGGATAAAGGAGGGAGTTTTCATCAAGGTTACCACCCTACTAATGGACTATAATTACTTTGCTCGTAGAGATAGGGTTATGCCTCGGAATAGGACCGATCTAACGATGACAACTAATGCGAGAAAAAGGAGGTCCAAGCTGTAGAGACAATAATAACTTATTTATTAGTGAATTTTTGAAACTAGCACAGCGTTATGAAGGGCAAGAGCAAATGCTTGGAGTAAAAGGCGCAAAAAAGGTACTTTTTGGTTATTTTTATTTTTATTGTAGCAAATCAACATTTTAGGGTAAAACGAGTACAATATTACGAAAATTAAATTGGACCTAACAATTTATGCAAAATTAATGATTGAAAGACCAAATATTCTCTTTTTAAGAAAAAATCAATATATTTTAGCTCTTCTTATTACAAATCGAATAAAACTTTGTATGATCCTCCTTTACTACTATATTTGTTGTCATTTGGCTTATATGATTGTTCTATTCTACTCTTCTATTTCTTACCCAGTTCTTGATGTTCTCCACCTTGCATCTATCAATGTCGTATATCTGTACTTCTAGCTCTATCCCATAGTGTCTTACCATCAATTTTTATAAGTGTTTTTATCTCTGCTCTTTCTAACATCCTTTTTGTCATCTTTGTGTCAGGTCGTGTTTCTGTCACGTATGTCATTATTGGTCTGATGAATGTTTTGTAAATTCTGCATTTCATTTCTTTGTCGATATTTTTAATTCTCCATATTGTTTCATTCAGACTGCCTGCGGCTTTGTTTGCTATATTCACTTAATCTTCCGCTTCAGTTTCGAGCTTTCCATAGCTAGATAAAGTGATGCCTAGATATTTAAAGTCTAATTTACATCTTAGTAAATTTGCTGCTGTAACCATGCATTTTGTCTTTTTTGGGGAAATTAACATGTTAAATTTTTTGGCGGGTATATTAAATTGGTGCACCATACGTTGTAAATCATCTTCACTTTGAGAAAGTAGTATTGCGTCGTCTGCATAGCAAATTATTTGAAGTTGTTTTTCGCCTATTTGGTATCCTTTTTTCCATTCCATGTCCATTCAAAGAATTAACTATCACTCTTTTTTAATTATTTCATTCGTAATCAGGTTGAACAATAGAGGACTGAGAGAATCTTCATGTCATATCGCATTACAAGCTTCAGTAGTGTCGGTTAGTTCTTCTTCTACTTTTACTATGATTGTGTTGTTTTATTAGATATTTTCGATTGTTTTGATTATTCCTAGAGGTATTTCTCTTACGTATAATAAGTGAGTAACGTCCTTTGATTTGACCCGGTCAAATGTCTTCTCAAGGTCTCCGAAACATGATTTCTACTAAGTAATTTTCCGGGTCTGATTTGTCTCCCTTTTTGAAGAGAGGTATTAGTATCCTTGGTCTCCATTCCTGAGGAATTTTGTTTTGTTCTATTATTCTTTGGTTTAGTCTTAATAGTTGTTTGGTCAGATCTGGTCCTTAGTACTTTAGGAGTTCGTTCAGTATTCTGTCCTCTCCTGGTGATTTTCTATTGTTTAATTTCCCTAATCCGTCCTTTACCACTTCCTCCTTAATATTTATTTCTTCGTTTGCGGTCACCTCTGGTGTTGGTGGTTCATTATTGTTATCTTTAGCAACTAGGGATCGAAAGTAGTCTACCCATGTTTCCTTCTAAATGTGTTTCGTTTTTATTAGTTCGTTCATCTCTTTTCTTTTTTCTCTGATCACTCTCCATATTTCTTTTTGTGTTCCGTAAAAGTCGTGTTCCATCTGTTTTGAGAAACTTTGCCAGTGTTCCTTTTTATTTGTCTAACTAAAGTATCCGTTTCATTTCTAATTCGTTTATAGTGGTTGTATGCCTCTTATGTTTGTTGTGTTCTGTATTGTAAAAAGGCTTTCTTCGTTTTCTTCGCATTTTATCTTCACTTTCTCTCTGAACCATGGTGTTTTCTTTTTTGATATGTTCGTGTTCGATACTTTTCTCTCTCCAGGTGAATCTGCGATAATTATGTAATTTTTGAGTATTTCCCAGCTTTCCTTGACGTTATCGTTTTCTAATATTTTATTCCCAGCGATTTTCTCTGATATTCTTTTCCTGTATAAGTATTTCATGGATTCCGTATTTCGTCCTTCGACTTTGCTTTGTGTTTGTATAGGCGCCGCTCTCTTAGGTGGAAAGTATTTCTCTGTTGGTTATAACATAATCTAACAGGTCTTTTCCACGGGTTTTATTAAATGTATATTTGTGTTGGTCTTTGTGGTCAAGAAATGTGTTGTTTATTCTTAGTTCGTTATTCGTGCAGAAGTTGATCATAAGATCTCCATTTTCGTTTTTAACATTCTCGTTATGGTTTTGTTTAATGTCGGGTATTACTTGATTGCCTATTCGAGCGTTAAAATCCCCAAATATTATCATCTTACCTCTGACTTGATCTACTACTTCTAATTGGTCATAAAACGCTTCCCTTGTTGTTTGAGGTTTGTTATTACTGCGCCCCATACTCCGATGGAGTAAAATGGAGATGGGCAGGACACATAGCCAGAATGACAGATGGGCGATGGACAAAGAGGTTATTGGAATGGAGGCCAAGGGAAGACAAGAGAAGCGTCGGTCAACCACCTACAAATTGGACTGACGATTTGAGAAGACTCAATAAAAACCGGATAAGAGCAGAGCAAGATAGACGGGGTTGGAAACTCGAGGAAGAGGCCTATGTTCAGCAATGGACTCTTGAGTTCAGATGATACTCCGATGATGTTCAGGTCTTCCTTCTCCATTCTTATCTGTGCTATTACTATTCTTTCTGATATGTATTGACACTCTTTGATGTGATTTTGGTACCTTTAGTGTATTATTGAGGTAACACCTTCTTTGGTCCTGTTTTCTTTTGCTACTCCACTGTAGGTTAGCATGTATTCACCTAATTTTAAATTACCTTTTCCTTTCTTTTTTGTTTCGTGTAGAGCACAAATGTATGTTTCTTTCTCTTTCAGCACTTGGGTTATTTCTTGGTCCCTTGAGTTTAGTGATCTAATATTCCAAGTAGTAAACAAGTATTCCAAGTGGACAAACGCAGATGATAAATTTGAGTACATTGACGTTGATTCTTATGGAACAGCTAGTGATTCGGAAATATTTAAAACATTAGAAATAGGTAAACGGCTTTCAGAAAACCAATTTAATATTCCCTCTAGAAGGTAATTGCCTAATGATGATGACGGAGAATGGAATAACCATTCTCTGTCGTAGGGGATGAATCGTTTAGACTTGAAAATCATATACATATTACGTCCTTATGCAAAACAAAATTTAAACTACACCAAACGAATTTTCAACTGTAGACATACAAGAGTTCTACGAATGATTGAGTGTACTTTTGGGATTCTAGACAACAAATTAATTGGTCACAAAGTGTAGATTAGATATACCTAAATTTCAGATTTTGTTGACGTAAATTAAACAAATTTTGTTTTTGTTATTTAAAACACATTCTTTCAATAAGTTGATTTTATCTGACTCATTCATATTAACATTATTAGTAAGTCAATAACATACTGAGGATACATAATTTATAATTTAAAATAGCGTACATATAAAATCAGAGTTTGATGTTAATATTTAGAGTAAACTAAATGTAAAACCAAATACTTACCATGTCGGGATAGTACCATGAGGATTTTTTCTGTTTTTTTCCTCGTAATTTACTATTGTATCATTAATTGGAGATTTTATTGTCATCATTGCATGGGGTTATCTTTGTAAAGACAAATCATATGCCATGATTTTTTTGACGGATATTCTTAAGTTAAAGTTGATTCCATCTAATCGATTACTTACGGTTTGAAGTAAAAAACCATGTAGGTTACACTTGTCTCTCAGAAATAATTTGTCTGGAAAGTGTAACAGGTAACGCAAGGAAGAGTGTAATCCTGCATGTTATACCTTAGAGGAAGTAGGTACTGTTTATTAATAATGAATAAGTACTTAATAAACAATACCTACTTCCTCTAAAATAAATGATCAGAAACAAATTTTAGGCCGTAGGTACAATTTATTTCTAACGATTTCCTCATTTTCAGATCACTATTGTGCTTCAAAATGGTCCGCAATTACGTATAGAAAGGGCGAAAACCATTGTATTCAACTGATACATTAAAAGTGGATGTAGAAGAGGTCAAATGTGGAAGACTACCTTATATAGAGCAGCAAAAGTATAATCCATGCTCAAAGCAACACTTTTTACTCATGTAAACGGCATTCGAGGTGTGAAAAGTCAAACACAGGGAAGTCCCATCATACTTTCTTTAGCTGTTGAAAAAGGTATTGCAAACAGATCTATAAAAATGGTCCAATGGGGTTTTGTACTATCCAAAAAAGAGGTGCTTGAGTTGATCGGAAAATATGTTAGTCAGAATAACATACACACGCCATTTCGTGATACCGTTCCTGGAGATGATATTTTCAATCGGTTCAAAAAAGCTGCAAGAAAAAAATCCATCCTTTCTCCATTAACGAATATTTTAAGTTGCTCAAACGTGTTTCTGAAAATCTCAGTTCTAGTCATAGTACAAGATCCCACTGCAGGATAACTTCGTTCACAACGTAGTTTATTAAACCCACCTTTTTACATACATTTAAAATTAGGAGAATACATTGATGATAGGTTGCCAGTCAAAAAGTGGCAGCAAATAGTTTTAATTCAATTAATAGTAATTAGTCCATTTATTTTTTAAATAAAATACGCTGCTAGTGACTATATGCATTTTTTTAATATTAACTTAAGGCTATTTTTTTTTAAATATGATGATATAAGGTTGCCTAAGAAAAAATGGTCGAAAATTAGGTTTAACAGTTGTTAAAAACGCGAGGTATCGGATATAACGTAAAATAGAGTTAGGGCGTAACGACACTGGTATGACAACTAATAATATGTATATTATTCATCGATATAATATACTAAGGATAGGAACCTATGAATAAATATTTGCGTCCAAAGTAGCAGATACTTATGGCAGACTTTTGTTTCCGGAATGTCAGTGGTTTGCGAAAAAAATTCTTTTGGCGCATATATGTACAATAATTATTTATTTTCGTTGTTATTTACATTTTAATTAAATATATAGTGACGAGGTCGGTCAGATAGCTCAGCGGGCTGTGCGGCTGCCTCTCATTCGCTTCACTGTCGAATGGTTCAGTGGATGTGGGATCGAGCCCCAGCTCGGTGTACAGAAAACAAAAAGTCTAACGCAGCAGTTTAAAATTCTAGATGAATCAGTGGCTTAGACTAGGATATGCTGGGATCTGATCGGCCTATGGTGGAGCAGTACGGCAAGAGATAAGGGCTTGCGGCTCGGTGATACTCCTCCATAGATCCCTACCGGACGGGCGTAACGCCTAAAAAAAATATATATATATATATATATATATATATATATATATATATATATATATATATATATATATATATATATATATATATATATATATATATATATATAATATATATATAATATATATGTATATATATATATATATATTTATATATATATATATATATATATATATATATATATATAGTGGCGAGTAATATTGTAAAATTAAAATTTTTAACAACTTCCAAACCTAATTTTTAACCATTTTTCTCAGGCAAACTTATAACATTATTTTTTTTTTTTATAGCATAATTTAATTTACAATCTGCTTCATCGAAGCTATAAGTAAATAGTTTGAATGTTAAATACATGAGGGAGAAGCTGCCCTGTGGCAACTCTCCTATTATATTTTTTACATTAGATCATAATATATTTAATTTATTAAATCTGTTGGCCATTGTTTCTTCAGTCGTCTTGCGAATTCGGGAGGAGCGTTTAGTAGTCTTGCTTCATCATTTGGATGACTTCTCAGACCATCAAGGTAGCTCTTTGTGATCCTTTGAATTTCTTCCTCTACCAAAGGTGTAGCTGAGTCCTCGTGTAGGGTTTTATTGCTTACATACCAGGGCGCGTTGAATATTATTCTCAATATTTTTGATTGGACTCTTTGTATTATCTTGATATTTGATGGCTTTGAGCAACCCCAGAGTTGAACGCCATAGGTCCAAATTGGTTTTATCATAGATTTATACAGGAGCAGTTTATTTTCAGTATTGAGTTTTGATTTTCGACCCATAAGCCAGCTCATTTGTCGTATTTTGATGTTGATCTGGGTTTTCTTGGCTTGAATGTGTGGCTTCCATGTTAATCTTTTGTCAAGGGTTAGTCCCAAATATTTAACTTGTGTGCTGACTGGTAATTGTGTATCGTTTAATGTGATTGTTGGACATACATCCCTTCGGTTTGTAAATGTAACTTGGGATGACTTCGTTTCATTTACTTTCACCTTCCATTTGTTGAGCCATGTTCCCAATTGGTTAAGGTGGTTTTGCAGTTGTGCAGACGCGATAATGGGGTCCTCGTTGACAGCGATTATGGTGGTATTATGGTGGTGTCATCAGCGAACGTTGAAATTTGGGTTGTTTCGGTGGTTGGGATATCTGCGGTAAATAATAGGTAAAGGAGAGGACCCAGGACGCTACCCTGTGGTACGCCTGATTTAATGGGAAAATATGTGGAAGTTGCTGTGTTATATTTTACTTGGAAGTAACGATCTTCAATGTAGGATTTCATAATTAGGTAGTAGGGAGTTGGAAGAATGCTTTTGAGTTTGTATAAGAGTCCAGTGTGCCATACTCTATCAAACGCCTTTTCTACATCTAAGAATGCCGCTGTACAATATTTTGTGCAGTTTGTGTTGTTGATGGCATCTAATAGGCTTCTGCCTTTTGGTGTAATGAGTCGTGAGCCCCAATTCGTATGCTTAGCATTCCAATCACCTCCAACAATGAATTTGTTACCTAGCTTATTGAATAGTTCTTCGTATTCTTCAGTTGTGATTCTATATCTAGGAGGACTATATATTGCAGCAATTTCGAAGTCCCAAGGCCTGGCATTTATATTAAGTATTGTTGCTTGAATCTCATTTGTTTTATGTTCCGGCATTTGATGGTGTTGTATATTGTTCCTTATAATTATTGCGGATCCTCCATGGGCTGTTCCATCTGGGTGACTAGTGTGGTAGACTGAGTATTGAGGTATTTTAATGACGCTTCTTTCTGTGAAATGCGTTTCAGATACAAGAAGGATGTCTATTTTGTTGTCCTTTAGGAATTGGATTACTTCTGCTTTATGGTTTGCTAAACCATTTGCGTTCCACTCGGCGATTCGAACAGATCTAACGAATTTTGTTAATTAATGTTGTTAGCATGGTAAGGATCATGCTGTTTTGATTCATTAGTTGGGTGAACATTGCTTTAAATTCGTTTAAGAATAAGTTCATTTGAGACCCTATGTCAGCTACTTGATTTCCTGCTCTTACTGCTTGGGCATAGGATTGGGTTCCATTCTGTTGTTGGTACTGTGATTGTTTACTCTGGTACTGTGAAGTTGGTGCTGGGTTAACATTTTGATGTGGGTTCGGATTATTATGGGTCGACTGATTTCCGCTTTGGCGATTATTTCTTGCATTTTGTAAGTCCTTGTAAATTACACAGCCTTTATAGTTTGCAGTGTGTTCTCCTGTACACAGGGCACATTTTGCTGGTGTATTTCTGGGTTTTGTACATTTTGGTGATGGGTGACTTCCTCCGCATTTCACGCATGCGTATGGTCTTGTACAGTACGCTTTTATGTGTCCATAACGTTGACAGCGCTGACACTGTGTTATATTGTTCTTTTTGTGAGGGGGTTCAAAGCTGACTTTCATATTGCCGATATGATCCAGTGTATAAATGTGTTTGTTGTTTTCTTTGGGTTCTAGGTCCACATAGAACATTGACAAAGGTGTTTTATTGACTCTGTGCAAAACGTTAATGATATTACGGACAGTATGTCCCGATTTACCTAGTTCACTTTTTATTTCTTCAACCGGCATCGAGTGGTGTAAATTCCTTATAACTACCTTATAAGCTCTATCTTGTTTTGCTTGGTATGTGTGGTGAACTATTTTGTTGCTACTTAAATGCTGTATAAGTTTTCTGTATGATTCTGTAGTTTTGGGGTTTATTTTTATTGTATCATTTGGAAGAGCTTTCAACTGGTAGTCTTCAGCTTTAATGACTGTTGATAGGTTTTCAGTCATTTTTTTAATATCATTTACCCCATAGATAAATATAGGTGGAGGTTTAGGTGTTACTGGTGTGTTATTACTATCGTTTAAGTTTTCTAATGGTTCAAATCTGTTGTTTGTACTCACTTGCGTTGTTGTGTTGTCATCTTTGGGGTTTGCCTTCCTTTTTTTGTAATTTTTTTGACTGTTTGCCAATCGTGAACGTTTTCTATGGTTTCGTCGTCTTGGTCGCTCGAGTTTTCCATGACAGTTTTCTCTTCGCTGAGGGTGTATTGGGTGGCATTTGATGTATTTGGTTGATCCATTGGAGGTGCAGGAGGGTTTAGGTTATATTGGCGATTATTGTTTAGGAATGGAGTAGCCGGTATATATTGGTTTGTTACCTGTTGGACATTGCTCGGGAACCCATAGAATGGGGGCGATATTATTGGAGGTTGTTGAGGCTGGGTATATATTTGGGGCACATTATACAACTCCCCATTTGGCACTTGATTTTGTAAATTTTGGTGGTAGATACATTTCCTTAGTATAGTGCTGGTTAAAAATTAATCACATAAATAGTTATTTAAAATTAATCACTTAAGACTAGTTATTTACTTTTATTTTTATTTCACTAATTATCAGCAATAAACTAGTCCCGGCCGATAGCCGAGGCCGGCAGAAAAACTTGAAACTTGAATCTCGAGAGCGATATGAGTACGTGTTTACTGCTCGGAATTCAAATACGAACTAACATAACAACACTGTTTTAATGGCGTGTAATCCAGATGGACAAAAAACTCCTCCATTAATTGTTTTTCGTGAACAACATGTTTAGGATTCGTGGATGGCTTCTAGAAATCAAGAATTTA
Source organism: Diabrotica balteata (assembly GCA_918026665.1). Classification (NCBI taxonomy): domain Eukaryota; kingdom Metazoa; phylum Arthropoda; class Insecta; order Coleoptera; family Chrysomelidae; genus Diabrotica; species Diabrotica balteata. The sequence goes on along the minus strand of OU898279.1, from coordinate 41,356,007 downwards.
CAGGAATAACCTCAGCTGCAACAAAAAAATGGCTGGATGGAATTAGAGACATTTGGAAATTATTTTTAAAGTTTTTTTTTATTTATTGGAGATAAACGATCTACATTATTGATTTATCTTGAACATGGTTCACATATCGATCTTCAACATGTTATCAAGTGAATAAAATGTTATTATGCTAAAGCTTCTGTTAAATGTCTAGCTGTCTAGATCTTTAAAAGAAAGATGTGATCAACAGCTCGTGAAGTGTTCAAAAGTGTCTTCCAAAACGTATGTTTTCCGCTATGATAATTTATGTATGAAAATTTCAATATTATCGACAACTTTTTAGTTGGTGCTATTATTTTCATTTGTGGAACACTTTATGTTATTGTTTTATTATATTGTATATATAAGTATAGATATTATAATAAAATAATATATGCAAATAAAGCTTATTTATATCTAATCCTTGTCATTGACTCCAATTTTGTGATTTCATTTTTCTATTAGACGTAAGAATAATATCTCAAAACTATCTTTAATATTTATTACAACAGGAAATAAATAATATCAAGAACAAAGTTGATAGATGTAATTGCTAGACACCTAAAATGATCAAGCTTCATTTGATCACTCAGATTCAAATAAGAAGAAAACTAACCTAGACAAAATAACAACTGTCAAAAGTACACGTTTCTTATAAAACATAAATAAATAAATTTCAAAATTGCTGCTTTATCTTAGTTATAATTATAAAATATGGTTAAACTCAGAAAACAAAGGAAACGGAAGAGATATATGCACAATGTTAATAGAAAGCGACTAAGGAATAAGTTGTTTAAAGAAGAGAATATAGGATGGTAAGTTGTAGTTAATGTTTTGTTAATTGTCCCAACTATTACACAGTTTTTCGACAATTCAAAGAGACTACAGTTACTTCATAAATTATTTATGAAATAATTGTAGAAAAACATTTATCCTAGTTTTTTTACAGTTGATTTATTGCATGGTATGTCTTGCGTTTATTATATTTCATTTCCTCCTTTTATTTACTTATATATATATACTTTGTATATACATTCAATGTGGTGTATTTTTTTAGTAAGGAAGTAAAACTATCATGGGAATCTAAAAAATCCATACAAACAAATCTTAAAGAAATGGGACTGTCCTATGATCCAAACAAAACAATTAAAATTCCAAAAACCAAGAAACAAATAAAAAGTGTTTTATCTACAGAAGATAACTCGACAACGGAAGACGTAGAAGAGGCATTACCAGCACCTAAGTCGCATGTAGTTGAAACATTAGAAGAAGACGCTAAAGCACCAAGAGAAAGGAAATTCAGGTTACCGAAAAATCAAGTAGAGTGGCTGTCTTATTTATTAGAAAAATATGGAAATGACTATAAAGCTATGGAGAAAGATAAAAAGAACTACAACCAAGAAACGTGGAAGCAGTTAAGAAGGAAAATTAAAAGGTTTATGAGTATTCCAGAGCAATTTAATGAGTTTTTAAAAAATTGTAAAGTTCCACCACAACTTGATACTAATTTATCGGATGATGAGTTATAGAATTGTAGATTGTAATAATAAAGTTTGTTAGTACTTTTAATGTAGTTTATTTTTCAACAAAATTATAAATATTAACTAAAATCGCTGCAAACTTCACACTGGTATACAAAACATCAGGGGCGGATTTCTTAACCTCAAAAGCAACTGTCAGCTGAAAGATAAACAAAGTGGTTGAAGTATTTTCTTTAAATTACTTATAAATTATAGATAGTAAAAATAACCTTTGTGTTTATTAATTATATCATAAATAAACAAAATGACTTCTATGTTTGATCAGTTCGAACAAGCAGCTATGAATACTAAACACACACTTGATCCAGAATTGGTATGTCTTAATTGGATTGATATTCAATCAAAAATAATTATTGTCATTATTTCAGTGTACAGCAGGTTTTATAAACATGTCTCTGGAACCTGAGCTACCAATTTTTTCCAAGAGCAAAAAGGATTTTTCTCCTTCAGAAAAAATAACCCATGTAGCCATTGCTAATAAACATTTGGTGATTTTTATGTCAAATTGTGTGCTTTTTCGTATGAATCTCAATAATCCACAGCAAACATCAGGTAATGTCTTCGAGAATCGTACCATAAAATAAATATTGCAAAGAGAATGTGTCTTTACCCAATGAATGTTTTTGTATACTTATGATTGATATAGTATAATTTCTACTAACCTATTGTAACTAAATAATAAAAAATTTCAGAGATCTCACTATCGAAGTATACAACTACCTCTAAGCTTACCAATCTGTTTTTGGATCCAACTGGAAACCATTTACTTTTAACTTTCCTTTCCAAAGTTCCTGATGGTGGTCCAGAGTTACTGTATTTATCAAAAAAGCTAGATAAAGTAAGGACTACACCTAAATTTAGAGGCAATGACTTTACAGCTGTAGCTTGGAATCCACTGAATGAATCTGAGAGTACTACTGGACCTATTCTGTTAGGTAAATGTGTTTTATTAGCAAAATATAGATCAATAGAGAGCATTGGGTTTCAAAGCCTGCTTTAATTACATTCTTTAATGGTATGTTGTTATGATATAAATTTTTGATTTTTTTTGTTGAAGTTTGTAAACGCTGGTCATAATTATCAATGGTTTTGTATCTCAGGTACTTCTAAAGGGTTAATATTTGAAACTGAAATTGCTCTTGAAGGAGACAAGTTTTTTGCATCCAGTTTTTCTTCTAGCTTGGAACAATACTGGAGACAGGTAAGTTAATCATAATTTTCATACTCTCAAGTGTTTCTTCAGAGAAAGTTGGCAACAATTTTCTCCATTTCTTTTTAATTAATAGTCATATGTACAAATTACCAAACTTTTTAACATATTTTTATCATATCTCATATTTTTTTCTATTATTTGCAAGCTACCAAATTATTTACCACTGTATGGAAACAAGGATGATGATGGCTTGGTAATTTAGTTAATATTTTACCTAATATTGCCTGAAAAAATGATTTATAATATTTAAACTATCATTTGTACATGTATAGAATGTGTGAGTTACATTATGTTGAACTGATCGTACTTTCTTACATGTTTAAGGTTTTTGACATTGGAAAAGGGCAAAACAACCCAATACAAGGACTAGAATTTTTCAGGATTCCTGGCACTGACAAGTTTGTCATAATTGTAGCCACTCCTTCAAAACTGTATTACTTTTCCAGTTCAGTTAATATTGCTGAAAAGCCAGTATTACAGCAAGTTTTCAACAAATACTTAAATGTGCCCGAAGCTCAGACTTTCATGGAATGCCACAGTGACAAAAAGTTTTCAAAATTGCAATTATGGTCTGAAAATTTAACCACACCTAATTCTTTTGCTTGGGTAACCAGTGAGGGGATATCGTTTTGTCAGGTAAGTGTAATAAAAATATAGAGAAAAGATTAATTATTTGCTGCCAACTTAACAGATGGTATTTACAGTCATATCAAAATAATTTATCTCAAAGATCTTGTATAGGTGTGCAATATATCTAAAAAATTGTATTATAAAAATAAATAAAAATTATACTGTTTCTCTTTTCTTCTTAAAAATCTTCTCGTTTGAGTCCTTACTCTGTTGTAGTCTTCCCTATTCTCCTCTGTAGGGTGTGTTGATAACTCTAGCTTCTTGATTGCTTTCTGATGCAAGCTTTGTTCGCACTCCTGGTCAAACCACTAGTTTTTCTTCTTGTTATTCCTTACTTTTCCTATAGTTTCCGCTGCGGCACTTTCTATGTCGTTCGTTATATTTTGCCATTTCTGGTCTATGGTTAATTCTGGCTTTGATGTTTTTTCTTCTTTCAGTTTCTGCAATTTGTTTTGGATCACTGCCTGATATTGGTGTTCATTATCAGGTAAATTGAGCCTTAAAATGTTCCATCTGTTTTCTTATTGGCGTTGTTTTTTTTCCATTTTTGTTCTGACCAAGAAGTGGTCAGAGTCACTTTCTGCTCCCCTCAGACTGTGTACGCTGATGCTATTGCTAGAATGTCTGCCATCGATAAGCACATGGTCTATCTGGTTTCCTGTGAATCCGTCATTTGACACCCAGGTTACTTTATGTATATCTTTTTTATTTGAATTGTGTAGTTTTTACTACCATATTGTTGACTACAGCGAATTCTGCCAGTCTTGATCCGTTATCATTAGTGTTATCATGTAACCTATGTGTGCCGATCACCGCTCTAAGATGGTCCTGCAAGTATGATTTTGACGTCGTATCTGGTTGCCGTTGTGTAACTGTTACTCTAAAATTTCATAAAATTCCTTCTTGTCGTCTTCATTTGCTTCCGTTGGTGCGTGGATTGAGGGGAGGGTTAAGTTAAACCATTTTCCTTTGAGTCTTAGGGAGCACTTTCGCTTGTTGATTGGTTTGAAATCAATTATGACAGACTTCAGTTTTCCGTTAACTACAAACCCACATCCAAATTCGTGCCTTTTTTCTTCTCCTGACCAGAAAACCAGGGAATTTTCCATTTGCAGGCTTCCCGATCCTATCCATCTCATTTCCTGAATCGCTGTTACGTCCATCTTATATGTTTTAAGCTGTTTTATTGCATGTGTTGTAATTCCAGGCCTAAACCAGCTTAACATGTTCCATGTGCCTAAGAGAATGTTTTTATTTCGTAGCTTGGGTCTAATCCGTGTTCCATTCTATTCCGAGACAATAGTATTCGATTCGTACCTGTTTCTTTTTCCATGTACGTATTGCTGGTCCATAGCAAAACCCCCTTTTCGGAGGACCAGTTCTCCCTTCCTCGTCTGCCCTGACCCTGCCTTCCACTGGGATTGGTTACTCAATCTCCAGCAGGGTTGCTCAGGTTCTCCGGGGTTCGCCCGTGCAACTCAAGCCGCACTTCGTGGAGGTGAGGATAGGAATTGAGTAGGATAGGCTAGAGATGCTAACTGGAAACAGCATCTTGTATTGCGCCTCACTACCCCTTTTGAACTCCAATTTTTTATGTTAGCTATGTTTAATTGATTAATTATTTTGGAATTAGAAGATGCAAGGAAAATATCAAGTGAAATATAAAATATTGTTATGCCCAAGTCTTTGCTATGCTACTGATCGACGATTCTAATACGTTCGATGAAGGAACTGATGTTCTGACGTCTCTAGGAACCTTTCGAAACAGTTCGAACATTCGAAGCGAGAATTAGCGTCTTCTACACAAGTCAGTTAGATTCCGAAAGCGGTTCGAAAAGAAGGGCAAATTTATACTGATTTGCGTTATTAGAATTCATTAATTTTTTACATATCGACTTATCATACCATGAACAGAAAGTGATAAAATTTTCATGTTTACTTGTTAAGTTTTAAGTCGATAGTATACTGCAGTGTGAACGAGCCGGACTCGGGAAGACTGAGGACACCGAGCAAGGGGTTCTGGACGTCACAGAGGGGCTTCAGGGCGACAGGCTCGCCGAGTAAGACTTGTGGCTCTAAGCGACAGATTCAGTAGTACACGAACTATCGTAAATCAGTGGTTTTAAGAGCATGGAAGGATGGTTGATATGCGTACAGTATATCGCCGAATACGACAGTTTGGCCTTTTTTCTTATCACCCACATTGGGTGCTACCTCTCCTAGCTGAACATCGACATGATCGTTTGCTCTGGTGTAGGGAAAGAATTTTATGGGACAGGGAATTGAATCAGGTGGTCTTTAGTGACGAATATCGCTTCTTTTTGGTAATTCATGATGGTTGAACAATGGTGAGAAGGCGACGTGGTGAACGTCGTGACCCACAAATTGACAGAGAATCAGGTCATCACACCGTGGGAATTATGCTATGGGTTGCCATTGCTTAATTTTTCACCACTAATTTTTATAAGAGGCGATATTATACAACCCGACGCTATATTCAGAAAGTAGTGGAGCATCATATTATTCCATACCTAAACATCATCCAAAAACCCGATTTTTCAGCAAGACAATGCTGATATTTCCAGAGAATCCTTAGCCTTCATGAATCAAAATCACATCAACTATTTACCTTGGCCCCCACGATCGCCTGATCTGTCTCCAATTGACCATGTCTGAGATATGTCTTGAATTTGCAACTCCCTCTACAGACTTTAGCAGGTCTTACTCACGATGTTGCACTAACCTGGATTGAGATACTCCAACAAAATATCGACGACCTCATTAGAACGATGCCCAGGCATGTTAATGAGTGTATAAAGTGTATAAGAAATCATGGAGCCTCAACACATTATTGAACCAGCCGCTGCAGTAGGTTGACGAATCAAGCTGAAAATTTCATCCTTTTACTAGTAAGAGACATTGAACATGAACATGTATCCAAAAATTATTAAAGTCAGATAAATCTTAATAGGTTTACTTTTTTTGTCACTCAGTATATGTATATAAAGATCAATTTATATTTTATGGTCAGGCAATAATATAAATTTCTACCGTTAAGTAAATAAATGTTATAAATTATACAATTTACAAGAATAAAATACCATGTTTAAGTATGCAATAAAACACTTCATAAAGAAATTTTGCATCGTCTAATAAAAATTTTGTATTGCTCTATATGCTGTTTTTTTTTTAGATTGACCTTGCTATAGACTCAATAAAATCTATTGAGTCAAAAACCAACTTGATCCCATACCCAAAAGCACTTTATGATGATTCAACTCCACAAAAATACCCCCTAGCAGTAGCTTTAACCCAGTTTCACATTCTTCTAGCCTATACAGACTCAGTCAAAGGAGTATGTCTTTTCAACCAGGAGGTAGTGTATGAAGACAACTATAACGAGGCATTTGGTAGACTGGTAAATTTGGTTAAAGATGTGAGAACGGGTGACATTTGGGCTATAACAGAAAATTCTGTGTTTAGGTTTAGAGTAACTCGCGAAGAGAGAAATATATGGCAGATATTTTGTAATAATGAAGAGTTCGAATTGGCTAAGAAGTATTCTCGAGGGAACTTGCAATGCTATAATCATGTCTTGATAAAGGAAGCTGATAAGTTGTTTGGGGATCAGAAATATGAGCTCAGTGCTCAAAGATATGCAGAGACTGAGAGTAGCTTGGAGGAGATCTGCCTGAAGTTCATCGAAGCTAACCAGCATAATGCTTTGAAACTATTTTTGAGGTAAGATACTATTTTTGCTTTTTTTACTTTAATATAACATGATGAGGAGACACTCGAGTTATGATATTCCATTTCAGGTGTAAATTGGACACACTAAAACCACAAGATAAGACCCAAATTACTATGATAGTCATTTGGGTCATGGAACTGTATTTGGTAAAACTGGAACAGATGCGTCTAGCAGGGTTAGAACAATCGGCAGCATATGCAGACTTGCAGAAGGAGTTTGATGTATTTTTAGCCTTAGACGAAATCTCAAATTGCATTAAAAACAATAAAGGCACTGTTTATAACCTAATGAGTAGTCACGGAGATAAAAATAACGTCTTAAAACTGACTATACTCAACAAAAACTTTGAACAGGTAAGGTTAGGTTGGCTTGAATTGTTTCAAATTAGATTATTTTAGGTTAGATTATATTTTTACGTTTCTAGTCTGAACTCATTGTTTTAATCAGTATAACAGTCACATTGTTAAAATACGAGAACCAAAGAGTCAACATCTAGCCAAACAGTGTCATGACATTGAAGAATTAGAAAAAAGATACGACACGTTTAACATGTATAAAAAAGTAAAAGAAGCGGCTGGTATCTTCAATAAGAAACAAAATGCATTGCTACAAGATGAAAATGGTAAAGTAATATTCGAAGTAGAGGACAAACTTAAAGAATGGGAAAATTACGTCACGAACCTATTCGAAGACGATAGGAGTAGTTCACCTCCCGATATTACTAACAGCGACGGACCCCTAATAACACGCTGTGAGGTTATAAAGGCCATACAATCATCAAAAGATGGCAGAGCGACTGGTCCTGATGAAATTCCAACTGAAATATATAAGCTTATAAAGGATAGCAATGTTTTAGAGGCTATAACTTCGTTTTTCAATACCATTTATACCAGCGGACAACTACCTAATGGTTGGTCTAACTCACTGTTTATAGCTCTACCTAAGAAGACAACAGCAAAAACCTGTGCTGATTATAGAACCATCAGTTTGTTAAACCACTTATGGAAAATTTTTCTGAAGGTAATACATGGTCGTATCTACAATAAATGTGAGGAATACCTGGATGACACTCAGTTTGGTTTCCGTAACGGATTTGAAACGAGAGAGGCACTGTTTGGAATGAACGTACTTGCTCAAAGATGTCGTGATATATCTGTAGAAATATACTGTTGTTTTATTGACTTTCAAAAGGCATTTGATCGTGTTAAGCACTCTATATTGATCGAACCTCTAAAAGACATTGGCTTGGACGGCAGAGATGTTCGAATAATTGCAAATTTATATTGGAATCAAACAACATCAGTTTTAATAGATGGTGTGGAATCACAAGCTCTCAATATTAAAAGAGGAGTACGGCAGGGATGCCTCTTGTCACCCCTGCTTTTTAACGTTTACTCCGAAAGAATTTTTAAATTTTGTTTTGTTTCTCCGAAACAAGAAGGAGTACTTGTGAACGGCGAAGTCATCAATAATTTGCGATATGCGGACGATACAGTACTCTTAGCTTCTAGTCAAGAAGATCTGCAAACACTACTTGATAGTGTCGTTGAGAGTTGTAGGGAGGCAGGTCTGGATCTTAATATAAGGAAAACCAAAATACTTGTAATAAGTAAACAACAGAATATAAAACCGTCTATATATGTAAATAATACCAAACTTGAGCAAGTTGATAAAATCGTCTACCTTGGACAGCAATTAAATTGTAATGCAGAAAATCACGGCGAAATTAGATCCAGAATAGAGCAGGCTAGAGCTGCTTTTAGAAGGATGTCCAAGGTGTTATGTAACAGAGACCTAAAATTGGTACTAAGGATCCGCCTACTTCGCTGCTACGTGTTCTCGGTCTTACTTTATGCTGTCGAGTCCTGGACTGTGAATAAAATCGATCTAAATCGCCTTGAGGCTTTCGAAATGTGGTGCTATAGAAGAATTTTAAAAGTTTCCTGGGTGGAGAAGATTCGTAACTCCACAATACTTGAACGTCTCAGCAAGACTACTGAGATCATAAAAAGCATCAAGCAGAGAAAGCTGGAATATTTCGGACATGTAATGAGAGGTCCCAAATATAGATTGCTACAAAATATCATGCAAGGAAAAATAGCAGGCAAACGCAGTCCAGGACGAAGAAGAACCTCATGGTTGAAGAACTTGCGAGATTGGTATGGTGTAGATACAAGCATGCTATTTAGGGTGGCAGTGAATAAAATTAAAATAGCTATGATGGTAACCAACGTTCTGAAAGGACATGGTACATGAAGAAGAGAAGAGAAGAACAGTCACATTATTTATAATTAAGGAAGTTCTACAACCAATGGTTACATAGAAACAAAACAGTAGTTATAGCTTTGGAAAAGCCCTTTCATAACACAATTGAACGTGTTGTTTCTGTTTTGCAGTGTTGTTTCAGAAATGAATCAGTAGTAATACTGAATCGAATGCTCAAAGTAAAGATTTTATGCAGATTTCATAGATACCACACTATTCATTTTTATAAATAAAAATGAATAGTTTGTTATCTAGCATAATAATTGAGTTTATTATGTAGTATGAAGTACTTATTATCATATTGATATATTTTTTAACTGTTTAAAATAATTTCGTCAATGCAGATAATTCAGCAACACATCTTCAAAAACAACTTCCACGACGCTCTGGACGTTCTCAAAAGCCAAAAGAACTACGAGCTTTACTATCAGTTCACCCCAATTTTGATTCAAGAAATACCGAAATACATGATCAAGGTACTAATAGAACAAGGCAGGAAGTTGGTACCATTGAAACTTTTACCTGCGATGGTTACCTGTAATAGCGAACTGCACGCTAGGGAAATCGTTAAATATCTTGAGTTTTGTATTGACAAACTAAAGAATACCGACAAAGCTATTCATAACTTTTTAATTTCGTTGTATGCTAAATATGACTCAGATATGCTGATGAAGTATTTGAACAAATGCGATGCTGAGATGTTGAAATATATGAATACGCAAGGTCAGAAACTCACAATGGTAAGTTAACTTACATAATTTTATTTTACTAAAAATATTGTCTATATTATTTGCTTTTAAATGCCTTACATGTCACCAACGGCGTTTCTTAGTTGTTACAGTATAACTAACTGCTTAGAAATTAACTATTTGTAATTTTGGATGTCTTTTAATTATTTACGCTTATATTACAACAATTTCTTAATAAAATAAAATTTATAGTAAAAATTTAGTACTTTAGTAATTAAATAATAATTTACATTAAATATCATTGAAAATAACGGTATGCCCATTCTCTTTAATTCATGCAGTAGGTACACTTCCCGTCATATAAAACTGGTACACTTTTTTTTCCCAATGTAAACCTGTGTTCAGACTGGACACACTGGCTCGTGAATCAATTCGTTGTTGCCATTACAGATAACGGAATTTCAGTAAATTTAAATAAAACCCAAAACGTAAAAAATAACGTTCAAAAATATATAAAGTTTTTAGATCTGTATTATTTTTATTATTACCAACAAAAAACTGTATCTAATAAATTTAATAACCAGAAAGAGGATTGAGTTAATGTCCAAAATATTGAACGATATTTAAACTTGGAGTATTGGCATAGGGAACATTGGAATGCATCTATTGTAATTTTATACTTCAATTACTTATAGAACAAAAAACTGTTTACTGTATTTTATGTCAATCAATTTAGTAATAGGCAAACTACCTAAATTTATTTATTATTTATTACATGAACGGTAAATGTGAAAAACTAACATTATACTTTATCCTACATAGGTTATAAACTATAAAATATCTGGGGCGAAAAACGCTTTTAAAAACGTGACAGTATTACATTATCTTCTTATAACTGTAAAAAATCCTCTTATAACTGAAAAATGCTGGTTTAGTATCTTTAGATGTTATCAGTGCGTGAAAACGTCCCAATCATATTCGAACAATTAAACATAAAAAATATTGCTTGCCATCTGTCAGATTTGACAAGTTTGTCAAAGTGAATTTTTAAAGATGCCACGTCAGTTAAGTCAGTTTGATAAAACGAGAATAATTTCAAAAATAGAAGATGGTTGGTCTATTAGACAACTGGCTCAAGAGTTAAATAGAAGCAAAACCACAATCCACAACATTAAAAAAAGATGGGAAAGCGACCAGACTTTGGATAGAAGGAGAGGGAGTGGGAGACCAGTTATTACTACAGCCCAACAGGGTGAAACATTATCTAATTATTTAAGAGCGCATCCCTTCCATACGGCAAGGCAAGCAAAAGTTAATACAAACTTTAATGCTTCTATAACTACAGCATTAAGGAGAATTAGAAGAACAGATTTAAAAAATTGGGCAGCCGCCCGAAAATACAAATTTAGCGAGGAACATAAACAAAGTAGACTCCTTTTTGCTTTAAATTACGTTTTAAATGATCCAGGTAATTTTTGGGACCGTGTAATTTTTACTGATGAAAAAGTATTCTAGTCTTATTATGATGCCATATTAGGGTTTATAGACCGCCTCGAAATAGGTTTAACGAAAACTATATTTCATCAAGTGATAAGTCCGGACGGTTCTCTATAAATGTTTGGGCTTGGATGTATAGAGGAGGTTTAGGAATGTGTTGGAGAATTGAAGGACGATTTAATACTGAAAACTATTTACATATATTAGATAATGTGATGTTGCCATCGGCTAGGGAAATTTTTCCCAACAATAATTTTATTTTCCAGCATGATAACTGCTCAATCCACACAGCCCACCGTGTACGGGATTACCTTATGGAAAATAGGATTGAAGCTCTTCCATGGCCCTCTAAAAGTCCAGATATTAATCCAATAGAGAATGTTTGGGGACTTATGATCAACAAAATACAAAAAATTAAATGTAGTTCCCCAAAACAAAGATCATTTATGGACCATCATTGAAGAAACCTGGGAAAGCTTGGCCGAAGATGAAAATTTGTCACTAAATTTAATTAACTCAGTTCCCAGAAGATTACAAGAAGTGATTAATAATAATGGAGCTATGACAAAATATTAACTGTTCTAATTGTAATTCACATATTTAAACACCACACTTGTTCACACTGTAAAAATGATTCATTTTTTATTAATTTTAAATAAAATTTTAATTTTTTCTAGTGGGTTTTATTTACTGTAGTATTCCACAACTCAATACAGTTTTGTGCTACACTTTACGAGAAACCAATCATACCTCTCGATTTGAAATTAAACATAAATTTAAAGTCATGTCTAGATTTATTATCTATCATTACTTTGAATTGAAATATTTTTATAAATTATAATAAAACACGAATCAATGTATGGGTACTGAGAGAATGGTGAATTTCAAAATTAATAGAATTTTTTAAGATATATGTTTAAATAAATGTATAAATATAAATGTGACTGACTGATCGAGAATGCTCAATATTATTTTAGGTTTTAAGGTCGATTCAGACACATCAGTCACGTCTCGTCACAGTGATTGCGCCGAACCGAACAATCCGTCATACAAAATATTCTTTAATACAAAATGTTGCCGGCATTCACACTCATCAGTTGACACACAGTTTCCCAGCTGTCAGATAGTTGATAGTTCTGTGACCAAACAGGATCGGTTCGGCGCCGAGACTATGACGGGACTGATGTGTCTGAATCGACCTTTAAGGTCGATTCAGACACATCAGTCACGTCTCGTCACAGTGATTGCGCCGAACCGAACAATCCGTCATACAAAATATTCTTTAATAAAAAAATGTTGCCGGCATTCACACTCATCAGTTGACAAACAGTTTCCCAGCTGTCAGATAGTTGATAGTTCTGTGACCAAATAGGACCGGTTCGGCGCCGAGACTATGACGGGACTGATGTGTCTGAATTGACCTTTAGTCTACTAAAAACTTGCGTCCCGTCACACAGCTCTGCGTTTAGCTGGTTTGATATAATATTTTCGTTGAACTGGCATCGTTGCCTTCGAAATTAGAATGACACATATGACAAGCTCAACTTAATACATTAAACAATGTCATATTGAACTTGTATTATGTGTTGCCTAACTATTGTAGCGGTAGTAGGAATTTAAATATGTATTTAAGCAACACTTATTAATATAAAGTGTGTTATGAGTTACCTACTTCGATGCATACTCAACCTAAGATCTGAACTAAATTTTTAAAATACTACATTTTCCTACAAATAAATTATTTCCAAATAGTACCTATGTTGTACCTATATATAACTATTTTCTAGTATCCATGCCTATTTTATAATTCGTGATGTTTGTAGGTAAATTTTGACATACATTACGCTTTAAGATTGTGTCACGAACACGATCATAAAAGAGCCTGTGTTCAGTTGTATGGCTTGCTGGGCATGTGGAAAGCTGCTGTCGACTTGGCGCTGACCATTGATGTGGACTTAGCTAAAAAGATGGCTAATATGTCACCCGAAGATGATGTCGAATTGAAGAAGAAGCTTTGGCTAAAAATTGGTATGTATTAAAACAAGTATATGAACAAATGTTTGTGAAACTATTTACTTGAGCATTTCTAGATTTTACAATTTATAGGAATTAGACATAGTTTTACTTATTTTTTTACTAAAATATTTATTTTAAATTCTAGAAACTCTAAAATATATTTTTTTAGTAGGTATATTTATTATATTTTTAGCTGAATACGTGTTCAAAGACAAAGAAGACGTAGGAGAGATGATCGACTTCTTACAACAGTGTGATCTCATCAAGATAGAAGATATTTTGCCCTTTTTTCCAGATTTTGTTACTATTGACTACTTTAAAGACGCTATTTGTAGTTCCCTCAAGGTAATAATCGGTGTGTAATGAGTACTTTATATTTGAGTTTATGTTTTCGATAGGAATACAACCAGCACATTCAGAACTTGAAGGACGAAATGGAGGAAGCGACCAAATCTGCAGAGCAGGTTAGAGAAGACATCGAAACATTTAGAAACCATCGCACGATCATCAATACTACAGATACTTGCGAAGTGTGCAACAAAACGTTGTTAATAAAACCTTTTTATATGTTTCCTTGCCACCATAGGTTTCACAGTGACTGCCTCTTAGCTGAACTGTCACCATTTCTGGGTAGGTTATGTATATAATATTAAAAAACTATTACAGTTATTATTGTATTTTTTATAATAATACTTGGTATTCTATGTCATATATATTTATATATCAAGCTGTAATCTAAGTTACCTAACCTGCACTACACTAGTTTTAGAGTACCTCCTAATACGTGTGGCCAAAATTTCTTAAAAATCTCTATTAATACCGGACTTAGAAAAACTTGTACCGATTATTTTGTGCTCTTACAAACTTTTCTTTTGTTTTTAGGTCCGGCAAAAAGATATAGACTAATGGATTTGGATAAGCAGTTGCAATCTTACAATAACCAAATAAATATTGACACTATAAGCACCGGCTCGACCGGATTGTCCGCTAAAGATCAAATCAAGCTAGAAATCGATAATATTTTAGCATCTGAGTGTTTGTATTGTGGAGAGAATATGATTAGAAATATAGATAAGCCGTTTATCGAAGATCACGAATACGAAACGATTATGAAGGAATGGGAATAACGTTTTTATAATTATTTTCTTTATATAGGCACAATATTTATTTATAACTTTATGTGATTTATTTTATGTTAATAAAAATATTGTTCTTAAACGTTGGTTTCATTTCAAATTTAGAAATAAGTCATTTCTATACTCTTCTCCTTCGTTTCTTGGCACTAATAGAAAGATACCAGCTCTTCGAACTCAAAATATATGGATTTGCTTCCAATCAAAATAAATTATGTAAATTAAATGTATTGTAGCGAGATTAAATAAAACGAGCGGTTCGAATTTATATAAATATATTTATTTATAACTTCACAGTTCGGTATTCTCTTATCAACTAAACTAACTCCTAAGATCGTTACATATATATACCAAAGTTACTATTTTCTAGAAAGTTCCCACCTCTAGGCCTACGTGACCGATTGTTCTCTTGCCTTCGAGGGATCTATCCATCGATGGTTCTCGATGCCTGAGATGCAACCGTTAGACGGGCCGCGCTGAATGCATGTTCGTAACAGTATGTAAATAAAGTAAATTACGCAAAATCTATCACTCCTAGTTATAGGACATCAATATACCATTCGAAAGTGGAAAATGTTTTTAATATAATAATTCATTAATATACAGGGTGTTCCATTTAAAATAAGCCTTATATAACAGATTGAATAATCCAATAATGAAACTACAAATTTTGAACACCCTGTGAATAAATGTTTAATAATTAATCATGAAATACATTTAACCAACATCCAACTATTTAGAGGTATAACCAATTTTATTAGAATTTCTTAAATAAGTTAGGAATGAGTCTTCGTTTAAAGCTTTACATTTTAAGAATATTCCATATAACTCAGAACACTTTGTACATAGGTATAGGGAAGTCTTATGAAACTATACCTAATTTTTTGCCGACAAGTAGAAAATGCAATTAAATATAGTGTGTCCCATAAGAAAAAATATATCTTTGATGCGCCGCACTTTATTGGGACGCCCTGTATATTTCAAAATAATTTTAAAATGTAGCCCTTATCAACCTTCAAATTATAAATTTAAAATTTTTTCAAAATATTTTACCGTTTCGCTGTAATCTTCCGTCCCGTTAGTTGTGACTCACCCTGTATATATTTATATAATCATCAAATAGATGATTCACCTAGTATTATAATGCTTAACTAATTTATAGTTTGTAGTAATTTATCTTAATAACACAATCCATATAAGATTACCGATATCTATAATCCTTATCACATGTCAAGTACATCTTGGAACTTCTGATTTACAAACCATATATCAGTCTAGTCTCGATAAAAGCAATAACTCAAAATGGTATTATCAAGATCAGTTCAATATGGATTCACTACTTTACTGGTTCTTATTTGCAATCTTGATATGTACGCTAGTTATTATAGGAAGCTATTTAATTTTTTCTATAATAAAGGATAGTTGTTTTAAGAGAAAGAAACAAAAAGATACTTTGATGGAAACATACGAACCAGATTTTCACCAAACACGTCTAAATAAGCAACAGTATGACAAACATGATGTTGAAGATTTAACGAGAATTGAAAGAAATTTCAAGACAGGGTTTAGAAGACTAAGTTTTCAAAACGAAGTGTCCGATAAAAAGTTAGAAGGATTAATGGGCGAAAAAATACGTTCTGCCGAAAGGGAAAGTGAAGTATTTGTATCTACTAACACTCTCGACAAAAGCATTACATCAATTACAGAAGAAGATGAAGAAACAGACGATGATTTTGATCGAGATACTGAAAGTGTAGATATTGATGTACCAGACGAGGTAAGAGCAGTTTTAAGAATTGAAAAAGAAGCGAAGAAGGTCGAGAGAGAAATGAACCGGTTTGCAGGAGGTACAAACAATTTGCAATATTATGAAATCAATGAGAAATACATAAAGTTAATGATTTCACTTTGCGATATGGTAGGCAACACCATCGAGTGCAGAAAACATAAAAACAGAGTTTTAAATTATATCGAACAATGTCAGAACCAACTAAAATTAAAATCTCTGAAGTCTAAATAGTTATTCTGATTTGTTTGGAGTTGTAATTATAACTAAATTTTTAAATACAAGTTTACTATAAACAGTAAGTGGGTTTTTGTTTATTGTGTGCATTATTTTTAGCTCTTTGTTTTCTATTCGTGTCAGGGCGTCTACTAACTTTTATTGTTATATCGTCGACATTCCAAAGTGCCACCTCGTAGTCTTCTATAATTTCAGCTTTAGGGTTATATCAGAGATCGTTATGATGCTGAATTCATGATGTGTGTTTTCCTTCCTTGTTTAAATATTTTAAGATTTTGTAGGCTATTTCGTATCTGCCATGAACATCATTCCCGATATTACTTATATATGTATCCTAGCTACCTACAAGCTGTGTGTTTGTATTAACGTTTTTATATATTCCTTCTTTATATCTGTTTTATTCGATATCGATATCTCTCTCTTTAACCTTCGCTCTGTAGTTCTCTCCCAAATTTATCTTGTGTGCGATAATAATTTTATCCCTGTTTAGTCCAGAATGTCCCCTTTATCTTTATACAATGATACCATCACAATCTGTCTCCATGTATTGTACATCCTTTCTTCTTTATATATCCTACTCATCATTTGCCACAACATAGCAATCCCTTCCTCTCCTATATATTTTTCCAAACCTCCACAGGTATTCTATCAGGTCCTAACGCCTGAAGAACACCATTCTTCATCATATTTAACGTCTCGATAACTTTATCTCTCGCTATCCCTGGTATTAGATTCTTATTTGGGATCCCGCATCCTCTGTCTCTCATCTGGTGTTCTTCATTTAGCAACTTTCTAAAGTACTCATATTAACTTTGCTTTATTTCAACATCGGTTCTTTACGTTCTTCCATCCACACTCTTAATCTGTCGCACGCCTAAGTCCTTTAATGACTTGTCCCTTGCTTTAGCAATACTATATAACCTTTTCATCCCCTCGGGTGTTTCCAACTCTTCATACAGCTGTGCAGACGATATTTTCTTAGAAGTAGCTACAGCGCGCTTTGCTTCCCCCTTTACTACCATGTATAGATCTTATTGTTCTCTCTTTTAGACCTGACACATCTCTTTTTAGCCTCTTTCTTCTCTCTAATATTTTGTTGCACTTCATCTTTCCACCACCAAGTTTCTTTGTCTCTAGGAGGCTCTTTACTAGATGTTTTTCCTAGCACTTGCTTTCCCGCTCGCACCATAACTTTACTGTTGTCTTTCTACCAGTATCTATTTCGTCAAGCTCTTCCTACTCTTAAAGATTACTGCTAAATCCTTATCCTTTAACTTCCATCACTTTACTTAGCTTTCCGTCTTACCTTTATCTCCATTATCACCGGTCGGTGTTGACTAGCTACATACTCACCCTTCATCACTTTAAAGTTGGTAACCTCTTTTAGCTGACTACACAGCACAAAATCTATGACTTTCCCAACCTCCGCTACTATAGGTCACATACTGATCTTCAGTCGTCATAAAGAACATATTAATAACAGTCAAATCCCATGCCACTGCAAAGTCAATCACACTATTTCCTACATCATTTCTTATTCGCATCCCAAACCTCCATAAACTCTTTCTATACCCGATCTTTCTCTACCAATATGTCCATTCAAATGATCTCCAATAAAACACTTTTTGTCTACAGGAATCTCGAGCATCTTACAATCAAGGACCCTCCAAAATTCTTCCTCTTCACACCTTACTGAAGAAGCTGGTAGCCCTAGCTCACTTTTCACATTGGTCAGGCGAGGCCTGACTGAACCTGAGCTTACGGGGAACGCCCTAGTATCTAAACTATTTTTCATGTTCCTCTTTCCATGGTTTTACCAAGGTTATTACTGCTGGATACCCTTACTGAAGCAAACCCTCCTCTATCCGGGCTTGGGACCGGTATTGATAGTTACAGAGCTACTCAATTCAACCAGCAATTACCAGAGGCGGAGTTTTCGGATTTCATGTCAATATTGCATTAATATTTTTTTATGTAAGTATTTTATTTCGGTTTCTGTAGTACGTATGTTTTATGTGTATCTTTTATTTGTGTTCGAAGGACTAGTGTCTTTTGCGTACGTTTTGGATTAGCTATTTCTCTTTTTAGCAAGTAATTATCTGTTCCAACATCTGGACCTCTGTATACCGGGGTATCTTGTATTAAATTTGCTTGTTTTTTATTTGTATTCTTTGTTTTTTATCTTCTTTCTGTACAGATATATTTTTTTGTCTTTCTTTTGGTAAAATGTAATTATTACTTTGAAGTTAATAAAAGTTCTTAGCTCATTTTAGTATCAATGTATTTATTCTTAAATTTTAAGATCTTGTACCTTTTTAGAAAGATTCTGTATTACGTAATTCACTTTAATTTATCGGGTAAATATTGTGTGTAAATAATATTTGTATTCAGAAGCAAAATTTGACGAAGATGTTTGAATTATCAACGTTAGGGTGCCATCTTCCAACAGTGATTGCTCTGTTAGGAACTATTTTTGGTAAGTATATAAGGTGATTTATATAATAAAAATTAAGTTAAAAACAGTTCTCTTTTGTGAATTTCTGCAAATATCTGTCGAGTTTTCGTAATTATAACCTAGTTGTCAATAATTCATAAATATATCTATATAAATTCGTTTACGTAATGTACCTACTTGTAGTATATTTTTGTAACACGATAGATACACAAGATAAGTTTTGTCGCCAAAGATAAGCTTTGATACGCTAATAGTAAAAATATTTTAGAAGTAAGTAATTATGCTGTAATAGATTTTATAAATATCCACCAATTACTGGTGTTTATCTCAGCAGAGGCTGAGAAAATCTTTAAGTAACAATATCATCAACAACTTTCTGGTTTTTACTGCTATTTTCATTTGTAGAACACTTTATTATATTGTTGATATTAGATTGTAGGATTGTACCTATATGACGTTGTTGTAATGAAAAAAATATGTGCAAATAAAGCTTATTTTTATTTATTCCTTGTCATTGAAACTAATTTAGTGATTCCATGTTACTATTAGACGTAAGAATATCTCGAAACTATTTTTAATACGAAATAAATAAATATCAAGAACAAAGTTGAGATATGCGTTTGCCTAACACCTATAATGAGCAAGCTTCATTTGATCACTCATATAAGAACTCCGAAAGCAAAACAAACGGTTAAGCAAGGTGCAAAGAATTGCTTGTCTTGAATCACAGGAGCACACTAATGTCAACCACGGCGGCTCTATTGGATCTCTCCCCTTTCTTCTTCTCATGACGCCGTCTCCTTTCGAAGGTTGGCGATCCAAATGGCAATTGTAGTTTTGGAAACTGCTGCGCGAAAGATTCTGCGGATGAGCGGTCTAACCATCTTCTCAAGTCTTTCAGCCACGAGTTCTGGAGTCTTCCTACTGATCTTTTACCCTCTACTTTTCCTTCCAGTATAACTTGAAGAAATTCATTCATATCTTTCGCCTCTCAACATATGACCCAAGTATTGTATTTTCCTTTCTTAGATTATTCTTAGTAATTCTTTTTGTTTACAGATGCGATGAAGTACCTCAACATTAGTAACTCTTTGTACCCATAGGATTCTTAACATTCGTCTGTATATATACATCTCAAAGGCATCTATTCTTTTTCTATTTCAGAGTCCATTGTCCAACTTTCACAGCCATACAGTAAGACAGAAAAAACGTAACATCTGATCATTCGGATTCTAAGCTGCACACGAAGGTCTGATCTTGTAAATAATGTTTTCATGCTCATGAATGTTTTCCCTGCTTGTTCGATTCTTGATAGGATTTCTTTTTATCTACCTGTTCTATTTATTTGACCCTTGGCATATACATGTACGTTTATTGGTGTCTTTGAAAATACTAAAGTTTTAGTTTTGGAAACGCTTAGATGTAAACCGAACATGTCGCTGTGGTGAACTACCGCATTTATTATATTTTGTAGTTATTGTGCGTTGCTTGCTATTAAGACGGTATCATCAGCATAATCTGATGATGTCTATTCCCTTAATCTTAATTCTGCCTTGGACCTCGTCTTCTGAGTCTGAATATAGACTCCGAATACAAATTAAACAATAGCGGTAATAAGACGCAACCCTGTCTCACTCCTCGTCGGATTTGTATATCTTCGGATGTTGTGTGCTCTATTTCAATTGTTGCCGTTTGGTGCCAGTATAGTTCTGAGCTAATTCGTAAGTCTTGTTCGTCAACTCCAGTTTTTCCCAGAATTTCGATCATCTTTGATGATTAACGCAGTCAAATGCTTTTCGATAGTCAATAAAACATGCATATACATCTACATTCATGTCTCTGCACCGTTGCGTTAACACATTTAAAGCAAAAAGAGCCTCTCGTGTTCCCAATCCGTTTCGAAATCCGAATTGAGTGTCACTCATCTGGAACTCGCACTTCATGTAAATTCGTGTATGGATAATTCTAAGAAAAGTTCTAAGGGTATGAGACGTCAACCTTAATATTCGATAATCATCGCATTGTGAGGAATTCGATTTTTTTGGTAATGCTACGAATTTTGATTTTAGCCAGTCTGTTGGTATTTTACCTGTGTCATATATCTTATTGAATAGTGCTGTTATTAAGCCTAGGCTTTTACTTTCGTTATCTGCAATTAGTTTTAGTATTTCGACATTGATATTGTCTGGACCAGTGGCTTTTCCATCTTTCTGAGATTTTACTTCGTTAATCACTTCTTCTTTGGTTATTTCTGGGCCTTTTTCATTTATTCGATTATCTGTGGATGGTGGAGAACAAGGTCTATCGTCGTCAAAAAGAGTTCGTATGTATTCTTTCCATCTCTCTAACTTGTCTTGTGTGTCCATAACTATTTCGTTATTATCAATTTTTAATATTGTTGCTTGTCTCTTTTTGTGTCTACCTGTCATTTCTTTTACTTTTTTATGAATCTTAAAAGGTGTCGTATTTTTCCTGAAGTTGTTCGATTTCTAGGCATTTTGTTGACATCCAGTTTTCTTTCGCCTGCCTTCACTTTTTTCGCTCTCCCCTTTACACCTAGTTATCAGGAGAAAGCAACAATGAGATATTATAGACTGCGACAAAACCTAAGCAACTTGTGGGAGATTGGGAGCCCATTGATACAGGTTTTTTCTACTACTAATTTTTCCGGAATTTAATGAGTATAAAATGTAATTTTTCGTAGAATGCTGTAGTAACTAACCTATTTTTAAAAAAACATCTCTAAAATAGAGAAATTCTAACAAAAAAAGGATATTTTGTGTAAGTCTTAAACGTAGTCGATTATATATAGTCGATAGCTGTTTGATTCGTCCCTGCAGTAACATTAGGCATCGGTAATTTTAGACAAACGTCTGAAAAATTGACTGAAGCTTCATCTTTCACATCAGGAAAAATAAAAGTCCACGATCCCGGTTTCTTCCTTAAATAAGAATATGATACTCCAACCTTTAATGTTTGATATCATTTCCCCACTACTGGTTAGATCAGGACAAAGGTATCATAGATGAAATCAGGGACACCAAATAGACGATGACTTCTGATAATATACTACCCACATGCAGGTCTAAAGTACCTTCCCCATTAGATTATATGTCCACGAGAGGAATAAGGTAGAGAAAGCACACAATCTAGGCTGCAGGGTACACAGACAGGTATAAAACTGCGTAGGGTATAGGAATATTCAGTAGTGGTGGAAATTTACACATTTCTATACCACTAGGAGAATATCTGTATCCTAGACGAAGATTTATGAAATCTTACATTGTGCACGGGAAACTTACATAAAGACTTTCGAACTAAAGGTCAATATATAGTCAAGTGGCCACAGGGCTCTTAAATTGCAGCCTGTTTTATGCAACTGTCGGACTAACACAGTGATTGAGCTAGTCTGTTATGCACTCTTATAAATTTTTATGTAAATGGAGCATATATGAAGACACATTTATATGAAAAGACCAAGAATTGTAGAACATTTTAAAATTAATGCTAGGTAACTGCAAAATAATGAAACTTATGAATATTAAGTATGTGAGGAGAGTTGAAAAAGGACACCAATATATTGAATAAGTAAGTATCTAGTAGGTGATGCTACTTTCTCGTCCCTCTTATTTACATCTCTATAATCGTTATGTGCTGGATTATCCAGCTTTGGTTTCTCCAAAATTAGCTCGGTATTAGCTTCCATATTTAAAATGAATACAAAAATATAAAATCGTTAGGTATGTTCACCAGCTCTCGGCAGCCGACTTCCACCGCAAAGGCCCATAACCAGCAAATAAAAACCTTCTGAACGCATTTGTTTCGACATTTCATATTTGAATATTTATGGCAGGTGGTATATAACGGACAGTTTTCTATAGTTTGTAATGTTTTAAATTTTAGATATTTTATTTAATTTAGGTACGGAGGTAAATATTCATTTAAAAAATTTTTACTTTGATATCTTAAATGATACTTATGGTTTTATGTGGTTGACTTCACAGGATAACTTGCTGGTGAGTAGCTTTGTGGTCCTATTAATACTGCATATCTGCTATATTTCTGTAGATAAACAGGATTCTCTATTCTGATTTTAAATAAAATAACATAGTTTATAAAAAAAACATTTATTTCTACAATAAAACTACACTACATCATCTGAATGTGGTTTCATACATTTAATAACATAATTAATGAATTGTAAGTCTTGCATTAGCTTTGTTAACCTATTAAAGTGCCGCTCTGTATAAGGAAGTGCTGCTTCAAGTGAAGAACGAAGTCCTGAGGGCTTGAAAGTATCATTCTGCATTTCATTTAACAAAATATTAATAACAAGTTGTGCTGGATGTGCATGTTTACTATTCATGTTCCATGTAATAGCAGTTTTAAATAAATTGTCCTTTTGATCATTTCTTAATTCTTTTATAGTATCTGCTAGTCCAGTTTCGCCATTTTGTATTATAGTTTCCACAATTTTTAACACCTGAAAAGGTTTGTCTAATTTCAAAGCTTGTTTTAGAGCCTTTAGATAGTTTCCACTCATCAAATAGTTGCTTAATTTTTGTTCTTGTAGAGTTAATTCTTCTATTTCTTGTAGTTTCTTAAGACGAAGTTCTTCTGTGACATCCTTCCATTTGACTAAAATTGAATCACCACCACCAGTTACTAAACCAGACTCGTCATTTTTCACAGCTACTGCCCATACTTGTGCATCATGTTGGTCTAGTGTACATGTACACTCTGAAGTTTTAACTGAAAATAACTTGACCAACCCATCTCCACCAGCACTCAATATCTGCATTCCAGAAGAAAGAAAATGGACCTTCAACACACTAGCATCATGTCCTTCTAGTGTCTTTAGACAACTTAAGTCAGCTATTGACCACAGTTTGATAGTAGAATCAGAAGATGATGTAACAACTACTTGGTCTACAGGGGAAAACTTTATACACCAAAGGCTCTTTTTATGCCCTCTTAAAGTACCTAATAATTCTAAAGTTGTGGTCCACAGTTTGGCAGTTTTATCTTGGGAAGCAGTGGCTATAATTTTGTCATTTGGAGATACTGCAACAGAATTAATGTCCTTTTGATGAGCCAAGACAGTATGTGTGCAATTTAAGCTTGCAATTTTTGATTTTGTTGGTATTTCCCACAGTTTTAAGCACATATCTTGACTAACTGAGACTCCAAAGTTGTAACTGGTTTGACTGAAAGCTACAGAACTTACAGAACCTGTATGTCTTAAACCTGTAGCTATACAGTTCATGATATTTTCATCTAGTTTCCACAACCTTACAGTATTATCTTTACCTGAGGAAAGCATATATGTTGGATCTGAAGGACAACTAGCTAATGACATAACTATATCTGTGTGACCCTTCAATATTTGACAATTCATGGTAGTATTACAGTAAAGTTTTATATCTGTGGAATTAGTGGCAATAGCCAAATGTGAATCTTCTTTCCCTATAAATGTAATATCCAAAATGTCATCAGAAAAGCCTACAAATTGCTTCAGACATACAAATGACTTCAAATGATGAATGATAATATTATGATCAGTTGTTACAACAGCTAAGGCTTTGTCTTTAAGATTGCATCTAAGCAATACTACAGATAAACCACCTTCTTCAGCAGCTTTGCTAACTAGAGAATTGTCTTGGACATAGACTTGTTTAGCCTTTTTAACATCCCACACAGAAACTACACCCTTTTCACCTGCTGCTGCAACATAAATACCATCAGCTTCTGATTTAAAACCAGGAATCTTAAACTTCAAAGGCAACCCTGTTATAGTTTCTATAGCTTCATATTGTGGGATTACTTTGATACCCTCACTTTTACCTACCTCCCATAAAATTATTACTTTATCTCTACCACATGATACAAAATAGTTCTCCCTAGCAAAGACAAATGCAGTAACTTTACTATAATGCCCTGAGTATATTGTTTTTAGTTCTCCTTTGGTTAATTCATAAGCATTAATCTTTCCATCATCACCAGAAGCAAATAAAATGTCTTCACCTGGATGGAATTCTACCACATTTACAACCCCCTGGCACCCTTTAAGGCTCAAAGAACATACTTGGTTTTGAAGATCCCATATCCGAACAATCCCATCACAACCACCACTGGCCAATTTGTCAGATTTTAAGGTTAGTCTAGCTATAGGTCCTTTATGTATATATTTCCACATTTTTTCCAGCTCACCGTTTTGATTCCAAGCCTTCAACAAACCACTTTTGTGTGAAGTAACAGTTCTATTGCCATCTGTGGTAAATGTTTGTATAGTATCTTCTTCTTCAGCACCTTGTTCACCTATTACTTTATCAATTAGACCTGTTTCTACATTTAGTACATTAATATTTGCATTAGTTTGGCAATATATAGTATCTTCTACCCATTCTAAGTTACCTCCTGTATAAAATGCACCATGCTTTGATTCAACTTCAAATCTAAAATACAAAAAGGTTTTAAAATAACAATAATATAAGGGAAAACGTTTAAACTACTTACGCTTCTTTTAGTTTTACTTTGGTCGTCATAATTAATTATTTTTCGGAAGATTTTATTTTCAACTATATCAATTTAATTTTTTTCATATATTTAACATTTAAAGAATAAAAGGTGCTCTCTAGGAATTAAAATAGGGTTAAATGCTTCTTCTTTTTTAGATTCATGTTTACTTCTTTTGGCCTTCATCTCATTGGATTAATGGATAACATTTCAGTATAGTTGACATTTTTCATTATAAAAAGAATAAATCTTTTGTTTTTGTATTTCAATGCTTTTTTTTACACATAACATTTCATCTTAATATATCTCTAGACTTTTTTCGTGTGACTCTGGTTGTCATTGTCCTTTTCTATTCAAAAGATAAAAAATAGGTCAAGATTTATCATGATCAATTTGTTGACGTTATCTAGAAATGCACCAGATGACATTTATTTTGTTTATTTTCAAAAGAAACCAAAGTAAACTTTTGAAAAGTACATTTTTAGTGAACGTATTTTATAGATATTTTTAAAGAATTTAGTATGACTTTTAAAAGTGTACAAAGCCCTCGAACCCTCCTAGAATCACTTTCTAAAATATGGGTGTCTTTAGTAAAATATATGTAGAAAGAAAAAATAATATGTGGATAATTGGAGATCTTTTTCCTCCCTACGGTTTCCCTGGGTTCTTCAGTGCTTTTGTACTGTGCATTTTAAGTTTTTATATTTTTAAAAAACTAAGTGGTGATGGGAACATAACTGTAAGAGGAGCTGTGAAGGGACATAGCTGGACGACTGTTCAGATAACTGCTAAGGTATTTTATGTATTCAACATTTTAAAACTAATTTTTTGAATAGACCTATCTGTGTCTTGCTATTTTTATGATATTGGTATTAAAATGATTTCACAATTACATACTACATTTAATATAATGTAAGGCCTTGTAGTTCTGTATGGCAGGTTTCTTTTTTAATGTTTAAAGCTTGAAATTTTTTGAGTGATGGTTAAACTCTAAAGTAAATATTTTATCTTCATCTTTTTTATATATAAAATATATTTTGTAGACTTGGTACTGTTCTGTATGTGAATCACTGTTGCTTAATGGAATTGGTGTTTATTGTGACTGTTGTGGAGTGTGTGCAGATCCAGATTGTGTGAAGAAAGCGAATTTTGCATTAAGGTGTAAGATTATTACCAGCAGTGACCAGAATCAATTACATCATTGGGTTAAAGGTATGTATATTAGTTTTTTTTGTTTAAAAGATGAGAGACACCTATAGGAGTTATCAAGTTATTATTTCAGTAAGTTTCAAATAAAACAAAAATCAGACACTTATTAGAAATCATTTGTTTGTTTTTTTGCATATAAGTGTCACCCCAAGCATTGATCTTTCCATTGATCAATGCTTGGGTGAGACTTGTAGACAAAAAAAAACAAACAAATGATTCCTAATAAGTGTTTGATTTATGACATATGTCTGAGACTTATAGACAAAAAAACAAACAAATGGATTAGATGCAAAACCAAAGTAAAAGATGCAGGAGAACATGCTGCCAAATTAAAATGGAGCTTCACAGGACACAGTGCCCAACTGAAAGATAAAAGATGGAACCACGAAATACAATAATGGAGACTGTGGTTAGGAAAGAGAAGCAGAGGCATGATGACATTAGATAGGAGGAAGTAACTGGCGTAAAATAGAAAACACCCTGGATTGATTTGGAGGAGGCCTATGTTCAAAGTTGGATTACTTAAGGCTGAAGAAGAAGGATTAGAGATCATATTCACAACTATGGTAACAAGTAGTTACAAAGAAAGATGTTTAGAAAGGCACTATAAAAAAGCCTATAATATAAAAAATCATAATAATATCAAATGCCAATTTGAAGGCACAAGAGATATATAACCACATTTAAACTAAACTGTTGATAAAAGAAGCAAAAACTAGTCAATAAAAATGTGGAAATATTAGAAATATTAAAGATCTACAGAGTTATAAAGAAAAAACAAAACTACAGATACAGGTAGCCAAAAAAGGAACATTATCACACACAATAATGGAATCTGGAAAATAATAACCTACAAAACAAAAAGATGCATAAGAGAATAGTTTTATATTAATTTTATTTTCTCTTTTCCTTTCATTTTACACCATTTCACCTTTCCCACTGCTCTCCTTATACTTTCAGAAATATAGGAATCATTATAAACATTTTTCCATTATAATTTATTATTGTAATTATTTATCTTTATTTCCCTTTCATTAGCCACTCATCTTTTTTTTAGGTAATTTACCCTTTGGAGCTAGTTGTAAACATTGCTTAGAGGAATGTTCAAGAGAACCTGGTCTAGTGGATTATAGATGCTGCTGGTGTCAAATGACAGTTCATACTGAATGTTTGCTAAAAGTAGAAAAAGTAATATTAATGTTAATATTCAATATCATGAGGAAATAATTGTGTATCTGTTATAGGTCTGTGATTTTGGACCTTTTAGAAGAATGATAGTTCCTCCTTGGTGTGTTCAGACTGCTAAACGTAAAGGAGCTTTAAACAAACATTTACTGTTGAGAGGTGTTCGGGATCCTTGTTGGGAGAAGTGGACACCCTTAGTTGTAGTTGGTGAGTTGTCTATATTTGTTATAAAGTAAGAACTAGAAGGTAGGGATTACATCCATAGCGAAGGAAACAATATAATCTAAAAAATATATATCTAAAGGCATTGTTTGGGAAAGTATTTAGTATTTATTGCATATTTTGCTTTAATATTTGTATTACTGCATTATGATATGATATTATTTAACTATATATTCTAATTACTTGTTAGTTATTGTTGTTAATTACCTCGAAAGCACAGAAAACCTTGTAAAATATCAAATTTCTGTAAACCATTTATTTATATGATCACCTTTCAAAAGGGCAATATAATAGCGTTGATTTATGGGGGTGCACTTGCCGTATTAACCTACGGACCACCTAAGAATGGTGGTCAGAGTGTTTGTGTCCATACAAAGGGAACACAGATCAGAACACAGACAAGACATCGCCATGTAAACATCTCCAGTTTGGCAAGGATGTGTATGTCCCTCAAGTCCTACATGCAGATGCTACTTTTCTACCCTAGCTACAATTAATACACCATAATCAAACTGTAACTGTTTTTCTTTGTACATAAAACATTAATGAGTTACTCCAGGTATTTTTGTAATTTTTCAATTAATTGCAAATTTATTAACAATTAATTATAGCATTTTTTTCCTTATCATTCTGATTATTAAACCAGTGACCTCAATAAGTTTTACGTAAATCATTTGTCCATTTGGACCAAGATAGATTGGACTACCAATACCAAGATAGTAATAAATAATTATAACTTTGCTTCATTTAATTTTATTTTATTTCATTTAATAAGTTTTCTTCTATCTTAATTTATTATTTGAAAAAAGGTCCTTCGTCAATATATTTTGCATTATTTTATTTTGATTTACATAATAATAGGGTTTTCTCGTAATAAGATATCAATCCCTGAGGAAGGTCTGAATAGAATGTCGACATGACCACTCAGGGTATCACTTTCTGTCTTATTAAACCTTGTGATCTTGACAGTCCAATTTTCTCGTTTCATGCAATTAATGTAAGCAATTAAGTGATTTCACTGATATTCATGATCTGGAACTACCGTATCATACATTTTACCAATCATGTCCCTGGTTACTGTAGAATTCATTTTCCATCATATTCTATAAGGGCGAATCTCTATGACCCATTCCAAATTTTATTTCACATCTTTCGTTACTTCTATGGATACAAACATAGATCTTTTCTACAAAGGTTTTGGGAAGTCAGAAACAGTATCTGTTAGTTTTGTTCCGCCACGACTAAGCTAGTAAAGGATATTTCTAATTCAGTAATTTTCATCATATCTAAACCTGTTAGTTTTGTCCCGCCGCGACCAAGGTCGTGAGGGATATTTCTAATGCGATAATCTTCAACAAGTCTAAATGTTAGTTTTGTTCCACCACGACCAAGCTCAAAAAGGATACTTTAAAGTTGTTAATTTTTCAAAAGTGAACACCCAAATATATATAAATATACATATATATATATATATATATATATATATAAATATATATATATATATATATATATATATATATATATATATATATATATATATATATATATATATATCTACCCGGTATATAGGCGGCACACGCCCTTCCGGTAGGGATCTATGGAGGAGTATCACCGAACCGCCCTTAACTCTTGCCGTACTGCTCACCATAGGCCGATCAGATACCAGCATATTCTAGACTAAGCCGCATATCCATTTAGAATTTTAAACTGCTGCGTTACCCTTTTTGTTTTCTGTACACCGAGCTGGGGATCGAACTTACATCTCTCGCAGTGAAGCGAATGAGTAACCAGCCGCCCAGCCCGCTTGGCTATCTGACCGACATCTCAAAGAGAGATATGTTATATTCATGAAGATTTTATTACTTTTCAACATATGATATCGGTTCCTGAATCCGCTTTTAATTCGACTATTTCTTATTACTCTCACGCAGAGCTACAGAGTAAGTGCTGTTTTTTGTACAGATAACATTAATGAGTTACGCCAGGTATTTTTGTGATTTTTCAAATAATTGCTAATTTATTCACAATCAAATATTGCACTTTTTTTCGTTATTATTCTAACTTCAATCTTCTTTTTACCTATATAATAGTCCTAAAAAATAGTAGATTACATTACTATATGTATAAAATCAATTTTTTATTAAGAGATAGAGCCAAGACTAATACTATTCATCCTATTAAAAGAGTAAATTCGAAGCAGTTGATGATAAAGAATTTTTTGTCTCTAAAACATCTAAACAAAAATTATGTGAAACTGTTTTATACAAACAAAAAGTGAACATATTTTACCTATACAAATACGAAATCTTATAGTTCGTTAATATTTTGGAAATTATTTCTTTTAGCCAATAAAAAGTCTGGAAATGGAGATGGGGCTTTAGTATTATCAGAATTTCGAAAGTACCTCAATCCTGTGCAGGTTATAGATCTGAGCGAAAGAAAACCACCAGCAGCTTTGCAGTGGTGTGTTCTTTTATCTCCAAAGACAGTCAATATTTTGGTTGCTGGTGGGGATGGTACTGTCTCGTGGATGCTGAGTACTTCCCATAAACTCGATCTTGATGTAAGTATGTATGTATATTCTAATTTATAGTCACTATTACGTTACATTTTATGTTAAATGTCACGTTTTATGTCAAAAGTTCACGTAAATCGTCAAAAAGATAGCAAAAGGTTATGTAAAATGTCACTCTCACTTCAAATGTCACGTTTTCTCTCAAAATATCACGCATTTAGTCAATTCGCCCTTTTAAGGATGAGTGGCGGTGCATGGTGAGTTGTCTACGAACTACATTAAAGCTAAAAAACGCAACATTTAAAAATCTTTAAAATGTCCAACATACTTAATTGTTTTCCTTTATTTTATAATTTTATAATCAACTTTTATATTTATTATATTTTATTTTATAATCAAAATATCGCATACGACGTGAATGCATTTTTCGCACGTCACAGACTTTGATCACTGATGTTGCGTTCTTTTAGTTTTAATCTAGTTCGTTTACAAAAATGTCAAAGTCACGTAAAATGTCAAAAAGTTATGTAAAATGCCACTCTCACTTATTCAATACGGCTTTTCCCACGTCAAATTTCAGTTTTATGTCGAAAACAGCAGACACAAATTTACCTATATCAGAACATTTCCGAAACGTAAAAAAGTTACGTAAAATGTCACGTCCCACGCCAAATGTTATGTTTATAATAAAAAATTAGGAAAAAATGTAACGTTTTATACCATAAAGTCATGTTTTTTTCCATGAACTATTAAATATTCTTAAGATTTTGTTTATTTTGAATTTTGTGAACAATTTGCAAATTAAAAATGTCCACCTTTATTTTGTTGTTTCGATATCCATCTCAGAAATCGTTTTCAAAATATGAATTAACATTCTACTTCTTCTTCAGGTGCCATCTCCGCTACGGAGGTTGGCAATCATCATAGCTATCTTAATTTTTGAGGCAGTAGCTCTAAATAGTTGTTTTGAGCTGCATCCAAACCATTCTCTCAGGTTCTTCAGCCATGAAATTCGTCTTCTTCCGATGCTTCTTCTGCCATCTATTTTTCCTTGCATTATGAGTCGCAGGATGCCATACTTATCGCCCCGCATCACATGTCCGAGATACTGTAGCTTTCTTTCTTTAATTGTAAGTTCAATTTCCTTCTCTTTGCCTATTCTTCTCAGTATTTCATTGTTTGTAACTCTATCTACCCAGGAAACCCTCATAATTCTTCTATAGGTCCACATTTCAAAGGCGTTAAGTCGTCTCATGGTATCTAGATTTAACGTCCATGATTCCACTCCATGATATAGTACACTGTATACGTAACATTTTGTTAGGCGTACTTTAAGAGCTAATGTTAGATCTTTGCCACATAGGACCTTTTTCATTTTTATAAAATTAGAACGTGCTTTTTCGATTCTGACTTTGATTTCTGCCGTGTAGTCATTATTTTCTGTTATAAGTGTTCCTAGGTAAGTGTACTTTTTTACTCTTTCGATCTGCTGGCCCTCTACTATCAAGATTTCGTTAGTATTATAGTTGTTTTTACAAATTTTCATAAACTTCGTCTTTTTGACATTAAGAGAGAGTCCGTACTCCCTACTACACATGAATTAACCTACATCGTGTGAAGAGAGTTGTAAAGTTATTTTTATTCAAAAACTCGATTTTTTTAGCCTGAGCCTTTATTGTCTATAATCCCGTTGGGAACTGGCAATGATTTGTCTAGGGTTTTAAATTGGGGACATCAGAACTCATCAGAGCTAGATGTTGAAGACGTTTTAAAAAATATCATCGATGCCAAACTCTCAGAACTTGACAGGTAAGTCAAATTTTTGTTTCTTATGCGGTAAAGTGTCTTACCAAAGACTATCACGCAGAAAGCAGCAAATCCATCCTCAACATCACCGAAAAAATCTGGAAATTTTTAAAATATCGACTGACCTCAGTCCAGTCTAAATAAAATGAGTACCTTGAGTAAAACCAGGGATAATAATAACCAAGATAATAAGTTAAAGCCTAGTATTGGCCCTGTTACCATCCTTGAATACCGTAGGCTCAAGAAATAGCAGACTACTCTGCTATACTCCCAAACTTCACTAGTGGTACAAAGGGAAACTATTATTAGGGTAAAGGGAGGAGAGATGGACCACCTTTTAGAAAACTGAAGCCTTTTTTTAATAAATAAACATCAGAATAGAGAAAAAGTTGTATAACATAACTTAACATTGGTATTTGTTTTGGTATAAGTAAATACTAGAAATTATAATTCCTAAACCTAAAAAAAATATAATGCACTGGCACGTTGTCGGTTCATCTCTCATCAACTGGGAGTAGAAGAGATGGACCAAGCTAAACCTTTTTCTTTTTAATATCAAGAGATTTTCCGCACTTGTTACAGAGATTAGCGAAGCCAGTACAAGTTTCATGTAACCAGCGCTTACAAAAAATGCATTGTAACCAGTCATCTTTTTTACATGTTTGGCGATAGTCCTCGTTGCACCCAATACACTCATTTTCAATATCACTATGTTTTCATAACCACTAGTGTCGTTTAGAGTAACATCTTCAGATAGTGACGATTTGCTTGGCTTTCTCTTACGTTTTTGTTTTTTTTTTTTTTATAGGTTTTGAACTTGTTTTAATCAAGGCATCTTTCTTCATTTTAATTAAGTCTTGAGCAGTAATATTTCAGCTTCAAATTTAAAAAAAAAAACAAAAAAAAAAATTATTGTCCAATACACTGATCCATTTAGTCACCTTTACAAACGCTAATTTGCTGGCATCAAATTTTGTTTGTACCTAGTATCTTCGTGACTTCTATAAAGATTGGTATTCCTCTTCATGAATCGAAGGTTTTTTAGAATGTACTGTGCTAAGCCTGATGGCAGGATTTCCTAAATCTCAAGCCAGCGAGGACCGTCACTGCCTTTCTTTGCAGATCAGGTTATGCAGCTGCATGACCCCAAACAAGGATAGAGTATGAAAGATGTGAGTGGAATATGGAGTGATACGTAGTACGTCTAGTTAAGATTTCTCAAAATATAGAGACTTTTATTTAGTATTTTGCATAAGTTATTAATATGTGCGCCCCAGTGTAATTTTGGGTGCAAGAGAACTCCTAAAAATCCAATCTCGCCGATTCCAGCATTCATATCACCCAAATCTCTCGTTGTGAAATCACTTCGTTTAGTTTTATTGTTGTTCAGAACCAACCTATTTGCAGCAAACCATTGCTTAGTCATCTGCGTTGCCACCATAGAACCATCCAGCACATTTTCAATATTATCAGTTAAAAAAGGCACCATGATTTCAGCTGCAAAGAGTGTATATTTAGCCTTATGTTCCATATTTGGAAGATCGTTTTATATAAATTGGGCCCAAAAAATAAATTAGGCCCCAGTATTGAACACTGGGATACTCCAATATTATTTACCACACTCTCTGACGACAACTTGATTCAATTTACCTGCATTTAACCAAATATTTACAGTTTTTTACTATTTTATTTAACATATTTATTTTAATGTCACTACTTTGACGTTTGTTTCAGTTTTTGGGGCTATTTTCGTTCGAATCATTTGTACAATGATTCAGTCATTCATTACATATTCGTTATTTCCCAATTTCCTTCATTTTCTACTGTTCTGACAATACTGTATGAAAATTTCAGCTTCAATATTGGATGACGGCAACGGGTTTATGATGAAACGATCATTACCTCACTTATTTTCTTTAAAAATACTGTGTCACAAGCCTTTTAGATGTTTATGATGATTTAAATGCAATTTTTGGATTTTAATATAAATTTTTATTTATATTCTTGTTAAATTTTAGATGGAAAGTAGAAGTTATATCGAATAGGCATCTAGGCTTAAAACTACCTAATAAAACCTACTTTATGTACAACTACGCAAGTATTGGTGTGGATGCACAGGTTGCACTGAATTTTCATAAAACTAGGGATAGTATTTTTTACATATATGGGAGCAGGTTATTTAACAAGGTAAGGTTTGTACAATTTGTCATTTAGAAATGAAACCTACAATTTCCAAAGAAAAACAGCTCTATGCATTTTCTATACTTGACTTGATTTGTTTTTTAGATGTTGTATTTAACTTTTGGAACTCAACAAGTGGTTACAGCAGACTGCAAAAATCTCGAAAAAAGACTGGATCTGTATTTAGATGGTAAACATATCGACCTACCGGAGTTGGAGTCCATAGTTATTTTAAACATTTCTTCGTGGGGAGCAGGAGTCAACCTTTGGAGTGAGTCATATTTGTATTTTTGGTGTACTTTTGGCTGCCTGTATTAGGAGTCGAAAACTCCTCCGAAAACTTTTTAAATGCAACAAAAATTTATCTTGAAATAACTGGATTACTGGTTGCCTATATAATTACATTAAGTAAGTTATCCTTGGGTCATTGATTATAAACCACCACCTAGATAGCTCACCTCGTGGTAACCGAAAGACGTATCAACAACTAGATGGCGTTACTTGAAAACCGTATCGAGATTTCTCATTCTGTCTCTGACTTGCGAGGAGGTAGGAGTAGTGTCAGGCCCGAACTTACCCTATAGGTGTATTATCTGTGATAAGTCGCACATCCAATTCAATACCGCTACAACTGCAAATTTATAAATTTAACAGGAGAGGCAAATGAAAATATGAATGACGAGTTTTTTCCTCTACAGAATAGATATTTTTAGAGAAGTAACTGAATTTTAGAATATTAGTAATTCAATAGCATACGAATGGATATGTTTTTTCAAAAACAAGAAATATTTAACCTTTATAAATATTTGTAAGATATAACGGTATTACATTACATTTTTAAATTACTCAATATCCATAACTGCTACGATTATACACATTAATAATGAAAAACCAGACAAAGTTATAAATGGTAGGTACTTATTAGATAAATTTAATAATTATAATTGTATATTATAAATCACTTACAAGAAATTAACTCGACAAATTGAAACAAAATGATTGGTGTACTGTTGCAATAAGATTTTTTTTGCATAATTCCAGTAAATGCTCTTTTGTTTTCTCTTTTACAGTAGGAGGCTTTTCGTAGGCTGGTTTTAAGTTATATTGCTCTAAAACATTATTATTATCAGAAAAACGACGAGTAGAATGATCAATAGTTTTATAGGTTGTATCGTCAAAGTTAGTTTTGTAAAAAACTTTTGTAGAAAAACATTTTTCTACTTAAGAATTTGTATATTATTCCATACTACCGTTTCGTTTCATTAATTTTTGACAGATCCTTAAAGTAAAAAAAATCTTCAGTGTCAATTTCATTCACTTTATAGGGTCTACCGTTCTTTTTTTTGGCAGCACTTATTAAACCTCTTTTTTTTCTACCTATATCTTTTGTTTGTTAAAAAATATTAATTCTTTTCAAGAGTAATATACCTTCATTTTTATAGCACTTTTATATAAATATGAACGTGGTTTTTAATTCTTCTCGACTTTTAATAATACAATGTTTCGATATTGTCAATAATGAAAATACTTCTTGAGAACAAGAAATAATCAATTTTTTTTCCTAAAATTTTACTTTTACAATCTTAGTTTCAAAAGAATTAACATTCAAATATACTTATTTACTTTGTTTTGAAATATAATCTAATTAGTGATATTTTAAACTTTCTAATTCTGTCTGTTTATCAGCTTTTACCTATTGTTCCTAGGCAGATGGTCGTCAACTATTTATATATTGGAAATTTCCTGTCATTTTACCAAGATATTTACTTACATTATTCATTTTTAACGTTGGTAATTTGTGGTATTTTGTCAAAGTCAAAATTATTTGATATGAGGTTGAATGCTCGAATAAATGAACTTTGAAAATTAAATCAATTATATCGAGCACAAGTTTAATCAAATCTTGCCCAAGTACTTTCGCTTAATATAGCATCTTCAGGGGCATTTCGTCAAATATGGGCTACCCAGCAAGCGTAGAATGTGATAAATATGGATGTTAACATAAAATTGTATAAACACTACAACAACAAGGACAAACAGTTTTAAATTAATTAAAATAGTTCTACACTACATTGTTTGGCGGTAACAGGAGAGAGAATAATTCTCTCTCCTGCTACTTATAATATATGTCTGAATTGCCAATATAAATGAGTCGGATTAAATAAATTATTAGAAGATTTTTTTACTATTAACATTTTTGTTTAATTCATTAATGATTTTTTATTTTGACAACGGCCCCCCATTTTATGCGTCAAAATGTTAATATAATCATTTTTTTTAGTAAAATTGTGGCTTATTTTCCATCAAAACTAGTTTAGATCTCGATTAACAAACATTTTTTTCATTTTTATAAATGCTTGTCTTGCAATTTCAATGCGTGTCCTGATTTCTCTAATAAATACCTTGGTCAATTTTTGTCTTTTTATTGTATTATTATAATGATCTATAAGTTTCATTTGTTTAAAGGGCTTATTTTTCATCAATTTTTTTAATATTGAAAAAATGCTTTTTTTTAAATAACTTAAAATTTATTAGTGACACCAAAAATCACAAAGAGTAAAAAAATGTAGGTTTTGCTTTTCTGAATATTTTGGTCATAGCTGCTTTCTTTTGATGCTAGAAACTTAACAAAAATAAACATTTTTTAAACACTTTAAAAGAAGTTGTAATGAGATTTCGTCGAAAAGTGCTTCATTTTTTTATTATTTTACGTTAAAATATTCAACATGGAATTTGACGAATAAGAACCTATTTTTGAATAACTCGAAAAGTATTAACTTAGTGAAAAAACTCTATAGAACAAAAGTTGCTTAGAATTACTGATTTTAGATACTTCCGAACTTGTCTTGAACATATATTTTTTCACTCCCGATAAGGGTGATACTGAACCATAGGGCAAAAGCATAATCTTTTTTCTTTGGCATCTTAGCTAGGCGTAAGCCAAATTTCATGTCAATCCAAGCGATTCTTTAAAATTAGGAGGTTTTGCAATATTTTACCGTGAGTGAATGGACTAAATCTGGAAATAAATTCTGTATATTAGCTTAAAATATTTTAGTTTGCATCAATTCTGGAAATTAATTTGTTTGAAAAGTTACAAAAAAGTAATTTACGTGAGATGTAATTTATCACTGCTAATTTTATTATGTATTTTATGTTTTGTTATTTTTTTGTATTGTATTGATAAATAAATAATTTTTAGAAAACCTTTACTGTTTTCATTAATCAATTTTTAGCGTTTTTTCTGAAGTAAAATCGGAATTTCATAATATAGATTATAAGCACGTTAAAATTATTTGTGAAAATGCTGAATGCCATTCTTATATTGTCGTCTATTGCACTAGACAATGGCCGGACCAGGCAACTTAAATTTATTTTTCAATCTTGACAAATATTTCAATTAATGTCGCCTCCATACATCAGGTAGTACTTAGGCGTGAGGGGCCTAAGTAGAGGTGTAAGTTTGCGGAGTTTAACACTGAATTCGTTTTTACCTTAGAGTGAGGTATCTAGGTGGTGGTTTATAATCAATGCTTGGGTTTTGTATCTACTCATTTATATTTTAATAAGGTATGGTCAGCGACAGCTCTGGAACCACTTCACAGTCTTACCACGATGGAATTTTGGAAGTAGTGGGTATTTATTCTTCATTCCATATGGCACAGCTACAAGTTGGTATTTCAACGCCTTTAAAATTAGGTCAAGCTAAAGTGGTAGATGTAAGTATTCGTATTGTCGTATGTATTTTCAATCATTAATCTTGATTGTTATTCTTTTTGCTTATTTTTTATCCTATCCTATTTTTATTCCTTCATTATTTACTTCCATGATGTTTTTGTTATCTTATATTCGATAATTTTTTGTTTTCTTTTTTATTCTGTTGTGCGAGGAGGAGTATATGTTGTCCATGCATGTATATGCCGGACATATAATTAGAGCTTCTCTTGAAGATCGCCCTGAAGGTGCCAGAGTCAATGGAATCATCATTAACAATATAAGATATGCCGATGACACCGTAGTATTAGCAGAAACAAAAGACCAACTAAAAATATTGTTGAACATGTTATCAGAAGAAAGTCACAGGCTGGGCTTGGACATTCACTTTTCCAAAACCAAAATTCTGGTATTCCACAAAAACCACCTAAACAAGTTATAATTAACATACAAATAAATGGTATTACCCTTCAGAGTTCCCAAAGCTTCATATATCTGGGCAGAGAGCTATATAGTCAACTAGACCACTCAAAAGAAATTAGAAGCCGCATTGAAATAGCAATATCTGGTTTCATGAATATTCGTAAAATGTTCTGTAACCCCAAGCTATCAGTCTCAATAAGACTGAGAACACTAAAGTGTTATGTGTGGTCTCTATTACTATATGGCTGTCAGAGCCGGACATTAAACCAGTATGAGGTCAACAAATTAAATTCATTTAAAATGTAGATGTACCGCCGAATGTTAAGAATAAGCTAGACCAGCAGAACTACTAATGAAGAAGTACTGAGAGTAATGAACACACGCCCTCATCTGGTCAATACTATCAAAATTAGAAAGACGTCATATCTAGGACACATAATGCACCATAGGGAATTTGAGCAGCTCCAGGTAATATTAGAAGGCAAGATTGAAGGTAAAAGGGGCATAGGACAAAAGAAAAAATCTTGGCTACGAAACATCAGAGATTGGACCTATACAAGTGGAAATGAATTAATTCTTCAAGCCCAGAATAGAGAGAAATTTGGGTTATTGATCGCCAACCTCAACAGAGAAGGCACTTAGGAGGAGGAGGATATCACTGTCTCCATACACTTGATTCTATTATTCTGTATTTTTTGCGCCTTTTTTTATTATTTTTATTTCAAAACTTTACAAAACTTTAGGCTCAATGTTTCTTGCCTATTGTGCTGGTGAAAAGATAGTTTAACTAATTTTTAACCTAATTTTAATTAATTAGGTTACAAATTTTAGTCCACCTAACTTTTTTATATCTATCACATGTACTTTTGTATTAGATTCATTTGAAGCAGAAGGCCCCGATGCAAGTGGACGGCGAGCCTTGGGAACAGCCACCTGGTAAGTTGAAAGTGTCATTCGTCAATAGATGTCCTGTACTTATTAACCAAAACAGTTCAGAATAAGTTGTTGTTTGTTTTTAAATATTTTAAGTGTCTAGTAAGATCTATTTCTTGCTTCATCAGAATATCGGTGTTATATTTGTGCGAAGATGCAGGTGTGTTTGTACTTACACCTCGTCCTGATGCCTTTGTTTCGCGCACCAGTCATAGGTCGCTGGTTTTTACCTTGGGGAACGAGTTTTGTCCTTAGGGAAATAGGTTCACTTTTCTGTACTTTTTTGAAGGACCACCACCCAGAAATTTTGGGACAAATGAAAATTTTGCAAAGAACGTTTTAACAAATCTATTTAAAAACAAGTACAACTACGTATTTTGGACGCCGATTCACGAAACACAAGTTGAGTAAGATTATTAATATGCCGACTAGATTAAACTTTCTAAAGTGCGGCTAGCGCGAACAGGAGCTTCGAGCTCACCGAATGCTCGATTCAAAATGATGTCAACTCAACCTCTTGACCTTCGACATTAATGTGTCTGTTTCATGGACTATACGTCCATGGTCTGTTTACATTTCGCATCGAAGATAACCGTATACCGTCATCTCTTTTATTGAGACAATTTGGCCTTTTTTCAATTTCTATGGCTTATCGGATAATTCTTGGTTTATAGAAGCGGATGGGGGCTATGGTTCTAGAGTTTTTAAAATCAATTTTGTGACCTGTATGAAGATGGTGTTGACCTAGAGCTGAAATTGAGTTGGAATTGCGAACTGAAATGAAATGTTCATAAATCCTATTTTGGATTCTACGATTTGTTTGACCTATATAGGATCAGGGGCAATATGCACAAGGAATTTAATAAACTTCGTGTTGTTCATTTGGATTGTTGTCTTTGATTGATCGGACAAGAGAGGAAAGTTTTTGTTGGGGCGTTGTTGTAATAGTATTAATCTTAGCTCTAGGTTTAATTTTACTAACCGCGGAAACCTTTAGGCACATTATATATAGTGGTTGTCGGAATATTGAGCAGAATAAAAATTCACTTCATAATATTCACAATCTTAATATTAATATCGTTACTTACATTACAGCTTCATCAAAAATTAATGTTGGATTTTGTCGTGTTAATGATACTCTATAAACGTAACTATATTAAAAACGTCCAAAAGAAGAAAAGCTGGACAGAGTATAATAAAAACAATTGTAGAAACAAACAAGTTTTTAGAAATAAACGATTTTCTCCTGATTCAAGAACTAGATCAATGTGTTAGATGATAGCTCTATTTATTGTTGTGTTTTGTTAAGGAATAACAATTTTAATTTATCTGTTCAGTATTGCAAAGTGTATTTTTGTTGATTTTAGTTGAATTAGTTGTTACTTATAGAATCATCTTGTATATCTCTAATTTTTTGACAAATGAGAAGCTTGGTACTTTTGTTTGTTAATTTTTTCTTATTCTTATTGTTATAACCCACACAAAACAGTTTTAGAACATTCAGCAAACAGTGTAAGCTTGTCTTTATTGAATACATCGATGCTACAATCACGTGACTTATATATCGTCAAAGTTATTGGTTATAAAATTTATGTCACGTGACTGAAATTGTCTATGTTGATCGAATTTTGTACAACCGCTTGTGATTTGTCAAAAATTGGATTTAAAGTGTTGTCAGTAGCAAAACTTTCAATAGTATTATAATTTACTTACAATTTTATACATAAAATAGATGTAAACTACTTAATAGAATCTATCTGTCTTCTTGATTCTTTGCGTTATCTTTTTATATAAGAATACTGCAAACTTAACGTTTGTCTTCCTTAACATTTTCCGTATAGATCTAATCTAAGTAAAAACGTGGTAAACTATTGATCTCTTTTCAATTTTCTCTTCAATTAAACCGTTTTTTCCGCAAGCATTACCACAGAATAAATAACAATCAGAATGCCTGCTCTCAGATGCCGC
Source organism: Diabrotica balteata (assembly GCA_918026665.1). Lineage (NCBI taxonomy): Eukaryota > Metazoa > Arthropoda > Insecta > Coleoptera > Chrysomelidae > Diabrotica > Diabrotica balteata. The sequence continues at coordinate 41,314,095 of OU898279.1, read as the reverse complement.
CTTTGCAGTGTGTTAGCAGCGATCGCCATATTTTAAACCGAAACATAGACTCGAATTGAGAAATTTGAGACAAGCTACGACAGAACTGTAATTTAAATTTTTAGAGATTAATAATTTAGTAAATCTGAAATAATTTGAGTCATCTCCTAAAATTTTTCCAAAAGATAATTCATAAGAGAATGTACAAGCTCTGTGAAAGTTAAATTTCCCGCAACCAAACCCAACAAAGGTTACAATTCTTCGGACATTTTATGCGAAATGAATCCAGATATGTTCTCCTTCAAGCCATCCTGTAAGGAAAAATATTTGGAAAGCGAGGTCCAGGAAGAAGAAGAAGTACATCTTGGTTAAAGAACCTCAAGATTGCCATGATTATCTCCAACATTCGTAACGGATAGGCACATCAAGAAGAAGAAGAAGAAATAATTTATTCTAGTCTTCAACTAAAAGTACGAATGAAATAATGCATATTATGTCTATGATTGCCGTAAATAAATTAAACCGGGTTAATTTTTCTATGCACACCAGATAAAATTTCACTGAACAGCACTGGTTCCATTTAAAACATGGCTGATTCCGTCTGCGCAAACGAGATACGCGTACCTATCTTGACAAGTGGAGTGGGAATTCTGATTGTTTATTATTCTGACATTACATTCATAGACGTATATGTATATTAACATAGATCGAACATACTGACCACAAGATCTCTTGATGTTGTTCGATGTGTCTCTCTCTAGCGCATTGAATCTCATCATTCTCTCCCCACCTAAATAGACGCTGTTATACTTACTTGATGTAAGACAAACACACAATAAACAACGAAAAAAAAAAATGGTGTCGTCATTTAGCTCTACAGACTGCTCTGTCTATGTTAATATGTACGTCTATGATTACATTACATTTGTTCACATACATGGCATTACATATAGTTCTGTGTCTTTGTTAAATAATCTAAAATCCACTTTCTGAATAATATATTGCCTTTCTTGTGTAACATGTATCGTGATTTATCCTTTACCTAATTTTATATATTTGTTGTGCCTATTGCAATAGTTGATTGATTTATTTTTGAAAATAGGTGTTCTAAAAATATTAATCGCCACATTTCGTCTCTTAGAAATCCCGTTAAACCTTATGAGAACAGAACAAACTTAGCGTTTAATACGAGATAGGTTTAGAAAGTAAATTGTAACATCTTTTACATTGAATAAAATAAGGTTTTTGGAATGTCGGTTATTTTCACTCGCTTTAGTATATTATTATATATATCAGAAGTTTCGAATATAAATTTATAATTATTTTAGAGGTTTTGATGATTGTTCTTAATATTTATTATATATGTTTATAAAAATATATATGAAAAATAAAGTATCAAATTGTTGTATGTTATTTATACCAAATAAAGTTATTTTCTGGCAGTTTTTGTGCAATTCAAGTTCACCACAGGAGAAGAGTGTTTCACACATACTGTTTAGGATTAAACTTGAGAGGTCGCTGGTTAAATTATATCAGATAAATAATTATAACGAAAAATGCAATATTGGTTGGTACATAAAATTGGTGAAAATACCAACTATAAATTGTAAATAAATTACAGAATTAACTGGTTTACTCATTATCAATGTTTTGTACAAAGAATTATAAGGCTTACCCTTTGGTTCTACTGATGAGTTCGTACCAGGCTGAAGAGTTGGTCGGTGGTACCGACGCTAGCGTCGCCGTCGCCCGAGGCCCAGCACGAGAACCGCCCGGAACTAGATGCGTGTCGATCGATCGTTGTCTGACGAAGAAGTGATTTTGAGATCGTTTCTAGGGCACAAACCAGCCTCTAACTGTGGGGTGCTCAACAGCTCAACAGATCTTTCTGACATAGAATACAAAGAAAAAAGCCCAATTCTGCGTACTTTAACATGATAAATGAGAGCCAGTTTAAGTTTTACGAACTCACAGGAAATAATATATTTTAAAAAGATCTTTGAAATACAGCACCCCAATTAGGTCATATTACAGTACCGTAACAGAAAAAATATTAACTGTAAAAATATGAAATGAATTCGCACATACTTTCCCAAACACATACGTTTTTACGAAACTTGAAGGAGAAATTAAACGAACAACGTTTATAATCATCAACCACGCAGGCTTATTAGCGTGTATGGATTGTGAATTAGAACTTAACAATAGAATATTAACCATAGCAATATATAAATAGAAATAAACCTAAATCTATACAAAGTAAAATATTAGATTTTTGATATCAGCTTTCAGTCTTTGAGAAAGGCGAAAATATTTTTAGTATCACTGTCTTTTCCAAGAGCACTATTTAATGTTGATGGTATGTTGTACATTTTGCATTTCACATCATACTTGGGGCACTGCAATGTTTTACCGTTAAGACACTTTTATACATGTCACACATAGGTTTATCAGCACGTTTGAGTAGGTAGTAGTGTTACTTGCTCTCTTCTATTGTTAAATTTTGGGAATTTTTGATAATTAATATCACCTTCGTACAGCTTGGTTGAGGAGTTCTTCCACGTATCCTATCATATTGAATTAATCTTTTCTTTCAATAATGCTTTTAGGTCGGTGTGAAGAGATCTCGTATTCTCTTCTGCGTTTCGGTTAGTAGGTGCATTGTTTGCTATTTTGTCTACAACCTCGTTTCCTTCGATTCCAGTATGTGACCGTACCCATATAAATTTAACTTTAATGTTAATATTTTCTACATATTATAGTTCCTTTTTAACGAGAAGGAGTAGTGGATGATTGCAGTAGGATTGGTTTAATGCCATTGTTGAGCTGAGAGAATCTGTAATAATGATATTTTTCTCTCTTTTTACTTTTATTAACCATCGGAACTAGTGCTTTTAGTATCACATACAGTTCAGCAGAGAACGTTGTTTAAGAACTATAAACTGTAAAACTGTATTTAAGAATAAATAGTAATAGCTTCATAAATACAAAGGGTAGACAGTTTATAGTACACGATTCTGTGACCCACAAATTAATAGATTTATTTTATAAAAGGTGTAATCTGTATTATGCAATACGTATGGCACATATGTGGATGATGTGTTGCCTATCATGTTGAGAGTAAATCGTTTTCAATCTTCTTCTTAGTGCGCCTTTGGCGTCCATCACAGCTCACTTTGCAACCTTAGCAGTATGTAAGCAAAGTAGCTCAGTTTTTTTTTTAATTTAGTAGAGTTCTTATCTCTTATGCTTCTCTACTATGTTTTCAATAACGAACTTAATTTGATTAAAATGTTTTATTATTGAAAACTAGTACTTGTACTAGTATAAAGAAGAATAAATAAAACGACTATATACTGCTTATTTTATTGCCAAAATATAATTTCAACCTCAACTTATAATATATCAGAAAACTGTCCAAATAATGTGAAATTTTCAAATTGTTGCTCCTAATGGACCTTTTACATTTTTACAATTTGTGTAAAACTTTTCCACCAAATTGACAGAGTCGTTCAAACGTACATACGTGGTTTCAATTGTAAAATGGTATTGGATATAAAATTATAATTTACTTCAATAAAAATAAGTTAGTCCTGCAATTGGTTATCTTTAAATAGTTCTTGTGCCTTTAAAACTGCCTGAGAGGTCAGACAGTTTACCTTAGGTCGAGAATCATTCTTTTAAAGTATCGTAATGTTTCGTATAGAAAACTACTGCATCAAAGCAAGTTCCCCAGCAGGGTATAACAGGTTGAGGTGTCAATTGGAGATCTGGAAGTTTTTCCTTATCTAATAGAATTCTCAAAGAAGAAAAACTTTCTTGACGTTGTTAATTAATTCATTTACTAATGGAATCTCGCACCTTATTTGCTCTGCTACTCTATTAATTCCATGTGTCGATCACCTTTTACATGTTAGTAGTTTAGAAGTTCTATTGTTGTTTTTTCGCTGTACTATCTTAAATGTTTCAATCGAGACGTGTGATTAGTATGTGAACAAAGTAGCGCAGTTTTTTAGATTTAGTAGAGTTTCTCCAAGTTCCTATACTTCTCTACTACATTTTCAATAACGAATTTAATTTGATTAAAATGTTTATTATTTAAAACTTGTACTTGTATTAATATACAGAAGAATAAATAAAACTACTATAAACTGTTTGTTTTTATTGCCAAAATATAATTTCAACCTCAACTAATATATCAGAACATTTTGTCCAAACAATGTGAAACTTTTATACTACTGGTATTGAGAGTTTTTGTCTTTTATATGTCCAAAAAAAATCAATTCGCACTGTTTGTACAACCGTTTTTTTATTTGTTTAATGTACCTTTGGTACAGAGTATAATAAATAAATCATTTATACAGTCTTTTATTAAAAAATACATTTTAAAAATTAAAAAAAAAACTACATAATTCTCAACGGACAAACTTAATAAAGAAAAATATTGCCAGGAATATTTAAAAACAAATTCAAACATTAAATTTTGAACACGAAAACAATATTGCTATATATATTATTTGCGTATAAGTACAATAACAACATTTATTTAAATATGGGGTTCGGATTTTTGGGGGTTTTAGGTTTGGCACTTTTGACTGGGACATTTTATGTATATAAAACTGGTTTTTATAACGAATAATAAACTTTTTTAAATAAAACAGCTAAAAAAATATACCCGTAGGTAAAATATTTCTAAAAATATACTCGATTATACACAAATATGTGTTAAACAATAAGTATCTATAGCTTAGTGTTGACTATAATATTGAGATGACGTCATTTTTTGGCGCCAAAGAACCTTTTTAATCATTCATAACCTCAAGAAATGACAATTTTTACAATTTCAGTTTTAAATGCAGCGTAGTTTTAAAAGCATGTTACAAGCAATTAATAATGTTCTAGATGAGAAAAGATGAAGCTAATTTTAAACTTTCACTTAGTTGTTCTTACTCCAATATGATTAGCTGCTTGTAAACATACTGTATTTATACACAGCCATTGTGATCTATAAGAAAATCAATTAGAAAATAGTAAGGCTATAAAATAAGTGAAATCAGCCGTTCTTTAAAGAAAAAGGTAATTTTCGCAATATATAATGATAAAGAAACTTATTGCAGCTATACCTAATTATTTATAATAAATGCACATAATTTGATTTTTGTTCATGTTAACATAAATTTGAACAAAAACCAAATTTAGCTATTTCCGCATTGTTTAAATACATAAAAAACATACACTTTCTCTAATATCTAATTTTCAAGTACAGACTCTCTACGTTAAAATAACATTCATTAAGGAACTTTTCAATATGACGTTAACTAGTTTGCAATCAATTTTACTTCGATAAATATATTGATATCTTTGGACAACACTGTATGGAATTATGAAGGTCTCTACTAACAAGAGCTGATATAATTAGGTCATATCCGATTTGTTAGAATATCATAAACCTTTGTTGATGATACATAACATTTACACACTTTTATACATAACAAATACATTTTGGAACTGGATTATTCACTAACGATTTTTGGTGCTCATTCCTTTGTTTAACCAGATATAGTAAGTGTAGACCACCAATATAACAAGTCAATATGAAATATACCAAACCAACACAAATAATACCTTCTATGGAATGAACAGTTTCAGATAAAAGCTATAAACAAAAACAGAATTTAAATGCTATCTACCTAACCCCCATAAAAGCTATGTATATTATAATTTTAAGACATATTTACATTGATTTGTACAGATTTTAAACAAAATAACTACAAAAATATTTTTGGTATACAATTTTGAACAGAAGTTAGGATATATATTTGGAAATTCACTGGTAAAATTTGAAAACCTAATGTTTTACGTTTTACTGTCAACAACTGTGAATTTACACCAAATTCACGCAACTTAACTGGAATATAAGTTTTAACAGGTACTAAGATACCATCAAAAGCATTTACCTGATCTTCAGTTACATTCAAATTATGTCAATTACTGTAACGATCACTTCAAATTATATTAGACATCATTTCATATGAATTTTAATTTGAAAAGTAAATTTCAAATTAAAGACATTGTGAATCTCAACAGCATATTTATAAATCCAATGAAAATACAGGCAACCCATAATACTATATTATGTATGATGGGTTACCTATCAATTCAGCAAAAATAATTTTGAATTAAGAGGGTTGGGGCAACGCATAATACGCTTTAACGTATGATGTATTGCCTGGTTATGATTGAATTCTGAAATGATGTCCATAACTTGACATATTTACCTACTTATCAATTGATTTATTTTTGCGGATAATACCCGAAATTTTGACGTAATTGTTCTAAAAACATGAACGTCAGTATCGTTTGAGGTGCTAGTCTCACGAATGCCGGAATATAGCCTTTGAAGAAGCCTGACGGTCCCAGTTTGGCAGTGTACAGTATTAATTCACCCAAAGATTTGAATTCTCCAGGCTTGGCGTTCATGGATCTTGTTTTCAAAACGTCGAGGGGTTGCGTTAAAGTCGTAGCGATAGCGCCCTAGAATACAAAAGCCCTTTTATTATACAGTAAACGTAAGCATATATTTCAAAGTTAATCTAGGCCGAGTTGTCTTAGTTTAGAATGAATTGATGATGTATAGACTTACCGCGCTAAGGCTAGACAAGAAATGGGTCAACGAATTGTCAGAGAAGTAAGGAGTTAACAATAACAGTGTTTTAATTTGATCATAAAATGATAATTGACCTATCGTCATAAATACTGCTCTAGATGTCGCCATGGTACAACCAGCAAATAGTTTTCTGACTCCTTCTTCCCTGTACACACGTATTAGTCCATCAACAGCATGCTTATAGCTGAAACAACAAATATATTATTGTTCTGAAGATATTTTCCTGTCATTTTAATATAATTAACTTGGTACTTACTTTCTTCTCTTTTCTGGAGGTAATTTGATGTCATTTTGCATCCTAACATTTACCATATCACCAGGAGTACCAACTACGCCGCCAGCTCCTCCTGCGATTGCGGCAATAGCAACTTTTGCAGCAAAAGTATCACTTTGAGTATTTTGTTTGGCTACTTCATATATTCCGAATCTTGTAGTGGAGTAGGTCATTTGTCGAAGAAGTGAAGCAGACAGTCCGTTATACAAGGCCGCAATACCTAAAATAAAACATTACACAACTTAGCTATATAATAGAGTTTGTATTAAAAACTATTAAAATGTAGATGCCTTCCACTTTATTAATTAAAAAAGAAACTCTTAGCTAAAATTAAGTAAGCACTTAAACTTAAGTGTTTCTTACCTTGTTTTTTAACAATATTTATTGTGAGACCAACTATGGAAAGTTTGCCCTCTTGTTGTGTTTGTAAATGAACTTTTATAAGATCCAAAGGATGAGTACAGCAAGCTGCTCCTGCAGACGCCAAACCTCCAAAGTACCATCTTGCCAATTTATTTTGTTTCTCAGTCATCTTAGTGAAGATTTATTAAGTGTTTTCTGGTATTCCTAAACACAAACAATAAAAAAGTAAAACTATACATGTGATCTTTTCTTTACGAGGTAATGAGCGTACAAATGAGACAGAAACAGCAGTAGGTATATAAAACTAAAACAAAACTATGAGAAGAGATGAGAAAAGGAACGAATAGATTTAATCATATAGAAAGACTGACAAAAGTAAAAGAACAAAACGATTAGAAAACCAACCAATATTGAAATAATACATTATACAGTGCTCAAAACAGAATATACTGAAGCCAACGATTAGAATTCATTAGTTTATAAAAATAAAATTAGTAAGAATAACTATCCCATATATGATTTATAAGTTTGTTAAGTTTATATTAAAATATGAAAGAATTAATCTTTTTAAAACATTGAACAAATTATTTTATTTCAGAAATAAAAATGTTTATAAAACCACCTTCTGTCATCTTAAGCACAAGTATATGATATTTACACGGGTTACGTAAATCGAACCATAACATGAATATTTTGGAGTGACAAAATAGTTTTTAGGTTAGTTGATTTTCTCCAGTAAACGCTAAATACAATTTTTAAAGTTTTCTTACCTGTTAAATTATTATTTAACTTTAGTGGATTGGTTTTTTGTCAGGTAAGCATTTACACGTACTTTTTGTCTGGTTACCTCACTTCATTCTACATTGATTGGAATGATACTACTGCGTGAAGTTACGACTTCTTTATCGTTGATTTTAACGTAATTTCATGATCGACAGAGTAGTATTTACTATACCAAGGTCAAAATGTAATTCAGGACGTCATTACAAGAATTTGTATTAAGGTAAAAAAAGTCTATCAAATTCAATGACCCAACTGACAGTTGTCTAAGGGTAGGTTACCTTGACCCAGAACAGCCTAATTTATTGAAATTATCAAATTATGTTTTTTATTTTACCATTTAAAAAAGTGACATATTGTCACTATGCTCCTTCATACATAGTTTCAAGCTTATCTTGAGTGCCTCTTGTGCATTTTTATTGTGCAGGTGGGTGTTGTGAGTTAAATGAAACATATTTTGATTTAATCTAAAATCAATGAAATGTCAGAAATTTCGCAGTAATTGATTGTAAGATTGTAAGTTAGTATGCCTAATTAAATTTTTCAAAAGGGGTAGGGCAGATAAACATATTTAAAACAATAAAAGCAAATACATGAAAGGTATTGACCAATGTTTCTTTTCTTGTTAACATTATGTTCTTCAGATATAAAATTTTTTGTCAATATAATGTTTTTCCATTACCAATGTCAACATCATTCAAGTTCTTGGATTCATGCATCTGAAAACTTTATATTCTTAAATATGTATTTGAACTTTGAACTATGTATTCCAACTTAATGGGTTCATTTTCCTATTGTTGTTTATTTCCTTCTAGTTTTAACTTTTAATTGTGTTAAATCTCATTATGTAAGTGCATTTTTACTATTACTTTTTACTATTCTTGTTTTTGTTCCTTTTTCGATTTTGAGTCTTGTGGTGCATAAAAAAAGAGGTAAATGAGGAGGAAAGGAAGTGAATTAGAAAACAAAGACTCTCAACAGATGGAAAGAATACTACCAGTCTGATTTTGGTTACTGTTCAGCATATCATACGCAGATATTTACAACACAGAATCAAGAAAATAGAGATGAATGTCATCAATATTTCATATATAAATATATACCTACTTACATACATCATATGCCACAATGCTCATACTTGAGCAAACAACATTTTAGTTTCCATTTTTCAATATGCCTTTCATGTTTTTTGCTAATTCCATATTTCTTTTGATTACAAATGTTACATTCCAAATTTGAGCTGTTTTCCTAACTTCCTAATGGGGGGAAATTCAATGTGAGGTAAAAACCCGTATTTTATTCCCAACCCAATATTTTTTTCTACTTTCTCATTTCCCTCCAAATATATCAAGTTATTATACTATTAGAGTATTGTTTTTTGCTCTGTGTTGTATGTGGGGGTGCTCTTACTACTTGGGTGATTGTTTTAGTATCTTCATCAATCCTTTGCAAAGTTATTCATATCATCAGCAGATTATTTCCACAACTTTTTTCAGCAGACACTGATAATAAGTTCACATAAAAATCACATTTATGTCAGATTGTGTAAACATCATCTAAACAACTTCATTTTTTTGGTAATAATCAGTTTCATGGTATTTAGTTAATAAAACCTGAAATAAATACCTTTCAACTCGAGATATTTCTTTCCTTTAAGATGTTGCGTGCAGTAGAGGATTTTGTAATACTTTCCGTTTACACCATAGTCACCAAGACGGCATCACAGTTACATTAAAATATTCAGATATATAAATATTACAATATATTTGTATTGAATATAAAATTATAATTACCTTCAATAAAAATAAGTTGTTCCTGTACTAATTGGTTATCTTTAAATAGTTCTTATGCTTTTAAAATTGCCTGAGAAGTCAGACAGTTTACTTTATATCGAGAATTATTCTTTTAAAGTATTGTAATGTTTGGCATAGAAAACTGTTGCATCAAGTCAGGTTCCCCAGCAGGGTATAACAGGTTGTGGTGGCAATTGGAGATCTGGAAGTTTTTACTTATATAATTGAATTCTCAAAACTTTCTTGATGCTACTAATTAATTCATTTACTAATGGAAACTCGCACCTTATTTGATCTGCTACTCTATTAATTCCATGTGGCAAACACTGAACTAAATTCTGATAATATTTTTTAAAATTTTGTCATGATTTGTGTGTACAAGGTGCATCATCTGACAATAACATTAAAAACTTTTCACTAGGCACTATGTTAGAATAAAAAGAAGTTTGTAATAATTGTATCTGTAATATGTTACATTATTTGTTTTGCCAAGCTGCTTCGATGATATTAAATAAGAAATTCCTGGATTATTTTCATCTAACGCCTCAATTAATAGATGTGTTGTATATCTACCACAAGAATCTGTAGTTTCATCAATTATAATGGAAAGGTAGTTGTCACCAATAAATGTCTTTATCTGCAGCATACTTTCCTTATATACAGTATAGAGATAATTTTTCTGCACAGTAGACTCTTCAGGTATATTATATATCTGTGTGTCGGAGGTAAACTACACTATGTCAACTTAGTGTAATATTGAGATCTTGACATAGTGTTACGTAATTTTAAATTCTCTTTCTAAAGGTATAATCCACTATGTCCTAGCTCGACTATAAATGCATTATTCTGGAGGATATATTACACTATGTATTAACTTCTATAGAGGTATATATCACCAACAGTACTTGGTGTTGTTTTCCTATTAAGATTGTCACATTTCCTTTGCACTATGTGGACATAGTGTAGTATTCCTCTGGGTATAACATAAGATTCATTGTGTTTAGAAACATGATCGGTGTTATTTTTGGCAACTATGGCAAGTTTGTCATGGTATTCGAGATTATCAACGTAGCCTAGCAAGTTGTTATAGTGGGTTTTATTGTTTATTTGTTTGTATTAACTGTTAGTGAATCATATTATTAGATCATGAATTACAGAGGGAAAAAGCTGGTACAAATGGTTGTTTTTAATATGGCAAATAACGAGAATTTTGGTAAGTAAATGTGTTGCTAATAATAATAATTAAGGTTAGGTTGTAAATTTAATTTTACGAGTGAAGCACATAAGGTTACGTATGGTTGTTTTGCGACGTTGCCAGATCTTATATTCTATATTAGATACAAGGAATTTTGTTAAAGATTTTTTTTTGTTTACAGATAGCGATGTGTCGATATGTAGAAATATAGAAGATGCACCAAATTCTCAAGTGGAAAGTAATGAGGGCCATACAGGTAAACTTTCTTAATGTTTATGATCCATATCATATTTTATTTAAAAGAATATTTTTTGTTTACAGATAGCGATATGTCGATATGTAGAAATGTAGAAGATGCACTGAATTCTCAAGTGGAAAGTAATGAAGGCCATACAGGTAAACTTTCTTAACACTTATGATCCGTATCATATTTTATTTTATTTACTCCTTCAGGAGCTCCAGTAAATGAGCTGATGGTACCATCCTGTAGTCAGCGGTCCCGATGTTCTTCATTTAGCAGCAATACAGATGATTCTTTTCTTGATGAAACATATAATCCAAGTAGTATGGAAGAATCTGATTCAAGTTCAAACACAAATGGAAATCTGTACCGAAAGACGAAAAATGAAACCGCAACATTAGATTATAAAAAAGCAAATGGTAATTTAGATTCTAATAAAGGTGTTATTGGAAAACAAAAAAATACAGTTAGAAGCACGAATGTTTCAACTGAACAAGAACATGCGGATAATATTACTCAAAAGAGAAAAGTCAAAAACAAAACGGAACTTCAACAACTGGGAAAGAAGAAAGTCGTACACGTTAATAAGTGGAAGTGTAATAAACGAAAACTAAGCTACGCAGCTGGAGAAACATATGTGTCCAAAAAAGGAAAGACTGTTTCTGCAAGAGAAATGAAAGCCGTCTGTTCTTGTAGAATGAAATGCTTTGAAAAATTTACACATAGTGATAGGCTCACTATTTTTAATCACTATTGGAGCTCTACGGCTGATTATAATATCAAGCGTCAGTTTATTGTTTCTTGTGTATAAAGTAAACCCACAGCAATAACGAGACGAAACGTCACAAAACCAAAACAAAGTACGCTGATTTATAAGTTTTTCGTCAACAATGTAGCCATTAAAGTATGTAAAACTATGTTTTTAAATACTCTGGCAATTTCAAATTCAGTTGTTATAACTGCTTTAAAGAAAAGACAACCTGGAGGAATAATTGAATCAGACCAAAGGGGACGACAAGTTCCTAGTAACAAAACATCCGAAGTTATTATCCAGAACGTTACTCAACATATACTGTCGTTTCCTTCGTACGAGAGTCATTACTGTAGAGAACAAACTGAAAGTAAATTTTTGTCTCCAGAGTTAAATATCGAGAAAATGTATCAACTTTACATAAAACATTGTAAAGAGATCAATATACCTACCTCTGCCATTGCTAAAAAATGGGTTTATACACATGTTTTTAATACACAATTTAAATTGAAATTCAAAGTTGTAGAAAATGACACATGTAATACTTGTGATATGTACTGCAGCCAATTGAAAGACACCCTTTTAAGTTCAACCGACCAAGAAACCCTACAGAAAAGCTATGATGCTCACCTAGCCGATGCAAAGCAAAGATATGATTTGAAAAATGCTGATAAGGATATTGCCAAACATAATAATAAACATAAAGTATTGACTGCAGATCTGCAAAAATGTTTGCCGACACCGATGTTGACATGTGGATTAAATTTCTACAAACGGAAATTATGGACATTTGATTTCACAATTCATGAAGCTTCAGACGGAACAGCTCATTGTATGATATGGGACGAATCAAAAGCTGGCCGTGGTGGTGACGAGATAGCATCGGCCCTTCTCAACTGGGCAGAATTGGTAATTCCCAAAGCTGATGTCGAAGAAATAACCTTATGGTCAGACAATTGCTATGGGCAAAATAAGAATATTATGCTAATAGCCTGTTTATTTTGGATTTTGCATAAATGGCCACAAATTAAGATTATTAATCAAAAATTTTTGCTTAAAGGCCATACGCATATGGAGGCTGATACAATACATGCTTTAATTGAGAGAAAGCGCAAGAAAACGAATAATGTGACTATCCAAACCCCTTGGGATTGGCAACAATTTATACGTGGTTGTTCACCAAAAATCTCAGTTCATAACATGGAATTAAATGACTTTAAAAAGTTTACTGATCTGTATAAAAAATCCACAGGCATTAAAGAAAATTTTAAACAGGAACAAATACCCTTGGTGTACAGAAAATTTTCGATTTCCGAATGTGTCCACATCCAGGTCCGCCAAGAAAACGTAGGAGAGCTCTATTACAAAACAGCTTTTGACGAAGAATTTAAACACCTTAGCTTAAAAAGAAGAAACGCTACATTTCCTCAATGTCTTGCCGTAAGTCGAACACAACAAAAGCCAATATCTTTTGCAAAATACAATGATTTAATGTCATTATTGCCGTTTTTATCGAGTGAATGTCATGCTTATTATAAGTCTCTGCCTAAAGCAGAGCATGCTTCCGATTTTCCAGAATGTCCAATGAATGATTAATAAATGAACTGATGACTTTAATTGTTTTTATTTCAAAACCGGAAACCCTTTAAAATAGGGTTAATTACCATAACATATTACAATCGTGTCAGGAACTAAAACATTATGTCATGAACTCATGTACACGATTAGAGGTAAACAACACTATGTTTATTAAAAAAATTTTTTCATCCCTTCCTAACTTAAGTTTAACTGCAACAACACGTGCAAAAGTAGGTAATTATACTATTTGTCTTTTAATTTGCAATTTAGTGGTGATAATTAAAAAAGTCTTAATAATAATTATTATTTTCGAGGTACGGCATACCTTAAATCGCCTTTTCTCAAAACTACATTTTATGACATAGTGTAGTTTACCTCCGACACACAGATATGTATAGTACTTTTGCAAAAATAACTTTAAATTTTTGATATTTAATTTTTTTACTATAATAGTATATATTTGATGCCATCATTGATCTGTATAAATCTTCATTGAACTGACGTTGATCGTTGGTTTTGGAAGAAAAAAGTAGCAAACTACTTTTTAATGACTGCTGTGATGTCGTCCATTGTAACTTATTCTTATGTTTTGGACTTTTCACGTGTTGGTCCATAATAAATTTTTTGCTCGCGTCCATAATAAATTCTTAATTAAAAAAAAAATATTAAAATCCTTTGTAAAAGGAAAATATATTTAAAAACCCAATCAGGCTATGTTAGACAAAACGTTTTCGGAATCCATATTCCATCATCAGTGTCTAGGTGTACATGAATGTAGCCACTAAATATATGGGTAAAAACCCGTTAACAAATAATAAGTTACATTTGGTTTACATTATTTCTTATAAAATATTAAGATGTTAAAGTTACCGTTGGATTAGGTAACATGGCAACATATAGCCACTAAATATAGCCACTAAATATATGGGTAAAAACCTGTTAACAAATAATTAGTTACATTTGGTTTACATTATTTCTTATAAAATATTAAGATGTTAAAGTTACCGTTGGATTAGGTAACATGGCAACATATGGCTCCACGTGAAGTTGCTAGTCCTGAGACAGTGTGTCTACGAGGACTTTATGGAAGCAACTTCCATAGTCGAGTTGAGTTGCTTCCATAAAGTCCTCGTAGACACACCGTCTCAGGACTAGCAACTTCACTTGGAGTCATATGTTGCCATGTTACCTAATCTAACGGTAACTTTAACATCCCAACATTTTATAAGAAATAATGTAAACCAAATGTAACTAATTATTTGTTAACGGGTTTTTACGGGTATGGATTCCGAAAACGTTTTGTCTGTTTAACTTAGCCCGTTTGGGTTTTTAAATATATACCTTTTACAAAGGATTTTAATAATTTTTTATAATATATGGTATACAGCCAACTACAGGAAAGTAGATTCCTTGTGGATTTTGAAATTCTTAATTGAAAAATCGTAAAAACGATTTTGAAAATTTTTATTGCGCCGTCATTAAAAATGTAAATATATTAGGGGATTTACGATAGTAAATTAGTCGAGAATAATAGACCTATTGTTAAACTAAAATCACAGACAATAAAGATGAATAGGTAGACCTTCGTAATCCCTCAAGGAAGAAATATCGTAAATATTTTCAATTGAAAATGCATAGACTTTAAACGACTAAGGTTAAACACAGACAGAGCGTTAAATGCGTTCTCTCGTCTATGGTACTTATGTTGTGCAATACAGACGAGCCGTCTGTATCAGAGCCGTCAAATTTTGTATTGGTCAGCAATTTGGAATATGCGCTCAGATAATTATTCGAATAAAATAAAGAAAAAAAAAAACAAACTTGGGAAGAGGTTCCCCACAGTTTTATTTCGAAAGAAGGTTTTTCTGGGCCATCTTTAAATTCGTTAACTAATGTGTAAAACGTTCCTTTATTTTTTCATTCATTTACTATAGAATGTATCCAATACCTGCGTTTTTTCTTCTTTTTTGTTTTAATATGAAGTAAACTTGCACTTATTAGGAAAAGCAAATCGTCGTTAGTTTCACTAGATGATTCTAGAGACATCATTATACCATTCTACGTCCAAAACTCGACTAAATTTAACAACATCGAATACAATGGCAAAACTACTGCCGCTGTTAAACCGCCTCATGTGTTTTAAGGCAGCCGACGAGGCGCAAACCGCCCTGTCTGTGTTTAACCTAACAGGGCGAGGCTCAGGTAAATTTGATAAAATATGCAAATGAATGCCCGAAATGTTAGAAAAATGCAAATTTTACGAATTCACAAAAAAAATGCAATAAAATGCAAGTGGCATATTATCCACCCTTTAGTTATTTCAAAATTGAAATTGTTGATCCTAAAAATTTTTTATCTACACCGTTATTATGCGTATTATGGGTCTACATAGATTCTGAAAGCACCAAATTGAAGAAAAAGGCTTATTTTATCAAATTAAATAATTTAATGATTAAAAAGTATATGTTAAATATTGTAAAATAGTTTTGCAGAAGTACTGTGATTTTAAGCTTATAAACAATTAAAATAACTCAGACGCAATGGGATAGAGGAGTCATTCCTTCCTAATTATAAAAATAATGAGCATAATTCAAGAAAAAATAATATGTATAGATTTGATTTTCAAATAAAAAAATTAATTTTTTGTAAATTTTATTTTTAAAAGATATTATTTACAACTACAATGCAAAAATATGTAAGTTATTTATCATTTCATAACCTGTTCTACTAATAATAATAAGAGAAAAGTAAAATTGTAAAAGTAAAAGTAAAATAAATGGAGATATTTCGACTTTTATAAATTTAAATTTGAAATTTAATTTTTGAAATAGCAAAATTGAGAAATAAAAAGAGCTAACTCGGATTCTATGGTAGGGCATTGTATTTTTTTTTAATCCGTGTAAAAATGTTAACATTAAACAAAAAAAGTTAATATAAGTTGATTTCTGGCTTTACAACCCTCCGTGGGTCCTAGTCTTCTGAAGAATTTCTCTCCAGTCGTCTCTGTACATCACCTTTCTCCACCAAGCACGTATTCCCATATTTCTCATGTATATGAGAAAATATTAAATTATTTACTTTGATAAAAAAGGCTTTCTGGGATAAACTAGTTCAATTTTGCAATAACTTTTAAATGAAACTTCTTGAAATTTTTACATCTGAATACATGTGATATTATCCCAATTATCATGCGGAATTAATTACAAATTCTTTATCAGAACTTTGTTCACGCTAACCATATAAATTCGTTAGTAGGTAATCTAGCGATGCGATGATATAATAATGTGTATATAAATATGAAATATCTTACCTCGAGGTCAATTTTTATTAGGATGTGGTCAGCTAGTTAGTAAACAACTGTTTAAATTCATTAAATTGATAATGAGGACTATAGTTCATTAGGTACGTTGACTTTTGCTGTAATGAAAGTGTTTTTACATTTTGTGCTCATGTACATATATACATCATGGCAAATACACTTAATTTGGTTTTGAAGGAGAGATAGGGTCCCATTCCAAACGTGGACAGAAAGTTTCTGTAAATAATTCGAACCAAGTGTTTTTAAAAACTTGCGAAATAAAAAAAATCTTGTGTAAAATGGTATAAAATTTATTCAAACATTTTAAAAATTTTCCAAAATGGATTTATAGAGTTTTAGAACGTTTTAAATCCTACCGGATCATCATCATTGAAAAACATCTATAAAGTAATTGGAACTAGCAACATAATGAGGTCAGACGACCCTTAAATTACATAATTAAAGTAATAAACATTGTTATTATTAAGACACTAGGTCGATGGGAACTAATGCAGAGCGCAGATATTATTAGATTTGTAAAGTCACAAAGACTAAACTGGCTTGGTCACCTAGATAGAATGCTAGATAATTGAGCTGTAAAAGTAGTCCAGAGATGGAAGCCCCAAGGAAACAGAACAAGAAGAAGGCCCCATAAAAGATGGATAGACGACGTAGAGAGGGATATTAAAACCATGAACATCAGTTAGTGGCGAAGGAAAGTATCCGACAGGGCAGAATGGAAGAACATTGTTAAGCAGGTCAAGACTCACAAAAGGTTGTAGCGCCATTAGAAGAAGAAGAAGGTTGATGGGATTACATTTTTTTTAAGGGAACGCACAAATTCACGGCTCGAACAAGGACTTTATCCACTGAGTGGCAACAAGCAACTAAGTTTTTTGCGACTTAACAGAGCCATTGCACCATTGAGCCCATTCTCTAATGTTTGTTTGGAAAAAATATTTAATATTCTTTTAAATTAAATGGATTACAATTTGATTTACCGTTATTTTTTTCGTCTGTACCCATTTCCCATACCATCTTTCATAATCAACTACATGAACAAGCCACCTTCAACTGAGACATTCTTTTACCTCTTGAAGTCACTATCTCATATCTCCACAAGTTCCTGAAACACCTGCTAGCCAGTCAAGCCATCAGCCGCGAGACTATTTAACTGGCTCTCTCATAACCATACTAATAGTTTCTTTCCAAGCTTGTCTTTATAATTGTAGTGAAGGTTTATAAAACTATTCGATCTGTCATTTTTATATTCTATTTTGTTTCCGTCCTTATGGTCCAACATAGGTTAAATGGTACTCAAACTTTGTTAATGGGGACGTATTCCCAATACGTTTATTACATTACCAAAAAAATCTAATTCAAGGGAATGTAATGACCACCGTATAATTAGTCACACACTAAAAATATTCTTAAAAATTATCCATTTAAGAATTTTCAGAAAAGTGGAACAAGACATCACCGAAACCCAATATGGATTTAGGAATGCCATGGGTACCCGAGAGGCATTATTTGGATTTAACGTCCTCAAGCAAAGATGTATGGATGTAAACCAACCACTCTATTTGTTTTATTGATTACAATAAGGCGTTCGATAAGGTCCGACACAACCGTCTTATACATATACTTAAAGATAAACACATTGACAAAAAAGACTTAATCTCATCTCTACTTTAACCAAACAGCAAAAGTCAGAGTAGGCAAAGAACTTTCGGAGGAATTAGAGATAGAAAGATGCGTAAGGCAAGGTTACATACTCTCCCCCTTATTGTTCAATCTATATTCGTAAGAAAGAATTCAAAAATCACTCGAAAATGTAACAATTGGAATAAAAGTCAACGGCAGACCCATCAACAATATCAGAGATGCCGATGATACTATTCTAATTGCAGAGAATATACAAGATCTACAGACACTCTTAGATAATGTAGTAAATGCTAGTGAGGAAAGCGGACTAACGCTTAATGCTAATAAAACAAAATTTATGACAATCTGCAAAACACAACAAGACATTTTAAACATTAGAGGGGTTCCAATAGAAAAATTAAAAAAATACAGTTATCTTGGTATAATTATTAATGAAAATAACGAGTATACACAAGAAATAAAAATGAGAATTGGACAAGCTAGAGCAACATTTAATAAGATGAGAAAAATATTATGCAATAGAGACCTTAGTTTGCAACTCAAAATAAGAATTTTACGTTCATATGTGTTTTCGGTGCTGCTGTATGGGGTGGAGGCCTAGACCTTAAAGAAAGGAGTGAGCGATCGACTTGAAGCATTCGAGATGTGGACCTACCGAAGAATATTAAAAATAAGTTGGGTAGACCGAATAACAAATGTTATGGTCCTCAGAAAGATGACAAAGGAAATGGAAATCATGAATACGATTAAGATAAGAAAGTTACAATATGTCGGCCACGTTATGACAGGGGATAAATATGTATTGCTACAAACCATAATGCAGGGAAAAATACAGGGAAAACGAAGTAATGGAAGAAGACGCATCAGAAGGCTAAACAATCTGAGAAAGTGATATAATTGAAGTTCCATCGACTTGCTCAGAGCTGCATTCTCAAAAGTGAAAATATCTGTGATGATTACCAACCTCCTTGAGAAAACAGTACCTAAAGAAGAATTTCCAATGTAAAAAATACAAAAGGATGAAAACATTATAAGTGTACCATTTTGTTTGGCAATTTATAATTTGACGTTTAGTTTACACGCTTACACTTAGTTTCCATAATTTTATAACAACGTGGTAATACTTTATTTAAGCACACATAAAACGATCAATAACGCAGTGTGTGCGTGATTTTTATCTTAAATTGAGTTTTTTTCTGTCATCTAATCGGTAAAGTGCTTGGGATTTTAAAGAAAACATTTGGTGGTATTATAAAACTGTTATCTCTTTATCCTAGAAGGTGCAAAGCATCTTTAATTCAATAAATTATTCTAAAATTTTTTTGAAAAGTTGTAAGTTTGTCCTTCTTCTTCTAAACATGCCATACACCAAAGTACGTAGGCGGCTATCTCATTACTAGAATTCTGTTCTTGGCGGCGTGACACAGCTCACCTGTATTGTGTATTCCTGTCCATTCTTTAATATTCCTTAACCAGGATAATTGTTTGCGACCGGCTCCTCTCCTACCTTCGGTCTTCCCTTGTAGGATTAACTGTGGTATTTTGCTCCTCTCAATATGTGCCCAAGGTAACCAATCTTGCGTTTTTTAATTAATTCAAAGAGTTCTCTTTCCACGCCGGCTCTATTAAGGACGTCATCGTTTCGAACTCTATCCACCCAAGGTATGCGCATCATTCTTCTCAATGACCACATTTCAAATGCTTCAAGTTTGTTGATAGATGTTTTTTTCAAAGTCCACGTTTCCATGCCATAAAGCAAGATGGACCATATGTAGCACTTGACCATTCTGTAGCGTATTTCGAAGTTTAGGTGTTGATTACATAGGAGCGGTCTGAATTTCACAAAAGCTTGTCTTGCCATTTGTATTCGGGTTTTTATCTCGTGATGTGGATCCGATTGGTCATTGATTGTGGTGCCAAGGTATTTAAAAGTTTTCACGCGATTTATACGATTGTCACCTATGCATATTATCGGGTTTTCTGGAGGGTTTCTGCTAATGACCATATATTTCGTTTTCAAAATGTTGATTTTGAGGCCATATTTTTTACCTATGCTATTCACCCTATCAAGTAATAACTGCTGATCTTCCAAATTATCAGTTATAATCACTGTGTCGTCCGCATAGCGTAGGTTGCTAATTGGTATGCCGTTCACCTTAATGCCTAATTCCGTATCTTCTAATGCTTCCGCAAATATATTTTCAACATATAAATTAAAAAACATCGGAGATAGTATGCAGCCTTGGCGGACACCTTTCCGGATTTCAAATTCATCCGTATATTGGTCTTGATCAATCCTCACCTTTGCCATTTGGTTCCAGTATAGATTCTGAATAATTCTGATCTCCTTCTGGTCAATGTTGGCCCTATGTAGTAGTTTCATCATGATATCATGTTTAACATTGTCAAATGCCTTCTCGTAGTCGATGAAGGTGAGGTATAGTAAAATTCATTAAGCGGTGCAGGAAAATATAAACATTAAATCGTGTCCGAATCGGTATGAACCGCCGATAACATCGCCAGACGAAATAAAGATGGACATTCCGGTTAGTTTTTAAATATTTTTGAAGAACTGTTACTTGCATTTATGCATAAAATATTCATTAATTTTATAAATCGGAGTATTTTTTCACTTACTTTGTATTCAGTGATAACATTAATTTATTTACTATGCAATAAACACGAATATTTGAGAAAAGAAAAAAAATAATAAAGTGTCATAATTATACTGTTACTTATCGGAACGAGTAGACTCATTTGGAACATCTTTAACAATTATCTGTTAAATTTATCGTTGTTTATATGCCCTGCACCGCTTAATGGAATAAGGTATAGACATCTTTTCGTTGATCTAAGCAGTTTTGTATTAAGGTGTTCAAACATAAAATTGCCTCTCTTGTTCCTAGTCCTCCCTTAAAACCGAATTGTGTTGACCCGCTAAGTTCTTCTAGTATCTTGTACATTCTTGAGTGTAATATCCTAAGGAAGAGTTTCAACAAGTGACTCATTAAACTGATTAAGCGGTGTTCATTGCATTTTGTGGCATTAGCTGTTTTTGGGATCATCACAAAGGATGACTGCAGCCATTCTCGCGGAATGTAACCAGTATCATAAATTCTATTGAACAGCCTTACCAAGATTTCGATATTCTCCTCGTCTAGTAGTTTTATTGCTTCTATATTAATTTCATCTGGACCTGTTGCTTTATGCAACTTTGTGGTTCTAACTGCATATTCTATTTCACTTCGCATTATTGATGGCCCTGATAAGTTTTCGGAAGGAAGTTTGCGCGTTGGTTGTGTTGGTCTTTCGTCACTAAAAAGGCTTTCTGCGTATTCTTTCCACGCCATTGCTATCTCCTCTTCTGACTCAATGTATTCGTTTCTGTCGTTGCGTATTCTTGTTCTGTGGTGGCTTTTGTGTATATTCGATATTTCTTTGATCTTCTTATGTAGTCCAAAAATCTCATTTTTCCTGCAATTGTTCTATTTCGTTGCACCTTTCCACCATCCAACGTTCTTTTGCTTTATTAATTTTCTGACGGATTTCTTTGTGTATCTGTTTGTATTTGTCTTGATTACGTTGTTGTTTATGTTGCCTTCGCTTTTCCATTAGATCCATAATTTCGTCCGTCATCCATTCGTTATGCTTTCTCTTTCTGATCTGTGTTTTAACTTCCCTGTTTACTGCCAGAATCGTTCCTTTAATATCATTGACCATCTCTTCGATATCATCATTTTGTTCTATTACTCGCATTCTTTCATTAATTTGATTCGCATAACTCTTCTTCAAATTTTCGTCTCTCATCAGTTCTCTTGTATTTGTTATATATTTATGTTATATGTTATGTATTCTATAAGTTTGTCCGTTAAAGTATTAATATTAATTCTTGTCTCTCAGTTTCTACTTCGCAGTTGGAAATTTTTTTCATAAAAGTGAATAATTACACTGCCGCACAAAAAAATGTTTTGAATGCGTTCTTCACTTTTTTAAGTAAAATCTTACTAATTTAGGGTCAATAAAAAAGAAAAGAACACTAAAAATAATTTATTAGCTCTATTATTCTTGATACACAATAGGTATAATATGCTACTAGCGGACCAACTCGACATCGAGTTTTTTAAATGAAATTTTTATTTTCCGAGAAAAATTAAGAGATCAATACAAACAATATAAGCAAGAATATACATAACATTCATCAATAATAATGCAAGTAAAAAGTGTATTAAACCGGAAGTCGACCTCAAAACCGGAATGCAATTTTTAGTTCATCAACTGTTGACATGGATATCATTTAGCAGTTAATTTTGCATGCTGATCACGAATCCGGTGTCAGATTTGCTCTATCTTGACGTTTTATGCGCGTGTCGGGTCACTTCCGGTGTCGGATCGCAACCGGAAGTACATATTTAGATTCGTCTCGATGAGACCTTTCGATCCATATATACATTGTGGGGTCTGAAACTTAACTTCCGGTCATCTCAAAACCGGAAGTGAATTTTTGTACCAAAAGTATATCTTGACAATCTCATACGTAATACTAATAATATTCCGAAAAAATATTTTAATTATCTAATATGGTTTTTGAGTAAAGTGGTGGACAAGAAAAGGGCTTAGCGTTTTAGTATATAAGATTGTAGGATAAAAAAATGATATTTTTTTACATATTCAATTAACATTGGAAATAGATGTTTTTATTTTTAACTAATTCTAAATTGATGCAAAAAAATACGTTAATTACGTAATAAATAATTATGTACGTAACAAGTTCCGAAAGTGACATTTTAAAGTGACGAGTAGTAAATTTCTCGCCTACGGCTCGCCCTGGAATCCTGTGAGTTTCGTAAAATTACTTTTGGTTTGTGTTCTTCTTCTTTCTTTGCCCTATCCGTTTCGGACGTTGGCTATTAACAAGGCTATTTTGACTTTGTTTACGGCACCTCTGAACAGTTCGGTCGATGTTAGTCCGAACCATTGTCGCAGGTTATCCATCCATGAGTGTCGTCTTCTTCCCGGTCCCCTCCTACTGTCGATTCTTCCTTAGACTATTAACTGTAGCAGCCGGTACTTAGTATGCCTCATGACATGTCCGAAATACTCAAGCTTCCGTTTCTTTACGGTGAAGATTATTTCTTTGCTTTTGCCTATTCTCTGCATTACTTCCACGTTAGTGATGTGGTCTGTCCAGGATATCCGAAGAATACGGCGATATATCCACAGCTCAAAGGATTCTAGTTTCTTTAGGGTGGCTACCGTTGTGGTCCATGCCTCTGCTCCAGAGAACAAGACTGGGAAGACATAACACTTGACCAGTCTTAATTTTAGTTCCATTGAGATTTTGCTTGTGAACCAATTTTTTATATTGTTGAACGCGTTTCGCGCTTTTTCAATTCGTGATCTTATTTCTGTTGATTGGTCCAATTTTGTGTTGACTGTGGTGGTTCGTGTTACGTACAATATTTATTCTGATGCCGTTTTGTATGTTAAAAAGAATATATGCATAAACGTTACTTATGAACTTTATTAAACGCTTTAGTTACTCTCGTGAATTCAACATTAGAACAATCTACTTATTACATTGATATTGTTAGGTATATTAACAGAAGTATTAGTATTGAAATTAGTGTTAAACTTATCAGTACTTTTACTATTTTTTGAGTTATTAACTTGGTTGCGGCCATTTTCAATCTGTGAAGCTGTGTGAATTTTATTTCTTCAAGAATTTTCTACGTATCCTTCTGCTACATTAGTTGATTTCCAACCTCCGTGTGTTTTCAAGTTGGTTATAGTACCACCACTATCAGCCAGTAAAGTGGCTGAACTCCTTCGTAGCCAGTGCCCGGTGTAATCTTTGGGATGCTGTTATTTAAGAAATTCAGTAATACTGCAGGCGATTTTTCCAAAAGTGTGAATACCAATAGGTTGTATAGTACCACAGCCACCTTTACTTCCAAGCCATGAAGCAAAAAAGGCAACACCGCATTCTATGACGTCGGTAGTCCGATAATAAGCTGTAAGGTCTACCAGAAAATTAAACTAATTTATTTGAATTTTAGGAAACTGATATTTTGAAAACTTTAATTCATTACAGAAATATTTTTAGGGAAATTAAATTAATAAAACCTTATATATACCTAATAAATCTATATAAAGTTTTATTATTATTAAGGTTATATTATCAATAAAATAATCATTAGAGTAAAATTTATTGCACTTAAAATACAGTGTCAAACAGTTAATCTTACAATCAAATGCAGTCAAGAATCTCTAGAAATTTTAAATATTAAGTACTTAAGCATATAAATAACTAAATACATTAACACGACTTTTAAAAAGATTATTAAAAATACAAAAGATATAAAATTTGTTAAGCAAAAACTTGTGTAACTATTATGATTAAAAAATTCATCCTAAGAAATCAGACACAATATAAATATGGTTCTAAATTAATCTAATTGAAAATTAAATATTTTACTATTTACTTATAACTTTTGTTGAATTTTCATACTTAGGTATACGAAAGTAGCAATTTTATATATGAATAGGTTTTTTGTCATATAGACCAAGTTAAAAGAGGTATACATGAAAAATGTGTTGAATGTAACATACCATTTATAACTTGTATATCGATTTAAAATAGCCTATATTCTCAAAAGATTTTTGAATGTAATGCTCAAATTTGTTATCACTTATCTAAAAAGCAGATCTATATCGAGAAAGTAAGTTCTCTAATTGTGACCATCTTGTTAATTTACTATATTGTAAAATCCATTTCAAATCATTACCACTTAATCTATTCTTACCTACATTGACGATTACACTAAAATTACTGCTAACTATTACACTACTTATTACACAAATATTATCACACTCGTGTCCCAACTGATTAATGTTTAATACATAGAAATATACACAGTCACTTGTAATTTTACTTGTCCAGTTTTTCAATGGAATATTATTGTCTAAGACTCTTAAAAATGATTCAAATGAATCTATTAAATCATTGTCTAAGAATTCTGTTATCTCTTGTTCCCTCTTCTTATGCAAAAAGTGTCTTCTGTCTTCGGGATTCCTTCTTTCTTTAGTACGATGAACAGTTACATATGACGGTACTTCAGAAAATATATTAGGAACTGCATTGTCTTTTAATTTGGGAAATATTAACTTTTCAATGCCTACATTTCCATCTTTATCTTCTCATTGTTCAGTCCGCTGAATATCATCTTCATGAAAATGTTTGGCACATACTACGGAAGATTTGGTAATTGTATAGCCTTCTCTATGAATAGAGCATAACCCAGTATACCTTCGTTGGGGATCTTTGGGAAACGAAAACGTACTTTCTGCCTGTTTCGGTTTTAAAGTACTGGCATAATTGGTTTTGCTACCAGGTACACAACAATGCCAGGGCATCTGTAACAAAAAACAAAAGTATTATTATTGTTGTTTTTAGTTCACATATTTTGTAACAAGAAGTAAAAGTATTATTATTTTCAGTTTGTTTTGTAGGTTATATTTATACTTGCCTTTTAAATTGTCGTTAAAAATCTTAAGTATACGATTCGAATAAGGTTAAAAAACACTAAATTCAACAAACTTTACAAGCCTTCCTATATGAAATGTTAAACAAAACAAACCACGGTCGGACTACCACGCGTTGTTGCCAAATTTCTACTTCATGGCTTGGAAGTAAAGGTGGCTGTGATAGTACACCTTCCGATTTTTGTAATATACAACTAATCTACGATGCGGTGTGTTTGCTTGACGTAATGACAAATATTTTCTATATAAAGAAATGTTATTTTCTCCAATAACCACAAAGGTTCTTTCCATGTTCGTTTTAGAATTAGGAATTTTAATTACTTAATAACATGGTTATCTTATCTTCTTTATCATCTACCTAAAGTTTACAAAAAAATAATAATAAAAAAGAGAAATTACATTTAATTACATAACCTTTGTCATTAAGTAGATCTTATCTCCAGCTTCTGATAACTGAGCAAAACACACGAATCTTAAATGATAAGCGTTGTCATAATAAAATACAAAGTTGATGTTATCGTCAAAGCTGTTACCTAGCTACCCAAAATCGTCCCGAAAGTAAAAAAAATAGTCCCGAAAATGGTACTTTTGATTCCCGGTGCATCCCTTCACACAAACCAACAGTAATCCGCTAGCATAGCTTTATTCCACCGACCTTGATAGCTTCGTTCCATTACAGAAATGTCCTGGTGGAACCTTGCACCATCTTCGTCACTAACAGCTCCACAGCTAGGAGGGAAAAAGTCTATGTGGCAGTGAAAAAAATGTATCTTGAGAGAAATGTTGCAGCCGAGTTTGTGGTATTTTTCTAGAAGTACTGCTACCAATTCAGTGTAGTTTTCTTCTCGTTTGTTGCCCAAAAATCCTTTAATTACTCCCTTAAAAGCTTCCCAGAATTCCTTATCTTTACTCTCCAAAACTTCGTAAAACGCGGAATCTTAAATCAATTGGCGAATTTGTGGTCCAACAAAGGGATGTTCAACACATGACTTGGGGTCAAAGTGATGGGGGAATGTTCCAAGGTCATGCATATAAGTTTCTGGGGCATTAGCATCGGCGTAGCTAGCCTCAGTTTTCAAGGGGGGCCTGGGCCCCAGTGTATGGTTGATTAAAAATTTAATTTTTTTTATTTGCCGTGCAATGAAAAAATAAATAGAAGAAATGCGTTATAATAGTATACTGGTTTTATTTTTTTAATATACCTAATACATAATATAATACATACACTGCGATAAATATTTATAAAAACAAAATATTAACAAAATATTACTTACAAGAGAAACTTCCTACTCTGTTCACTAAAAGAATTTACAACACTCTCTAAGTCTATGTCTACATCTTTTTCTATATACAACAAAGCCAAATCTGAATGTCTATCTTGAGTCATTGTCGTTCTTAACCAGTTAAAAATCCGCCTCATGGCAGAAAAAGACCTCTCGCACGTTGCGCTTGAAATAGGCAAAATAATCGATACTTTAAAAAGTTGGTAGAGGTTGGGATATGTTTTTTCTGAATCAATTAAGTTTTTTTTATATATTCATAACAAACAGTTTCGTTAGATTGTAAAATACAATTTTTTAAAACGGTCATTTCTGCACTTAAGGCAAAAGTGTTGATATTTAAAATTTTGCGATATTGTTCAATGAATTTCTCTGAACCCTCAAAATCTAACTGAAAAAAATGATCTACTGAATTGGCAAGCGCCATACTTTCTGGTGAGAACCTTTTGTTCAGAAATTCTCTTACAGTATCAATAATCCGGTAAAAAATGTTTGCCCTCCAATACTCAATGACTCCTACGTTAGCTCTGGAGCATGTGGCGTCTATCAAACCCAATCCTACGGTTGTTTCAGTGACGAAGTCAACGAGCTTGCTACTGGCTTGCTTTTTTCTTTTGGCTGACGAAATTTCCAATGAAATTTGGTATTCTGTGGCAAAGTTCGATATGTTTGTATGAAGATGGGTATAATATTGTTCATTTCTCATTCCATCTAACGAAGTCATAACACTTTTAATAACTTTAACTGCTTTCCCCAGAGTTGCACCTTTCTCCTGGAGGTTCTTTGATAATATATTTAAAATGTTTAACACCTCATCCAATACAAAAAGATGAATTATAAATGATGGTTGTTTAATGCTGGATAATATCCCAACTGCTGTAATTGACTGTTTATTATTTGTATGAGCAACTTCGTTTTCCAGTGTTGTGACGATTCCATCGAAACATGTTTTAACAGCGTGGCAAGTCGTATATCGACACACCCAACGAGTATCTGACAGAGTTTTCAACTCCCTGGGAACAATATTCATGTCCTTCAATATTTGTTTGTATGTTTTTTATGGTTTTGAGGATCTGAAAAATGTTCGTAAAGTGCTTCCAAAGTACAAAAAAATGTCGATATTGAGGGAACATTTTTACAGGAGTCTACCAGAGCCAAGTTAAGTCTATGAGCTAAGCAGTGCGTGTAAATTGCAGCTGGAAATTTCTCTCGCATTTGTGTTTGAAGACCACTTGTATTGCCTGACATCACCGCAGCTCCGTCATAGGATTGCCCTACCATCTGCAAGTCGCTAAGATTAAGCTCTTCCAATTTTTTGTAGATTAAAATGAATAAATCCGTAGCCGATCTATCTTCTGAACAATCAAGAAATGCAAGAAATCTTTCACGAATTTCTAAATCTTTCGATGCATAGCGAACACATAAAGACAATTGTTCCTTTTTGAAAGAACGAGCTTCATCACACATGATTGAAAAAGTTCCGGATTGTCTAATGTCATCAAGTACCTATATTTCTTAAAGACGCCCGTGACAAGAGGGCAATAATTTCATTTTGTATTTGGGGACTGGTATAGTTTTTATAGGAATTATGTAGTACGTCAAAGTCCTTGTTATACTTTGCTATTAGGCCACATATTTCCTTAAAATTTCCTTTATTTAATGAACTTTCGCTTTCGTCATGACCTCTGAAAGCCATGCCTTGACGAGCCATTGTTAAGGTTATATCTGCCAACATTCTCAAGTAATTCCTATTTTTCTCTATCTGGGTGCTATATGCTTGTGAAAGATGAGATAAAACATTTCCGCTTTTTATTGTCTTTTTATAATTATGCCATTTACTGAAACTTTCAATGTGATGCAAAGATGCACCATGTTTTTTTAATTTTTCGCCAGTTTTTTTCCAGTTGCGGAATCCCACTATTCTAAAAGCTTCTTCATCCATAGCAGCTCCAAAATGACGACAAGCATAGCACGAAATGGAATCTGTTTTGACGCTGTATTCCAACCAATCAAAATCTTTATAATAGTTTGCGCTGAACGACCTTTTTTTATTTCCAAACATAGTTTGTGGAAATCTTTTAAGAATAGGTTGTGATACGTTTTCACCTAGTTGGCCCAAGTCAGAAGCGTCTATTTTCACATGGTGCGTGGTTGATTTTGGTTGAATATTCTGATCCAGATCCTTGCTTGTACCGGGCTGCTGTTCAGGCTGACTATTCTCATCCTCTTCCAGTGTAGTTGGTTGTATAGACGGTAAAGATAGTGAAGACGTTTGTCTTTTGAAAAATTTTCTTATGTCCATTACCTGCAACAAAACGAAATTGAAAGACTAAAGATAATTGCTTACAAAATTTCGTTCAATTTGAGTTGATAGTTTTTGAGTTATTCGCATTTGGAAACACCGACAGACAGACAGACAGGGGAACAAAAAACGTTCATAATCGTCTGAAACGCAAAGATCTATAAAAAAATTTGTAATGGAACATTTTTTTCCCATTTTAAAACGATCACATACTCCTCCATACTATTGTATGTACATAATATGGTGGAGTCAAAAATTTTAAAATCATCGAAATGAAATACAGTCCAAGAGTCTGAGTAGATACAGTCTAATTTTTGATAGAGTTGATGGGTTGGCAACACCTTTTACAATCATTAATGAAAAAGGCAAACTGACACATAACCTTGACGAAAAAAGCTATAGATACTGAATAAATTGTTAAAAATAAGCGGTAAAAAGAATAAAGTAAACTTACTAGCTACTACACTTACTTGTTACTTCTGTAGTAATAGGCCAACAATTCTTAAATACAGTTCACTAATACTTCTCTATTGTGTTACTACTCTATTCTATTATCGCTCGCCGTTTTATTGTTTGCTGTACACCACGCTGTACACTGTCAAGCCACGTCAAAGTATCTAACTGAAACTGACTGATCTTTGTACCTTAAACCCGTGTTGGTGAAACACGAAACGCACAGTATTGTATTCCGATAGCTATAGTATAGGCGGTTGGTTCGTTAATTTTTTATTGTTTCTTGTTTACATTGTATTTGCAATTTTTTCTATTAGAATATTTCAAGGGGGCCGCAAGGCCATCAGGGGGGGCCTGGCCCCCCTGGTCCCCCCCTAGCTACGCCAATGGGCATGAGTACAGTTATGAAAAAATTACTGCTTTCTTTGGAAATTTTAATTAGATATTACCTTAAAATAAAAAGAATGAACTGCACGTCTTATTTCTGAATTGTTATGTTCGTTAAATTAAATTCAATTAGTTTTCTACCTCCTAGATTAAACAACCCGAGCGTTGTTTTCGACGGACAATCCTGTAAACAGTTTATAACGATACTCCTGTCATACATTCACAACGACTTATTAGACACTATGTTTTTAGCTTTAAGTGTTAACTGTTTGCGAAAACTTTTACTCTCCCTGCAAGTACTACGTTATTCCATTTATATTTAATTAACAAATAATAATTAACAATAATAGCTAAACGATACGAAAAACTCCAACTGATCACGCTCATCAGTCATTTCACTTTATTATCATCATATCAATATCATTATTTAATAGACTACTAGCAACTATTTATAATATTTTATTATATTTTAGTGACGATGATTTCCTTGGGAGATCCAATCGCTTCGAACGCAGTTCTTTCAGCACTTCAAATCAACAGCCGGGACAAAATCATCTCTATCAAAGAAAAAGCGAACGCCGACTCCAACTTCATCATCACGCACATTATTAAACAAATCATTCACGAGAAGAACCGTTTGTGTTTGGTGAACTTTCATAATCCCATCGAACATTACCAGAGTATCGGCAAAAAGTTGGGCTATGATCTGCTGAAAGCTGTAGATGATGGTTTAGTCAAGATTATAGAACCTATTAAAGATATAGTTGAGAACATCGGCTGTGAGGATAGTTATTTACAAGAAAATAAGGAAAACGTAGTTAAAGACTTGTACTTCAACATAAAAGATTGCGTGAATGCATTAAAAACAGACGGTAAAATAGTGTATCTGTTAATAGATGATTTGAGTCATTTACACGACTTAGATATAGACATTAAGCACACATTACTATTCGTACACTACTGCATAAGCCTTACAGATCGCGATGATGTTTGTTTCATACTTAACAATCACGTTTCTACACATACAGACAATGTTATTTCAAAAAATTTAGAGTATGTCGCAGATGTCAACGTCAAAGTTTCTTCGCTGAAGACCGGAAAGTCTCAAGATGTCACTGGGTTTCTGAATGTGAGAAGAGGTAACGACCTGAGCTGCTACCACTATAAAGCCTTTGATAGGGGGATCAAAACGTTTCGACCTGGAGAGTCTATTCATCATTTATATAAATAACTTTTAGAAGAAATTTGTTGGAATGAGAGCTTGCGCAGCAAATAGTATGAGATTCTATCGTTTTAATTGTTATATCTTTAATTGTCAGATTCAATCTTCTTTATTACAGTTTCATCCACCTTTTTTTTAATCAAATCATATTCGTCTTTATCTTATTTCCTCACATTCTGTCCTTTCTTTTGTACCAGATTTGTTTGATTTACAACATTGTTTGTGGTTTATGTTTACTTCTAATCTTCTGGTAAAATAACACCAATTTTATACGATTTGATTGATCCTCTATACAGTAAAACCTCCGTTAACCGAAATAATTGGTGGGGAGGCCGTTTCGTATAACAAGAATTTCGGTTAAAAATAATCTTGTTTTTATAGTATTCTTGGTTAAAGTATTGATATTAATAAATACTATGAGGTGATTTCGTAATGTTTTCTAAGTAAATACTATTAGAATTTGTTGTTCCCGTGAGGTAATAAGAGAGATAGCAGTGAATTATTTGATTACTTTATTTTACAAATGTACTAAAAACAAACATGTGCTAATTCTACAAAATATATTTTACAACTGGACATATGACAACCGTGAATCACTTAAGACATTGGTGAGCAGTGATTGCCAAGTACAAAATTCCAATATCCTCCCGATTTGAATTGTTGAACATGAAATTCGTAACTATTATAATTAACATAAATGATATTACAATTCATATATCATAAATTTTATTTCTTAGATTTATGAAAGTCTCGGTACCTAAAGATTTAGTTAAAATATAAGATAAATTCTGCTCAGTTGATCTTATAATCCATTACAACTTCTTTCTATAGAAATTAAGTCTTTTAAAAAGGTTTTTTTATATCTATATGTTTTGCTCTTTTCGAATTTTCATTAATGTTAGACATTTTAAATTGTTCTTTTATTGTACAGTATAAAAATGTGTTGACATTACATTAAAATTTCACTCAGGTATATCCCTTGACATTGATTAAGTCTTGAGCGGTTTGTGCTGCTGCAATGTATTCAGCTTCAGCTGTTGATAATGCCATCACAGTTTTGTTGCTTTGAAAAACATGATATTGGGTTATTACCATATAATCTTATACATCCACTCACACTTTTCCTATCTTTCTTTCTGTTTCCCCAATCGGCATCTGAATATCCATTGTGTTATCTGGCAATCTGTATTTTTATAATAAGTCTTAATCCCAGTTTCTTCTTCATTCCGTGTAGATATCTTAAATTTCTTTTTTCAGCATTCCATGGTCTCTGTAGTAGGGACAATCTAAAATCTAATAAGTATGGACACTGCTATAACTAATTGTTGGCCTACTTGTTGTTGATAAATACATCAGTCCTCCTAATTAATTGCCTGTAAGGATTATTAGTTAGAATTTTCACTGTCCTCAATGTATTGAATCCCTTTTCCATTGGAGTCTTCTTTGGTTTACATCCTCATATTAAAATGATCCAAAAGTTTTTCTATAAATCTTTCTTGATCAATTTTAATATGTATCTCTGTCCTAGTATATTCATACCGAAAAAATTTTTAACTTTCCTTTAAATCTTTTGCCTGAAAATTTATCTTTTAATATTTTATAATACATGAGCATCATTATCTTCTCCTATTAAATAATATATCATATACATATCATTAATATCCAAACCTTTTTGTTATGTATAAACAACAATCATACATAGATCTTTCAAAATTATTTGACTAACTAATTCATTGAAATGTATTATTCCATACCGTTGATGATTCTTTTAAGCCGGTATAAAGCTCTATTAATTTTTATACTCTGAGTTTTTATGGTAAGTCCTTCTGGTGCATAAATATAGACATCATTATCAAGTAATCCATTTAAACAATGCAGTTGATTATCATTTGTCTGATTTTCCAATCATTTTGTATTGCTATTGATAAAAATAGTTTTAATGTTGATGTTCGATGGCTACAGGGGAGTAATTTGTTCAAATTCACTTCTCCTCCTTAATTTGAAAACCTTTGGCTTACTAGTCTGGCTTTTTTAGTTCCATAATCCTTTGTTCATAAAAACCCATTTTGTTTGATTGCTTTTTTAAAATTTTTAGGTAATTTACTGCTGTCATGTACTAGCTTTTCATGTGAAAGTAGCCTTTTCTTATAGATTTCTACCCATTCAGGATCTTTTATGGCATCTTCATAGCATAAAGGATCATTTTCTTCTGTTGATATTAAACAATAAGCCTGTATAAGTCTCATATTCACTTAAATATTTGGGTGCTTGTATTTTTCTTCCTGTTTTTGTTGTTTCTATCTTTGGCATTGCATTCTTCATAATTTCTGAACTTATATTCTCTTTGTTTCATCTTCATTAGCTTATTTAATTCATTTCATCTTGAATTTCTATCTCTTATCATTTATTCCCCTTGCAGTTCATTTTCATATTGTTAATTCTATTGTTTTCTTATTTGGTATCATCCATAATATTGGTCTTAGTGTTTTCATCATAATTAGTTAAAGTTTCATCATATCTCACTCTCTTGAACAAAAAATTCATTAGTTCATAATTCACAATCTATAATCCAGCTCCTGTATATCCTATCAATATGAAATGGTTGTGCCCTTCTTTCTAAATTGCTTTGTTTTGACGTAAGACTATGCCCTTGCCTTATTCCAAAATTACTTTCATTTTTGAATAATTCATTTTTATGGTACATTTTGTGGAAGTGTTTCTCCGTTATTTGCTTTAGTAGGTGTTCTATTTAATTCATATGCTGAGCACAGAATTGCTTCCCCCATATCTCACTTGGTGATTAGTTCAGCAAATTTGGTTCTTACTTTGTCTAATAGCTTCTGTTCATTCTCTCTGAAATCATTTTCTTGAGGAGTATTTGGCATTGTTTTTCCACTTTAATACTTTATTTTTACAAAAATCTCTAAATGCATTAGATGAAAATTCACCACCATTATCAACTCTAATTCTTTGTGTTTTTAGATTATGCTGAGTTTTAATTATCTTAATAATACTGATATAATATTTTTGATCATGCCTTCATGTTTATTTTTTTAATAATCTTACTACTAAAAAAATGTGAGTAATCTTCTATTATACTTGAAAGTATTTTTAACTTCAGATGTTGGTGTAGATATTGGACTGAATTTTTTGGGTCTGAGTGTATCAACGACCAATTTTTGTTGTGTATTCTAAAACATTTATAAAATGGTTTACGAGTACTTTTACCTCCATACAATCTTTACAAAATTTCTGAAACTATAAGGTAGTCCTAATATTTTTTAAATTGTGCCTATTTATGTGCCCCTAATCTCCTATGCCATAAATTATCATCTATAGTCTCATTTAAAACTTACTTATATGGTTTGTCTCATTACAATAATTATTTTTATTATTAACAAAATCTACTTTAAAACAAAATAATTTATGTCAACATTTCCATTGAAATTTTGATCCATTTTTTATTTATTATTGCTTGTCTTTTACCATTAATATCATTAAATACAATTGTTACTTTAAACCATTTTTCTAATAATTTAGATAAGAATGAGGTTATGTGATATACCTTTAACATTAAGTGCTTCTATGTTAATTTCTTCGTCATGGACTTGTAGCTTTACTGTACCTCATTATTTGCTATCAATACCTCACATTCTTTGCAGTTCCAATTTCTCTGTGTGATTTGTTTTTACATCTACCATATAGTAAACTCATTTCTTTCCTTTACATGTGGTGTGTTACATCAGAACTCCAGTTGAATGTCTGTACATTGAGAGTAGATATGTTTACAAGTGTTAACCACTTAATGCAATGAAGGCTAATTCATTTGCTGGATTCACTGTGATGCTTACCACCTTGATTTTCGATCTACTATGATTTGTACCACTTTGGTATATATGTACTTCTTGAATGCACCTTGAAAGTTGCCTCTTGGATTGTGACCTTATTCCCGCTTTTGAATTGGCGACACTCTGCTAATCTATGTCCTGGTTTGTGAATTTATAACAATTTATTGGTTGATTGGTTGTGAAAGGACATTTCATTAATATTAGCTGGTTTACTTGTTTTGATTTAAGTTTCATTTTCTTCATCTAATTGTCTGGATTTTACAAAGTCCATTTTAATGTTGTATTCATTGTGTTATCCACGTAGCCTGTGGATGACTGATTCATACTCTTCATTTAATGATAGTAATATAATGGCATACTTTGTCTTCTTCTTCCAGTTTTGAACCAGCTTTTCTAAATCTCTTATAAGGGTGTCAAACAACAGAAAATGATCTTCTCAATATTTTTCATTTCTTTTCAGATTCAATGTTTAACAATTTACGTTTCACAATGTTAATTTGTAAACACACTTTTTCTCTCAAATATATTCTCTAGGTCTTTAACCCATTTCTTTTGTGGTATTTTGCATCTTTAACTAAATCCAAGGATGTTTGTCTGTTAAACATTGTATATGATGCTTTACTTTGGAATCTTTTAGTTATAAACTGGTCTTCTCTTTGGTTAACTGTAGTCTTGCTCGTTTTCTCCAATACATCTAATAATGTCTTTCTTCAGTAGTATGGTTACTATGAATTTCCAATTGTTAAAATTTGTAGCATTTGTCAGCTGAGGAACATTGACTATTGCATTAGCATTTTATATTTCACACTTTCTTTTATGCTTCTTTATTTTTTGTCTGTCTGGGTGCCCATTAAAACCTATTAGAAATTGTTGTTTCCCAGTGAGGTAATACAGAGATAGCAGTGAATTATTTGATTACTTTATTTTACAAAGTACTAAAAACTAACTGTGCTACATTTCAAAATATATTTTACAAATGACAATGACATCCGGAATAATCACTTATGACATGTGAGCCAGTGTTGCCAAGTTCAAAAAATTCCAATAAATACAGAATAAAGTAATAAAATTAAAGAAAATGAACAAGTTTAACATGCTTTTTTAAAGAAATCTTCTATTTTCTTTTGCGTTATCGTTTAACAATTATGTTTTGCACTTACGCATATATCTCTATCGTTCATTTGCATAACGTCGTGAATTTGCCTCATTTCATTGTTCGACGAAACGTAAAGCAATCTGAAAAGGACAAAACTTTATACAATGACAACAAAATTAAGAACATAGTCGTGTCCCTAACTAATTAGGCCTACTGTATAAAATTCTTATCCTTAAGGCATTGAAAATTTCGTCGGCGGTCTCATGCTGCCTGTTGTCTATTGGGTCGTCATCTTCGTCGTCTGATACGCTCAGGTTACCTGGATGAAGAACCATATGAATGATGTTGTCGATGTCGTCGATGAATTCAATTCTGTGTCACCGGCTGCTAACCACTCTCGTATCTCTTCTAGTTAATTACGTCACATCCCGGCAAAGTTTTTATTGAATGTTTAATTTCTTTTGTTGTTTCTTTACCATTTTCTTCTTCAGGATCGTCAATCAAAATTTTATCAAAAAGTTAGTTCCAGCATTTTTCCAACGTTGAAGATTTGATCTTAGCCCAGAACTCAACACACCGATAAACAACATGTTTCATTGTTGAACATTTGAGGATTTCGGGAACACTTTTGGATTCATCCGTCTCCTGTAATAACAGATGTCTTAAGAATGCTCTGAATGTCTAACAGCTGAATTAAGCTCGTGACATTCGGTGGCAAAAAACTGACAATTATCACTATTGTGTAGATTTTGAGGGTGAGTTGGCGCATTGTCAACAAGCAACAATGCTTTGATGGGAAGGTGTTTTTATTTTAAAATCGATTTTACACTTGGGACGAATTCATTTTCGCACCATTCTGAAAATAAAGTGGTCGACATCCATTAGCTTTTTGGCTTCTATAAAAAACTGGAATGCTTTTTCTCAAATATCTTTTAGAGCTAATAATTTTTTTGATTTCCCAGCACACATAGGCATCAATCGGTGAGTGAAATTAATTGAAATGTTTACGTTTTGCGATAAAAATTTACTTTTTTTTTGACGAAATTATTAAAACTTTCAACCGTTTCGGTTAAACGATGTTTCGGTTAAGGGAGGTTTTACTGTATTATATAAGTTCTGGATCAATCCTATCGAAATTAACACTGAAAAAGTTAAGTTCAAAATTTCAAATTTCAACAGAAATATCCACAGTTTTCGAATGATTTACCACGGCCCTAGGTCTGTCAATTATGACTTGACATTTCAGATATTTTACGTAAACGTGACGTAGAATGTCATATTTCGATAGCCAATAGCACATTTTACGTCACATTTTACGTAAAATGTCATTTTAACGTCATATTTCACTTAAAATATCACATTCCGCAAAAAATACCAAGGTCTATGGCACATTTTGTCATAAACTGACACGTTTAATGTCATATTTCAATGCAAATGTCACGTTCCACAAAATAGCACCTTCCACGTCACTTTTTGACGTAAAATTTCATGTGTAACGTGTTATTTTACTTCGTTTACACTTGTCATTTTTCGCTCATGATCATTTTTTCGTATTGTAATCTTCGTCCCCTTAACTTTTTAACGTCGTGATCCGATAGTGGGAGTGGAAGGTGTTGGGGTTTTTGCTAAATTTGCTCCTATGGACCTTGGCATTTATCCTTGATAATTTCCATAAGTACTTGCTAATCCAATTGTGTTCAACTCACGTTTCTACCGTAATAAGAGTGTGCAAGGCATAAGTCTCATTTACGTCGAATGTTTCAACAAATTATACTCTACAGGTATATTTTTTGGTTCCTTTTTGAATAATCGAAGAAGAACCTAGTCTTAGACTTCTAGTTCCTTCAAAAATGGTCATCAATCTCCTGGTAATGGAGATATCTAACTATAGAGTATATAAATTGGTCGCTCTGTATAAATTTTAGCCAAGTTCAAGTGCCTCGTGAAAAAACTCTCCTCGATTGAACCCTAGTATACTTTTTTTGTTGTACTCGTTGAAAAAGGCTACAAATATATAGACAAGCAAAACTATGTTACAAATTTGTTAAGAATATTTTTATATAACCTGTTGTGCTTAGATATTTTATAATAGTGTATTTTTACACAAGTAGCATGATGCTTAGACTGTATATTATGTCTTAATCCCATATTGCTCGCTTAGCTTAGCCGTGAGGCTTCATCAAACAGCGAATGGGACAGATCGTTATTGTTGGTATTTAAACTTGTTTTTTGAGTACCATATGCGTTACAAATTCGCGCCTAATGAATGAGAAAGAAGCTCCGTAAGTTAAAATGCACAACGAAAGCGGTAAAATAAACAAAACTCAAGACTTCACAACGCTCTCATGCGTTACGGTTCCCGATCGCTGTATGATCCATCCTCTGCTTTAGCAAAGACTACAAATTCTACTCTTTTCACTAGAATAACAAATTACGTTTTAGATTTTTTGTAACAGTTTTTGCTGTAGATTTTTTATTTTAATATTTTACACAAGAATTGTTAATATTGTTTAGATTGTTAGATGATTTGATATTGTTTTAAATATCTTTAGCTGTATTTTCTTTCGGTTAATTTAATTTTTAAGTTGTTATATCAATTGAGCTGATTGACTAATATAGGCCAGTTTTGTGTAAATACGTATGAAATGAAATTTTTAAATTTGTTTAATATGTTGAATATGATAATTGTTTGTTTAAATTATTGTTTTACTGGCCTATGTTATTCGCCTTAACATTATAAATAAAAAATATAAACAAATATGTTCAAATTATTTCCTTCCTGGTAGAGAAATGCTTGCTGGTAGAGGAGAGTCCCAGGCCGACATCCTGGCTCCGAAATCTCCGAGAATGGTGTCAAGAAACCACCGCTAATTTATTTAGAGCCGCCGTCAATAAAGTTATTATTACCAATATGATCGCCGACGTTCGATAATCGGACAGGGTACTGAAAGAAGAAGAGAGAAATGCTTGTGGCAGCTCAATATGGTTTTTATTGAGGAGTGTAGACCGACGGTTTGTAATAATAATAATAGCGTTTATTGTCCAACAGAATCCATTTATAGGACAAAATACAATACTAAAGTTAAATGAAATATTAATAATTCATAGGTACTAACTAAATAACACATTTTTCGAGTATTTTACCTTAACATAAAGAAACTACTTAATCACCTAGGTAGATCTCAGCCATCCTAGTAAGCTGCTTTAAACTGCAGTGAAATATATCGCAGTAAGCACTTAAGGAATTATAATAGTTGCACATGAGAAATAGAGGAGAATTTAACATAAGATTAGTTCTAGCTTGTGTATTTCTGAACGTAATCGAATTTCTCACTGGATAAGATGGAACGTTAAAATTTATTTGTCGAAGAATATCAGGGCAGTCAATGAGATTATGTAGTAGCTTGTACGGGAATATTAGGGAGGCATTAATTCGTCTAGATTCTAATGGTACTACGTCCAAACCGCTACACAACTCGCTATTGCTGATGCTCCTCCTGGGATATATGCCGTTAATTTTGAAAGACAAAAATTTACGCTGCACGTGCTCTATAATTTGGATGTGTACATCATAAAAAGGTGACCAAATGATAGAAGCATATTCCAGTTTACAGCGTACAAAAGTGTACCTAATAAAGTAATTTAATAGCCTTAGTATTAGTGAGATTTCGACTATTTCTAATTATGAATCCATAAGATTTGAGTGCTTCTTTAACCTTTAAATTAACATGTTCAACAAAGGTGAGTTTATAATCAAATGTAACTCCAAGGTCTTTAATTTTATTCAAACGTTCAAGTTCATTGCCATCGATAATATAAGGATGGTATATATTTGACTGTTTCCTAGAGTAACTAACTACTTTGCACTTATTGGCATTAAGATTCAAATGATTTGCATTACACCATTCATGTACACGATTCAGTTCACTCTGCAGAAAATGACAATCATTTATGTCGCTTATCAATGAATAAATCTTTAAATCATCGGCATAACATAAACATGGTGCAGAAATTGATTCACACAGATCGTTAATAAATAACAAGAACAATAATGGACCTAGATTAGAACCTTGTGGAACCCCTGAAGAAGCTAGGTACTTTTCCGATTTGTAACCATTATAAGCAACAAACTGCGTTCTATTTGACAAGTAAGACCTCATAAAAGTCACGGCATCCTCAGAAAGACCAAAGACACACAATTTAGAAAGTAATACGCCGTGGTGAATTCTGTCGAATGCCTTCGTAAAGTCAGTATATATGACGTCAACTTGACTTCTATTATCTAGGGCTGCTGAGATATATTGTGTGACCATTAATAAGTTTGTCACAGTGGACCGATTGGAGACAAAACCATGTTGATATTGAGACAGCTGATTACGAGTGCGTGAATAAATACGATTATACAAAACTATTTCACAGACTTTCGATAGATTGCAAATAATGGAAATTGGTCTGTAGTTTTCTACCTGACCCTTTTCACCAGTTTTGAATATTGGGCACACTTTTGACTCCTTCCAGAGACTCGGATATTCCTTGTTAAGAAGACATAAATTAAAAATTTTTAATAGTGGCACAGTTAAGGCACCTATACAATCCTTAACCAAAAAGGATGGAATATTATCAGGTCCACACGTCATTTTGTCTTTCAATTTCTTACTAGCAAAAAATATTCTCAGACTCTAAAATAGGATAAAAATTTAAGTAATCTGCGTTAACTGAGGAAGAGTTAGCCTTGAAATTAATATCTGATGACAGAAAAACACTCTTGAAAAATTCTGCAAACACATTCACAATATTTTGTGGGTCGGAGGTAGTAATGTCATTATATTTCATCACACCAGGAATTCTTGAACTATTATTTTTTGAATTTACATAAGACCAAAACTTCTTGGGGTTAATGGATAAAGCAATTTGGATATTCTCGACATATACATTGTATGCCAAACTAATTTTTGATTTGACAAGGTGTCTTAACCGTTGAAACTCAAGAAAATCACATAAATTTTTGAATCGTTTAAATTTTTTTCTAAACTTTGCTTTTAATTTGATGTTGTGAATGATATCAGCATCGAACCAGGGGGGTATTTATGGCTAAAGTTTTTATAAACTGGAATATACTTATTAAACACAGAAAAAATCTTATCATAAAAGTTATTTAAAGTTTCATTAACGTCATTAGAAGTATCCAGAGAATTCCAATCCGTTTCATACAGTTCTCGATATAAAGCAGGAAAATTTGCTTTTTTAAAGTTTTAAGTTAATTGCTTCCAACCACACTTAAATTTAGGCTCTTGTAATGATACCAGGACAAAGTATATTCTTCATTTATACGCTGTTATCTGGGATTATTTCTAATTATTTTCGT
Source organism: Diabrotica balteata (assembly GCA_918026665.1). Lineage (NCBI taxonomy): Eukaryota > Metazoa > Arthropoda > Insecta > Coleoptera > Chrysomelidae > Diabrotica > Diabrotica balteata. Next base: position 41,272,016 of record OU898279.1, on the reverse strand, counting down.
AAATTTACGTATTTTTCCTAAATGTTTGTAAATTTGTGTTTTTTTTGGGTATTATCAAAGGCAATAAAGCTATTTTGCTTTGTACAATTTTCTTTTCATAGTTTTTAATTCTCTTGAAAATGTACTATATTAGATAATACTCCTAAACCTCTGTCTCCACTAATTTAACTTTTCAAAGATCTAAATAGTCTCTGTATTAAGACCGACACAGCCATCCATTTCTTTCACACAAAAAACTTCAATAAGAAACTCCTATCATTCAAGCCATCAATAGATTCAAAACTAAGCTCCTCTCTAAATTTAATTCTTTCATGTCCATTACCAATGCTTCTCTTTTAACTACTTCTATCAACAATACATCTTTATTTCTTTCATCCTACATGCCCCTTAATAAAAAGAAGTCTAGTCTAATCGGTAAAAATCTTTTCAGATAAAAAAAAAAAAGAAAATAAAAAGTCATTTTATATTTTAGTAAAACCGTTAAAGGGAACTGTCTGTTTAGAACAGCAACTTTCTAAACGAAGTCACTTCTTCTTGTTGTTGGCTAAGACACCAACAATTTCACACTCGTCCATGTTAGACCTTCTAAATCCTTTATTGGCAAAATGAAAAACAATCTAAAACAATTTTCTGAACAAGAAGCACCTTAGCCACAAAATCCCCAGTAATCCTCTCATTCCCAGGTTTTATGATTTACCAAAGATACACGATGTTACCATTCCTATTTGTCCCGTTGAAAATGTTATCAACACTTCAGTTTTTATTGTATCTAAATTCATTCTGAATACCCTAAAAAACTTTATTCAATGTTTCTAACTCTCACCAATTAGATAAATAACTTCAACTTTTCAATCTTATTCCTAATATTACCATGCCATCCTTTGGTGATAGCAATTTATTCACTGCAGTACCCAAACAGGTATCTATTAGTTTGGTTAACTCACTCCTTGTAAATAAATCTATCTCTCCTAACAACAGTTCGTCAATTCAAAATATTCTTTGATTACTTGTGGTATTGAAACAACCTGTTGGTTTAGCACTGGGCAGTTGCTTATCTCCGTTCTTAGCTGATTTCTTTATGGATAATTTAAAATCAAATATAAAAAATCCTGTGATTCTAGACGGGTTCCGATATGTTGATGACTACTTAAGGTCGATTCAGACACATCAGTCCCGTCACAGTCTCGGTGCCGAACCGGTCCTGTTTGGTCACAGAACTATCTGACTGCTGGCAAACTGTTCGTCAACTGATGAATGTGAATGCCGGCGCCATATTTCTAATAAAGAATATTTTGTATGACGGATTGTTCGGTTCGACGCCAGGACTGTGACTGATGTGTCTGAATCGACCTTAAGTCTTCATTTCAGGTAACTCGTAAGTCCATAACCTTCATAAAATTAGTCCTAACATCACTTTTACCATAGAACTAGAAACTTCCTTGACATCGATTACCAGACTAAACGACCACTTCAACCTTGGTATCTACCGTAAACCTGCACCAACAAATCATGTCATCTATTTCACTTCGAACCATTGTTTCACAGAAGTTCTCTGCTTTCCGTAGAAAGATGTATTCATTCATATATTACATTCCATACCTTTTTCAATAAAAATAGTCAGCCTTTCCATCGATTTCCAATATCTCTCCCATTTATGCTTCCTAACCGATTTATTATCTGAAAGAGTCCAACAAATTCTCACTAGATCCTGTGACATCAAAATACTCAAGAACATGCATAACATCAAATTTAGACCGAACCAAAGAAATTAAGACACGCACTGAAATAGCACGTCCATCATTCCTTAATCTTAAAAAGATTCTTTGTTGTCGGGACATAAGGTTAAGACCACGCCTAAGGATGCTTCGGAGTAAGGTAATCACTACTCTTCTTTATGGTTTAGAAGCATGGACATTAAAACAAGTGCATCGGAATAAGTTACCGCAGTTACTAGAAGAATAGGAAATCAAGCTGAAATAATATTTGTGCGAAGATGCATGTGTGTTTGTCCTGATGCCTGTGTTTCGTGCACCAGTCATAGTTCGCTGGTTTTTCCCTTGGGGAACAAGTTTTGGCCTTAAGGAAATAGGTTCGCTTTTCTATACTTTTTTGAAGGATCACCCAGAAATCTGGGACAAATAAAGTTTCGCAAATAACAAGTCTATTTCTAAACAATTACAACCACGTATTTTGGATGCCGGTAACTTGCTGACGACAGCTGATTTACGAAATTTGATCGTATTGAATTTATGTACAAAAAAAAACTAGATAATTTGTCGTTGATGCGATTGACATGAGTTGAGTAAAATTATTAATATTTCTACTGTGTTAAACTTTCTAAAGTGCGGCTAGCTCGAACAGGAGCTTCGAGCTCACCCAATGCTGGATTACAACCCTTGAATAAGGCTAGGCCCATAATGGTATTTTAAAGTTAAGAAATCACCCTCTTGACTCTCGACGTATATGATGGGTCTGTTTACATTTCGCAACCTTCAACTCTCCTTTCAATGGTAAAATTACTTGACTATGTTTTTTGCGTTGCTGTTGGAATTTTTATGATGACTCAATCCGATAATTTTGAAATTACTTATGATCGTTTCATTGTTAGATATGATCATTGTTTATGATTCTATGACGAATTTAGAAGCTTATGTCTAGAAAGTTCTTGAGAATAAATACAAGCTATCGGTGCCAGTACAGATGGTACAAATGGTACAAAAATTTTTTACAAATATAAACCTTCAAAATAATATACAGTGTGATATGATAATATGGTGCAAAATGTAATAAAAACATTAGATGTCATGTGATGAAAGGGCAAATAACTCACTCATTATTACAACTTATTATGCAAGGCAAAATTCAAGGAAAGCAAAATTGGGAAGACGAAGATTATTGTGGCTTAAGAACTTGATGCAATGGGTAAAATGCAGTTGTGTAGAATTGTTTAGAGCGGCAGTCAACAGCGTCTGCTTAGCCATGATGATTTTCTTTTACCTACTGCACTTTTTACAATATAGAAAGCAGACATATTGATGAATTCATCAACAAGGAGAATCTACAATTTGGATCTACAATCACAAAAGTTTTTTGTTGCTTAAGAAGTTTTCAAATGTACAAAAAATATTCCGATTATGGCACACATGTTCTTATGCTCCACTGCCAATGATTCAATTAAGGTTTATAGATTCACCATAAAAAGCACTGTTTGTTGCTGAAATAGTATTACTTCTTTCTTTTGCCCTGTTCACAACGTTTCACTTATCTTTTTTTAAAATGCCCAATTTTGTTACACTTAAAACCTCTTCTATTTTCTTTTGCTACCAGTAGTAACTTTGTATTATCTGATATGGGTCCTTTGTTTCTCAGTTATTAACCTGAATAAGGGCTTCCCAAACTTATTTGTACTGTGACGCCCTTGGAACTTTGCCATTTTTAGGACGCCCCTCAACCCAGCCCCCAACAATACTTACCAATTCTCGTACTATACTAAAAGCGTAAAAATATATATAGTCCCAAGATTCCTAAGAGGAACATAGGGCTTCCACAAAGTGTCTCCAGCGAACTCTATTTCTGGCTAGTGCTTTGATTTCAAGCCAGGATTTTCCCATTTTTCTCCCTTCGTCCATTACTGTCCTTCTCCAAGTTCCCTTAGGTCTGCCTACTTTCCGTCGGCCTTGGGGATTCCAATCCAGCGCTGTCCTGGCAATGTCATGTGGCCCAGCCATCTCCATTTTCTTTGCCTTATTTGCTTTATGACATTTTCTTGGTTGCTTTGGTTCCATAAATTTTCATTGGAGATTCGGTTAGGCCAAAATATACGAAGGATTTTTCGTAACGCTCTATTGATGAAAACTTGTAATTGGTGTACTATGGGTGCTGATATCTTCCACGTTTCGCAGCCATACAGTAATACAGCTTTTACATTTGTGTTGAAGATTTTTAATTTCGTTTTAGTTGGGTAAATCCTGGATTTCCATATGTTGTTAAGCATGTTGTAGGCGTTGCGAGCCTTATTTATTCTTTCATGTACATCACGCTCTGTACCCCCATTACAGTCAATTATGCTGCCCAGATATACAAATTCCGCTACTCTCTCAATTTTCTGGTCGTTGATCATAATAGGTTGGTTGTTTCTGGTACCAAATCGCATTTCTTTGGTTTTGTTGATGTTTATTTCTAGACCAACCTTCTTTGATTCTTCTTGTACTTTGTTTACTTGAAGTTGCATGTCCTGTTTTGTATGTGCTAGGAGGCATATATCATCAGCGTAATCTAGGTCTTCCAGTCTGTTTGTTAATTCCCAGTAAATTCCTCTATTAGAGTTTACCTTTGTTAGTACGGAGTCCAGTACAATGTTAAATAGTATGGGGGATAAAACACAGCCCTGCTTTACTCCGTTTAGCATAGCTATTGGGTCAGATGTTGTGCCGTTGTGTAGGATTTTGCTTTCTGTGTCACTGTAGAGTTCTTTGATGAGATTTACTATTTTTTCTGGTATTCCTATTTCCTGCAGTGCTTTCCATATGGCCGTATGTGTGAGCGTGTCAAAAGCTCTCTTGAAGTCCACAAAGCACACAAAGAGAGGAGAGTTGAATTCCTGTGACTGTTCTACAATTATTCTTAGTGTGTTAATTTGGTCCACGCATGATCTGTTTGGTCTGAAACCGGCTTGTTCCTTCCTCAACATTGGTTCTTCACTGTTTGTTAGTCGGTTGTTTATAATTATTGCTGTTAATTTATTTATAGTATTCAGAAGTGTGATTCCTCTCCAGTTTTCGCAATATCTTCTGTCACCCTTTTTTGGTATCTTTATTATTAATCCCGTTTTCCATTCTTTGGGGAACTTTTCCTCTCTCCAAGCCCTTTTCAAGAGTGGTTGGATTAGCTCTGCTACTGTACCTGGGCAAGCTTTTAACAACTCTGGTGGAATATTGTTAGGGCCGGCTGCTTTGTGTGCTTTCAGTTTTTCTATGGCCATTTCTATTTCTTGCGTTGTTGGTTCGTTGGTGTTAATTCTCAGTTGGATATTGGGTATTAGGTTTTCTGCGTCTTCTGGTGGTGTTGGGACTGCACTTAGAGATTCGCTAAAATATTCATGCCATCTTTTGACTTGTTCCTGTGGCGTTGTAATATCTTCACCTGTAGCACTTTTTACAATTGGTTGGTGGGTAGTATATCTTTTAAAGATATTAAAAGCGTAAAAATAATAACAGATATTTACCTAACTGGCTGGCTAATAAGAAGGACGTGCTTGCTTTTCTAAACATAGCTGCTGAAATCAGGCTGTAGTTTGGAAATTGCTACTCTCATTTATTTATCTACGTCTATTTTTGACATCTACTACGTCTATTTTTGGCTACTCTATGATATTTATGAGAAACTGAGCTCAACAATTTAAGCAATTTATCCTTGTCGTATTGAAGAAATGGCCTAGAATCACAGGACAACTATATTAGTTGTTCTTGTTCCTCTGTTGCAGGTTTAGATAGTGTGGGCGACTGGAAAGTGTTTCTAATCCAGTCGCATTGCTCCAGATTGTCGAAAAAATATATTTGTTTAATGATAGCAAGTGCTGGTAAACATTATTTTTAAAGAGGAGTCTAGGATTTCTACAGATTTTTCCCGTAGAATACCTCGTGAACTTCATTTGAAATCCAGTAATTTTACCTGTCAATTGCAGTAAGTGAGTGTTGTTTTAATAAAGTTTTGCGCATCATGTGATTCCCAAGTATTTGTATTCGCCCAAATACTTGGGAACCCTCATTAATGAAACGGGTGATCAAAATCACGAGATAAAAAGACGTATTGAAATTGCCAGGTCTACCTTTATAAAAATGAAAAAATTATTTTGTAATCGTGATATTAGTATTCATCTACGAACTAGAATGTTAATATGCTATGCATTCAGTATTTTGCTTTACGGTGTTGAGGCATGGACTCTTAAACAGAGGAACAAAAAAAATCTTGAAAGCCTTGAGATGTGGTGCTACCGCCGTATACTAAGAATAATTTGGGTAGATAGAATTACAAATGAAGAGGTAATACGCAGAATAAATAACGATCCAGAAGTTATTATGAATATAAAAAAGAGAAAACTTGAATACTTAGGCCACCTAATGAGAGGACAAAAGTACACGTTCCTACAAAATATAATGTAAGGAAAGATCCAAGGACGCAGAAATCCAGGCCGTAGAAGAATGTCCTGGATGATAAATTTAAGAGAGTGGTTTGGCTGTACTACTAACGAATTATTCAAAACAGCAGTTAATAAAATTAGAATCGTCATAATGATATCCAATCTCCGATAGGAGAGGCACTCAAAGAAGAAGAATCATGTGATTGCGTCTCTATATACGCGTAAATTCCGTTTCTTAATTCGTATAGAGAGTTACAATAATAAATTAAAGAGGTATGCTCGGGTCCCAATTCTTCACAAAGCTTATGGACAAATCTTGATTTTACGGGTCGTGTTTTGATGTAGTTCGCGATTTTAATAATTTTATTTCAATATTTAATTCAGGTGTAATTTTCTTTACTGCCAAGACCTCTTTAGTTATGACACAATGTACATTTTGCACTTGGAGCCTTAATTTTTATGAGAGTTTGCCGTCCTCCATACTGTCCAGACACAGCCAGGGCACCATCTGTAGACGAATTCACATGATGTTCCCAGTTAATATTATTTGCGGTGATATGTATATGAATTTAAAATTTGAAATAAATCCGTAGCCTTACCACTTTCACATATTTTTCTGAAGAGTGACAAACCCTGACAAACATTTGTTTTTGCACTGATCAACGTATCAACTGATCATCGTCATTACTATCGATTTCCTCATCCAGTTAAATGGCAAATAAACACCTAAGTTTCTCTACAATTTGCTCATTAATATCTTCTGCCATATCATGAATACCGTGATTAATCGTATTGTTTGCGAAAGGTACATTTTTTATTTCTTTAGCTGCCGATTCTCCAATCATCACTGATACCATATCGACCGCTGCAGGTAAGATTAGTTCCTCAGCAATCGTGTGTGATTTCTTATATCTCTCGACTTATCTTGTAAATGACTGTGACTGGAGTCCAAATTACGCTTTAGTTTATTATGAAGCATACTTCAGTTGTCCATACTTTGTGACAAACAACACATTGAGGAAGTTCTGCTTTCCCTTTAGTAATGAAGTTACTTCCGAAATTAAAATATTGGTTGTCACGTTTCCTACAGTTCTTGGAAATTGACGACATGAACAGGTGGCACAGATGGGAATACAGGAGGGCCGAATGCACCGGCAGCAGATGTATGTTAGAATGCGGCAATACCTCTGGGACAATGCTGCGACGCACAGCTTGGAAAGCCCTGACCTGGCTAATAATTCAGCTACTGCTTGATTCTTTGAAGGAATCGATTACTATGTAGATACAAAATTATTTATTTGGCAATTCATCTTTTATTTTCTTAAGTGTGCTCACATTTTCTTCCACTCGCAATATCTTCATTACCATTAATTGTTTTTTGGTAACCAAACTGCTTGTGCAGTTTCACATAATTAGCTGAATTATTACTTTTTGAAATAATCTTGTTACTATGATACTTTGAGCCTTAGCATCTTTTTTTATTCAAAGTCCTTCTTCTTTTTATGGTGCCTATCTGTTTCGAATGTTGGCGATCAACATGGCTATCCTAACTTTGCTTGCTGCTATTCTGAATAGTCCGGTTGTCGATGTGTTAAACCACTTTCTCAGGTTTTGAAGCCAAGATATTCTTCTTCTCCCTGGTCCTCTCTTTCCAAATACATTGCCCTGAAGAATGAGTTGCAACAAGCCGTATCTCTGTTCATTCCTCATAACATGGCCAAGATATTCCAGTTTGCGCTTTTTGATGGTGTTAATAATCTCGCATTATTTGCCTATTCTACGTAGGACCTCAACATTAGTCACACGATCCACCCATGAAATTCTTAAGATACGTCTGTAACACCACATCTCGAATGCCTCGAGTTTTCTTAAGGAAGCTTCGGAAAGTGTCCAGGCGTCTACTCCGTATAATAAGGTAGAAAATACATAGCATCTAATAAGAGAGATTTTGGTAGCAAGTGGTAAATCATGACTTCTGAAAAGAGACTTTATCATTATGAACGCTGATCTCGCTTTTCCTATGCGTTGTTTTATTTCACTAGAGTGATCCCATTGGCTGTTAATGTTGGTACCAAGGTATGTGTAGCTGTCCACTCTGTCAATTGGATGTTGGTTAACCAAAAGCTGTGTATTTAATATTTCGCGCTTACTGACTACCATGTACTTTGTTTTCTTCGTATTAAGATCAAGTCCGTGTTCTCTACTTATATGTGATATATGCGACATTATTCTTTGCAAACCGTCCAGACTATCTGCAAAAACTACTGCGTCGTCGGCATATCTAATGTTGTTTAGACGCATTCCGTTGACTAATACGCCTTCTTGTAGTTCTCCCAGCTCTTGCTCGAAGATATATTCAGAGTATATATTAAATAACACCGGGGACAGAATGCATCCTTGCCTCACTCCTCTATCTATGGAGACTGCCTCTGTCAATTGATCATCCACTTTAATATTGGCTGTTTGGTTGTAATATAAATTATAGATGATTCTCAAGTCCCTATCATCTAACCCCACTTCTTTCAAGATGTTTATAAGTTTATCATGTTTTACTCTATCAAATGCCTTTTTGTAGTCGATAAAACAAATATACACATCGCAGTTAACATCCCTGCATCTTTGCATAAGCACTTGGACAGCGAATAGAGCCTCTCGGGTGCCTAAGGAATCGCGGAATCCAAACTGCGTCCATGATACTTGTTCTTCGCATTTTTTATATATTCTGCCGTGTATCACTTTCAAGAACGTTTTAAGTAAGTGGCTCATTAGGCTAATTGTTCTGTAGTCTTCGCATGTCTTGGCATTTACTTTTTTTGGTATGGTCATGAAGGTCGACTTTAACCAGCTTTGGGGTATTTTTCCAGTTACGTATATGTTGTTGAATACAGTTGTTATCCATTTTATTCCCTGTTCATCCATAAGTTTAAGGAATTCTGCACAAAACTCGTCAGGCCCTACCGCTTTACCAAATTTAGTTCTTTTAATAGCTAACGTGACTTCTTCAATGGTAATCGGGGGTCCTGTTTGGCATTCAGTGTCTTCAATGGTAGTCTGCCTTTCATCTGCAAAAGTTACTTCCACATAATTCTTCCAAGTGTCTAGTTTTTCTTCCACGGTTAACAGTTGTTTGCCTTGGTTATCTGCCAAACACCCAACTCTTCTAGGTTTGTATAAGCCTGCGGCTTCTTTAACTTTTTTGTGCATATTAAATGTATCGTGTTTATGTTGCAATTGCTGTATTTCCGAACACTGTTTTCTTAGATGTGTATCCTTAGCTATTCTAATCTTGATCTTTGATCTTTTTATCGATTCTTTTGTATATTGACATGTCTTGATCTTTGAACTTTCGCCTCTCTTCCATCATATCTAGAATCTCATTTGTCATCCACGATTTCTTCTTAATTTTTGGTGGTTTGAGAAATTTCTTTCGTATGTCTTTTGAAATTGTATGTAACTTTTCTAGCACCTGGTCCATTACATCCGATTGAATAACGGTATTCAAATTGTTCTGTATATACCGTTTTACACTGTTGGTCTTTTAATAGCTTGATGTAGAATTTTAGATTGACACTACGTCTAACCTTCTTTAGCCTGAGCCTAATTTTGCCAATCAGTGGGTTATGGTCTGATTTGATATCAGCTCCTGGGTATGTCTTGACTGATGTTATGCTGTTCCGGAATCTTTTATTAATCAGAATGTAATCTATTTGATTTCTCACTATGCGGCCTGGAGTATCTTGAGGTGATTTCCATGTGTATAATCATCTGTGTGGGTGGGAGTTTGAAGTAAGTGTTAGTAATCACAAACTCTTCTTCTGCTACAAATTCACCCAGTCGGTCTCCTCGCTCATTTCTTTCTCCAAGTCCAAATTGTCCTATTAATTCTCCCGATTGTCCCCTACCAATTTTGGCATTTAGATCACCCATAATCAAAGTTAAATCCTTTCTGGGGAGGCGTTTTAAGGTGTTGTTAGTTCGTTACAAAATGCTTCACTTATCTCGTCCGGTTTGTCAGCTGTAGGGGCATATACCTGGATAATGTTAGTCTGTCAAAGTCCTTAAGCTTTTATTATTATTTTGGCTTTGTTAACAAACGATCTGTTCAACGATCAACTGTTGATGATCATAATCTGATAAATTTATTGTATTTTGTCCGTATAGGAGAATAATAATAAGAGAGAGTAATAATAATAAGAGCTGCTGTCAATAAAGTCACGATAGCAAATATGGTAGTCAACATGATATCCAACGATCCATAACGGTCATGGAACTAGAAGAATGAGGAGAATAAATTTAGCCGATGATGTTAAAAGAAACAAAAAGAAGAATTTGTTTTCACAACTAATAATAATTGTTAACTGGAGTTGTTCCAAATTGTTTATTTATAAATAGAGAAAACACTTTATAAAACTACAAATACTCTACTAGATGCTAGCTCTTTACTATTAAACATTCTGCTTCAGAAAAGTATAAATATTTTATTTAATCAAATATTTTGATAATTAAGTTTCCGTCACTGGCCGTAACGTTCAAGGTGACGAAGTAATGTTCAGTTGGATTGAAGAATCCGCTGCAGTTTTCGCTAACTTTCCAGCCGTTATAAGTTGGGTGGGTTTCGTTAAAGAGCAGCGAGAAAGCGGCCAATCTTTTGGTTTGGTTTGTAGGGTAGAGCTGGTAGGTTTCTATTAAGGTTTCCCGTGCTGTCACTTCGTAGTCGATGTTGGGTACGTTGCTACTGATTACGTTAACATCAATCTGAAAAGAAGTTGGTATGTAGTTTACTAATTTTTCAAGAAAAACCCTTATAATATATATAAATATATATATATATATATATATATATATATATATATATATATATATATATACATATATATTTGTTTCGTATGAAATATATGATTTAAGAAGTTTTAATAAGACCATCGGGAGAACTAACGACAACGCCTACGACTTATAAACATATGTTAACAAAATAACCTAAAAATATTAAATGGTTTTTACCAGCACAAAAATGTAATTCAATATACATAGATGTAGAATACGAGTGGACTCAAATCCATAATGGTAGGTACTACTGGACTAAAGTACTATAAGATAAAAATTCTGACTGGTAGTACGCGATGTTAGAGCATGCAGAGGACCAAGCTGCGGAAATGACCATTATTTTCTATAAGACTAGTATGACTTACACACCAAATTCATATAACCACATATTGCAGAACAAAACTAAGTAGCAAAAGAAAGAATATAGCTTGGAACATGATAGTATAAGAAGAATGTACAAAAATATATTAATATAAGGTTGAATGTTCGAATAATTAAACTTTGAGGGTATACAAGGCAAATATCGAACACGGTGATTAATTTATTCTTACCCAAGTACTTTCGATCAATAGATCATCTTCAGGGGCATCTGAAATAAGCCAAGAAACGTTTTTTATAAAAAGGAAAATTAATTCACTTGGATAAAAAACTCCAAGTTTATGGTTGAAAAAATTTTATATGTGATAAACGTTTATAGACTTACTTCGTCAATTGTGGCCTATCCTGACATGAGTAGAATGTCATAAATGTAAAATTATTTGGACATAAGAATACAAAATATAATACACAAAGACAAACAAACACTTTAAAATTTTAAGGAGAAGCTACATGTTGTATAGAAGCCGGAGACAGAATGGGCTCCCGGTCTGACGGAAATATTGAGATGACATGTGACAAATGACAGCTTGTGAAGGGCAGTTATGTGATCTGCACCTTTCAAAATTCTATGAAACTAAGTATTGACCAAAGGTCCAACTGACACCACTATAGGAAATCAACTGATGAAATATGAAATTATATAGTATATTTTTTATGTAGATTGAATAATCCCAATCTCACACTCAAACCTGTCTATAATTATTATAATACTAATATGTTAGAATATGTAAGAATGCATCAGAAATAACAGAAATTTGCATGACGTTGCAGCTGCTCGCCTAATAACATATTCTCACCTACCAGTCCAGATGGAAGAGGCGTTATGGCGTCAGCAATTACAGCAAATCTTATTGTTAAATATATAAATAGCAACTACGAATGTTATTTTTTTACAGCAATCGTAATTCCAAATATTTGTATTAAAAACTCTTTCAAAGTTAATGATTATTTACGACCAATACAATCTATTAGGTAATGGTAAGGTTGAGAAAGCAAGTCGTAGATTAGAAAACTCCAATTAATAAATTAGTCGTAGACAAAATAGATTATCTTACTCGCAATAATACCTATTATTTTCTCGGAATACTATGTCTTCGCCGGCATTGCAGCTCTGTTCGTAACTATTTCTATATAGTCCACAAGGAATCTACGTTCCTGTAGTTGGCTGTATACCATGTATTAAAAATTTAATTAAAAATCCTTTATAATAGGTATATATTTTAGGCCCAAACGGGCTAAGTTAAAAAGACAAAACGTTTTCGGAAACCATGTTCCATCATCAGTGTCTAGGAGTACATGAATGTAGCCACCAAGATTAAATATGTGGGTGAAAACCCGATAACAGATGTTTAATTACATTTAGTTTTAAAATTGTGTAATAATGATTTAATATTATAGAGTTACCGATGGATTAGGTAACATGGCGACATATGACTCCACGTTGAAGTTGCTAGTCCTGAGACGGTATGTCTTCGAGGACTGTATGAGTGCAACTATATGTGATAATAATAATAATATCAGTTGCACTCATACAGTCCTTGAAGACATACCGTCTCAGAACTAGCAACTTCAACGTGGAGTCATATGTCGCCATGTTACCTAATCCATCGGTAACTCTATAATCTTAAATCATTATTACACAATTTTAAAACTAAATGTAATTAAACATCTGTTATCGGGTTTTTACCCACATATTTAATTATGGTGGCTACATTCATGTACTCATAGACACTGATGATGGAACATGGTTTCCGAAAACGTTTTGTTTTTTTAACTTAGCCCGTTTGGGCCTAAAATATATACCTATTATAAAGGATTTTTAATTAAATTTCTATATAGCTTATTTTTACACAAGTAGCATGCTGCTTTTAACAGCATGCTATTATTAGTTATTTTATTCCCTTTTTGATCGCTTAGTTTTGCTATGAGGCTTCAGCAAGTTACTAACAGTAGATAGGATGGAATGGTAACGTTGGTGTTTAAATTTTTTTTAATACAGTGGAACCTGCTTAATTCGAACTTCTCTAATTCGAAATCTTCTTTAATTCGAATTTTTATTCTGGTCTCTAGCATTTTCTATATAAGTAATGGTAAGCAGTCGTGAATAATTATATTTTGGATAATTCGAACTTTTCTACAAGCTAAACTGCTAATTTCATGCTGAAATTAATAATGCGTCACTTGTTTATTGGCGTTCAAGATCATTGTAGATTGTACCCGTATCTAGCATTGCAAGAGTTGCGTTGGCGTTGCAATCACGTCAGAATGTCAGAACTGCATTTCGAGCGAAGATGTCATCGCATGGTAATCTTCGAACATACAAAACTTTGACGTTATCGAAAAAAATAGCAACAATTAAAGAAGTAGAAAAGAAAACGTAGAAAAAATCTGAGAATGCTAGGAAGTTTGGAATTCCTCATAACAGATTATCCACCTACTTAAAGAATAGAGAAAAAATTCTCAAGAGTGAAAGTGAGTGAGGTAAAGAACGAAAAAGGTTAAGGGAGCTAGAAAATCCAAATTTAGACAGTTCTGTTTTAAAATATAGTTCAAACAAACCAGGAATAAGAAGATTCCCGTGAGTGTTAACCTTATAAGAAGCAAAGTTGAACAATTTGTTATTGAAATGGAGAAAAACAATTTTAAGGCGAGTACAGAGTGACTAGATGGTTTCAAAGAACGCAGCAATATTTCATTCAAATTCATTCGTGGAGAAAGTGGAGTCGTTAATCAGCAAGAAGCCAACCAATGGAAAAAAATCTGGAGATGATTTAGAATATAGATAAAATAGATATCTTCAATGTTGACGAGACATGTCTTTTTTTAATGCACTGCTGACAAAACACTGGCATTTAAAAGCTAAAAATGTCACGGACGAAAATTAAGCAAAGAAGGTAGAAAATTAAGTGATTCTTCTAAGTGATGCAAACATGGACGGATCAGAAAAACTGCCTTTACTAATGATTGGCAAGTCAGCTAATCCTTGTTTTAAGAACGTCAAGTCAAAACAAGTGGAATATGTGAACAGCGCAAGAGCTTGGCTGATTAGTGATTTTTTCAAGAAATGGTTGATGAATTTATGTGTTGATACATGTTTTGTTTATTGACAACTGCACGGCACACAACACTATCCCATTGATGAAAAATGTAAAAGTTATTTTTTTTCCTGCCAACATGACTTCAGTTCTCCAGCCTACGGACCAGGATACCATAATAAATCTTAAACATTTTTACAGACATTTTTGATTAAAACATATTGATGGAAGTTTGAGACCCCTAAAATAAAGTTTTGGACTCCCAGTCCAAAAACGCTGGTTTCGTAAAAAAGGAGGAGAAGGCAAAAAACGCTAACGACACTTTAACAGAAGAGCTTCTTTCAGTTGACGGCTGAGATGACGCCATTTTTAATCCTGCTATCTCTTATAACGATTTTGTGAACGTAGTTGAAGACGTTGCAGTATGTGCTGAGATAACCGATGCGGAGATGATTGCTGAAATGCTTAAGAACAATGATGAAAAACAAGAGACTGATGAAGACGACATTTCATCAGTTGCGGGGAAAATACATGTTCCGAGTGCGGCCGAAGCAACGATCCATATTACACAACCTAGACGGCACTTTGACAGTTAAAATGACGTCACTCCATTTTTAGTTCACTGAATATCTTAAATTTTTTTGTTATTACCAAGAAGCTAAATTTTAAAAATCAGCTAAAAATTTCGGAAAAAATTAAAGTCTGTTTTTTTCGGTAATTGAAACAAATGGTCTTATTTACAATAAATGTTTTCAGACAAAATGTTTTATTGTTTTACTGGCGCGTTATCACTGGAAGATTTTTATCGGCCAAGATTTGGCCGAAAATACCAATGAGAACTCCTGCAAATGATACAAATCGATAATAATTGACCATTTTTTATAGCTTGCAAATGTTTTAATTAGTATTCTTCGCCGAATTTTGTTGGCCCAGTTTTTCCAATTGACAACATTCGGGAAAGCAGAATAGGAATGAAAACATCTGCAAGCGATAAAAATGGTGAACTAAGGTAAACGCTCCTATTTTCGACACTGCCCCAATTATATCGGCAGTAATCCTACATAATCGACAAAAATAAGAATTCTTGCGCGTGATTGTCGGACGAAAGTATTTCACTAATTTATAAGGACCTTTATCTACGCCTATGAACAATATGCCAATTGTCAGACGAAAACTGCAATCACAACATTTAAAAATATATTGGTCAGTTGGCACCAAACTCTTGTGGGAAGTGTTTCTTGTTGTACGTGTTAAGAAACAGGTAAGCTACGAAATGCTATAAGTCCTGATTAAAATATGGAATAACAGTTTAATTATGTTTTATATGTTGAGAAATAGTTTATTTTGATTATTTGTTGGCCAAAAACTGTTTTTCTGTAGCTTTTTGCAGTATTTTGAGGATGCCGATAATAGGTACGTAAATATTAGCAGATGATCCAATCGTCGGCTGGAGTGCCGATAATTGGTTATATACATTGGACTGTATATAAGCTGATTTTAGCGTAATCTTTTAACTTACTACGACAAATGTTTGGTCATTATATGTAATAAAAAACGATGCTTCCTTGTACCAATTTTCGGCATCCAGTATTTCTAGTACAAATAGCAATAATTTGACCGAGTATAACACTGCCGATAATACATACCTATACGTGCCGATAATTGGAAATTCTTTGTTTTAGACTACAATTCAGAAATTAGCAATGGAAAAGAAAAAGCGAATTCAATATTCTGCGTAAGATATAAACAAAGCTGTTGTAGCTGTTCAGTCAGGAATTCCATTTAAAACAGCAAGCAAATTGTATAAGGTACCCAGATCGACTCTACAGGACAAAGTAAAGGGTAGAACTTCTTTAGAGAAGAAATCTGGACCTGGGACCACACTAACACAACAAGAAGAAAACCTACTGGTAGCATGGCTATTTCGGATTGCATCCTGTGGATTTCCTGCAACTAAAACGCAGTTGTTGGATAGTGTTCAGCTATTGCTTAAAGAACTTAATAGGCCTAATAATTTCGTGGATGATAGGCCTGGACGTAAATGGTACGAACTATTTTTAAAAAGGCATCCCGAACTATCTATAAGAATTTCCCAAAACCTAACTTGTGCTAGAAACACTATAACAGAAAATCGAATTCGTCAATGGTTTATTGAAGTAGGGACCTTTTTAGAAAGTACAAACAATCGCAACATAACTTTTGATCCTAGTCGTGTATTTAATTGTGATGAATCGGCTTTTTTCCTGGCTCCTAAGGGAGACAAAGTGTTGGTTAGAAAGGGGGATAGAACAGTTTATTCGTTTGTTAGCAACGACGAGAAGGAATGTCTGACAACTTTGGTTACCTGTAGTGCCTTCGGTCAAATTTTACCACCCATGATCGTTTTTAAATATAGAAGAATTCCCAAATCAGTTATCGAGAAAATACCGGACCGGCTCACTGGGGGATAGGAAAGTCTGAAAATGGGTGGATGACTGGCGAAAACTTTTTTGAGTACATCGCTAATATATTCCACCCTTGGTTAGTTGCTCAAAAAGTGCAGTTTCCGGTTATACTGTTTTTGGACGGACACAGATCACACTTAACGATGATCCTAAGTGAATTTTGTAGTAATAATAATATTATTGTAATAGCTCTGTGTCCAAACGCAACACATATTTTACAGCCTCTAGATGTTACAGTCTTTCGACCATTAAAACGTGAATGGAAAAAGAGCGTGTATCGGTGGAGAATGGAAAACCAAGGTAAAAAGATAACCAGAGATTCATTTGCACTTATTTTGGAAAGCACTTTTCAAAAAATGGTAAATATTCCCGATATAGTTAAGAGCGGTTTCAAGGGTTGCGGACTTGTGCCCTTTAATGTTGAAAATATTAAATTTTCTAAATACTCTAAAGAAGACGTGGGAGCACAAAACTGTCAAAGGATACAAGAACAACGACAACCTTCAAAATTTCAAGTCGCCCTAAGAGTTGTAGAAGAATGCATCTCAATTGATATGCTGCGATTGTTTGAGCTTTCTGGGTCAATTTGGGAAGGACCAGTAGAGCACACCAGCTTATTTTCATTATGGAAGGAAATGAAAGTGAAAGCCATGAACAAGCCTTCCAATGAAATTCCAGTCGAATTTGTTACGAATGACTCATTTATAGAAGTGGAAATTCATAATGAAATGGGCGACCAAGAAACAACTGTAAATAACGAATTCAATGATAACTTAGAAAATGAGAACAACACATTTGCTAAGAAAGCAAATGACGATGAGGTGGATGTTACGGGATTGATTGACTGTACAAATTTATTTCTCCCGGTAGGCGTCGCTGAAGATATTCCTATCATAATTTCTAATCCATTCTCCTCCGGTCAATCCTCGTCACAGCAGCTTTCTCCACCTTTGGAACAAAACCTTCAACAAATAGAATTTCATAATCCATTCTCCTCCGGTCCATCGTCGTCACAGCAGACGATCAGCTGGACATGCGCCTTTGTGGTTCTTGCTTGAAATACTATCATGAGGCTTGTCTTGGTCTAACTGAAGATGACAGAGAAGAACTGAAGTGCCCCTTGTGTCAATGACTACTAAAATAATGTGTGTTTATTAATTCAGTTTGCTTAGATAGATACATTAAAAGATTTTATATTTATCTTTTGAAAAATACGTTATTTTATTTGAATTTTCAATTTAGTGTATTTACATACCTACAATAATTTATTTACTTCAATAGTACCTATCTAACTAAATATTTAGGTACCCTATATAATTATTCAAATCTTAGGTATATAACTCATGCCGAAAAAAGGATCTTTGATGTGCCGAAGATTAGAGCATGCATTTAATTTAGAATGCCGATAATGGGGACTTTGGACACTTTTCATTTTATTAATATTTTAAATGTTATAAAATTGTTTTAGAATAAAATAAATATTTTATGTGTAATTGTGATTATATTAGCCCCAACCATAATCTAAATACACGTTGTTCAGGTAATTTGGTTACTAAACTAATTAAAATGAAGCTCCATTGTGCTTAACGTGCTAAAGGTGCCGATAATAGGCACATCTACCTTATTGTTGATTTTTATCCCTTGCAGATATTTCTGTAGGTATCTTTGTTTTTTGTAGATATTTTTTAAATTCGAATTTTTGGTTAATTCGAATTTTTTTAACAGTCCCTTGAGATTCAAATTATCCAAGTTCACTGTACCATCTTCGTTAGAAAAATCAGCAAATAGTCGCTGAATAACTAGTAAGCTCCTCGAATTAAAATTTTTAACGAAAATATTAAAATAAACAAAATACTATTAACTTTTTACAACGCAATTACGCGAACGAGATTTATTTAAATTATCATCTTATTTAATAAAATTTATGCATTAAGAGTTGCTTACAATTTGGCGCTTGTATCTTAAATAATATATATGAAAAATATTTTTACTGATTATTTTTTAATAATATAGTATTAAATTCATGTAAATATAGTAAAATCCTTCAGTGTGTATTTCCAGACTAGACTTTTCAACATAAGACTAAGAAAAATAAATTTGAATTCACATTTTCCGACATTTTTTTTTTCTATTTACTAGTTATAATAGCTAAATAAAATGTACTTACGGTATCATTATCAGCAAGACTGGCAGCTGTTACAGCCACAAAAAGGGCTAGTGTTAAAACCACGGCACCTTTCATCTTTTCAGACAATAATATACCTAAACGTTCCAATTATCTTTAAGTAACAATATATTTTAAACTATGATTTTATAGATATTTTAAAAAAATTTGACATATTTAATCTTAAAGAGCATTTTTTCCGTACATACTAAAGCTTTTAGTTATAACAATCGTATCCTTGTAAAAGATAAGTATATTTAAATCTAAAAAGATAAAGGTATACGATTCACTATTTTTTATATATAAGTATCAGTTTTACGTAAGTTTGATCTCGATTTATACCGATGTTTGATCAAACAACTTTTGAAATGTCACTCTTATTTAAAGAATTTTTGACGTATTAATTAGTCATCTGATAGACAAGTTAGTTATATATATATATATATATATATATATATATATATATATATATATATATATATATATATAATATATATATATATATATATATATATATATATATATATATATATATATAACATATATATATATATATATATATATATATATATATATATATATATATATAACAAGCGAGTCTTCTACAGCTGGCACCGCTTCTCGCATCCTAATTTCCAGCGTTTTCTATCGAAGCAATCTTCAGTTGTTAGATCTCTGGCGGTCATTGCATCGTCGACATCGTCTCTCCAGGATCGTCTTGGTCTACCTCGTTTTCTTCTAGTTGGCGGAGTCCATTCTTCTATTTTTTTTGGCCATCTATTTTCCGGCATTCTCTGAAGGTGTCCATACCAGTTAAGTCTTTTGGCTTCGATTGTGTCTATTATGTCTAGATCGATTTCCATTTCTCTCCGAATATCTTCGTTTCTCACCCTATCAAGTCTAGTGAGCTGGCAACATCGTCTCCAGTAGTTCATTTCCATGGCCTTAATTTTTGATTTGTTTCTTTGGTTTATTTCCCAGAGTTCGGCGCCATACAGTCCAATACTTTCTATTATTGTTTTATAAATTCTTCTTTTATTTTCTTTTGTTATTTTTTTATTCCATAATAGTCCGTGTAGCTGTCTGGTGGCTGATCTTGCTTGGCCAATCCTGGAATGTATTTCTTTGCTACTTCCTGCTTTTGATGTTATTTGGACTCCCAAGTACTTAAAATTGTCTGTTGGTTTTATAGTTCCCATTTCGATTTGTAGGCTTTCTGGTTTTTCTCCTACAACTAAGTACTCAGTTTTTTGTATATTAATTGTGAGGCCCCATTTGGTGTACTCATCTTCCAGTTTTCTAAGCATGTAGCTTATATCACTCTCGTCTTCAGCTAGAATGGCTTGGTCGTCAGCGAAATGTATCGTGTACAATCTATCATCTCCGATTGGGATGCCCATATTGCAGCACTTTCTTCTCCACAGTGAGAGTGCCTCATTTAGATATATTTTGAAGAGTGTAGGTGCTATGCAGCAGCCTTGCTTTAGGCCCTTACTAATAGGAATTTCTCTAGTTAATCTATTTCCAGTTTTAATGTTTGCTGTATTGTTGTACTGCTTGTATATTTTTTTTGCTTATTCCTTGTTTTTCCATTGCTACCCAAAGCATTGAAAGTGGTACACTATCGTATGCCTTTGTCAGATCTATAAAGACTATATGAGTTGAAAGGTTGTGGGCTAATCTTTTTTCGATAACTTGCTTTAGAGAGAATATACTGTTCATGCAGGATCTGCCTGCACGAAAGCCATTCTGTTCTTCTACATCTGTCATCTCTTTTTCAATTTTATTTTTTATTATTTTTCCATACAGTCTTGAGAGTGAATTTATGACACTTAGCCCCCTATAGTTTGAACAATTCTTTCTATCTCCTTTTTTGTATATGTTGTTAATATGTGCTTTTGTCCACTCCGGTGGTAAGTCGTGTCCATTATAGAATAAGGTGAAGACATACGCCAGTAATTCCCGTAATACTTGTGGGCTATGTTTTAATAATTCATTTGGTATACCTTGTGGTCCGCATGACTTCCCATTTTTTAGAGTTCGTATTGCATTCTCGACTTCCTGTACTGTTATTTCGTCGTCTTCACTAAATTCCAGTTCATATGTTGTTGTACTGATGTTCGTGAATTGAGGTCTTGTTTCAGTCAAAAGTTGTGAGTAGTGTTCGATCCAAGATTTTTCTTCTATTAAATCTATTCTACTCGTTTCTATTCTGTTTGTTCTCAGATTTTTTACCGTTTTGCATGCTTCTCTTGATCTTGTTGACCCTATATATTTGTTGAGTTCTTCGCATTTACTTTCCCAGGAAATATTTTTTGCTTTAGTTACTAAGTTTTTTACTTCTCTGTTTGATCTTGCATATGTTCGTCTATCATCTGGATCATTTGTTTGCAGCCACTTTTGATATGCTTGTTTCTTGTTGTGTACTGTATTGGCGATGTCATTTGTCCACCACAATGGAGTATTATTTTTGTTCTTTTGAATTGTGCCGAGCGCTTCGTAAGCTGCTGGGTATTAATTATAAAAATGTAATTTCCTATTGTTTTGATTTATTCTGTGTTTTGCTGTTTTACTTTTTTCTTTTCCTTTTTGTAATCTTCTCAAATTATAATTTGGTCCTGATATAACTTCGTCTTCTCTTTTATTTTAATCTAACCTAACCTAATCTTAGAGCTTACCTTTTTAACTTGTCTTCTTGTTTTTAACTTTTTTCCTTGTGTTCTTGTCAGTAAAATTCGAAGTTTGAGTTTGTTTTTCAATTTACGAATTAAATTTGTATCTTTCTGACATTCATTTGTTATTTATATTTTGTAGTAATTATGTTTTTTTTAGGTTTTTAATTTCATATACGATTTATACCCCATAAAATAACGTCAAAAGTACTATGCTAGCGATAAAAGTACTATTTAAAAACATATAGTAATTTTTATACACAAATAAATTGCTAGTCACTCACTGTAAGTATCATCCAATTATTTTTTTAGTAATGAAGTGTTTTATTGGACCATAGAATCAATAAAACCTAGTTTATTAAATAGGTTTTATTGATTCTATGGTCTAAATTTGGGTTTATTAAACCCAAATTTATTAATAATAGATTCAATATGTCAAAGAAGTGGAATAAGAGCATCATCTACCCAATCCATAAGAGTGCTACAAACTCCTCCACTGTCAAAACTACAGAGGAATCTCCTAACTATGTTGTGAATATACAATATTTCTAATATATTTTAACAGAGACTACAGCCTCTTGCAGACAAGCTCATTGTGATATGAAAATATATCCTAGGTTAATAAGACTTTTTAAGATTACTTAAATAAATTAAAATAGTTCATTACCAAACTTTATTAAAATAATTAGAAACTAGAGCTCACGTATTGTTACCATACGTGTCTTATTTCATAACATTTTCGCGACAATTTAAGTTAACCTTGAAGATTCAGCAGTATTTTTTTACATCGTGGCCTAATAACCGATATGTCATAAATATGGTAAACATAAAAGCAATTCGGGTTCAGTCGATCAATATTTCATTTGTAGTCGGTATTCATAATTTAAGATGTAAAAATGTTATCATTTAAATAAGCAATGGTATCCAGTATAAGTTATCCCGTTGTAAATAGTAGTGAATAAATAAGATACATCACAACTTAATATATTATTACGATAAATTCTGACCTAAAACCCTAAACATATTTATTACCTAGGTCATATATCACCGATTCGAACTCTCCAGAAGGGGATCGAATAAAAAAACAACAACCAGCCGGCGGAAACTTCAGGTAACATCCACTGGCCCGACCCTTCGATAAGAACATGTTTACATTCCATACTAGTCGAGAAGGTCATCGACTCTTCGCCGGGGTTTTAGTCTAAAGGTATTGGGTATATATGGGGCATTTTATGTAAACAGTAACTTAGTCGTAAATAAATTGGTGTATAAGTGGTTTAATAAATTGATATAAAATATTGTGTTTTTAGTGAATCAGAATAAGAGAAATAAAGTAAATAAATTAGCATTAATAAAAACTCAAAAACTAAACATTGGTGTCAGAAAAGTGGAATCGAAAATGACTATGATTTATGAGCTCACAGTTACGGATTTAAGAAGACATCTCGAGGACAGAGAATTAGCTTCTACCGGAAGAAAGGCTGATTTAGTCCAACGACTAAAGAATGCTTTAAAAGAGGAGGGTTTGGATCCGAAAACTTATATATTTGAAGATAAACATGTTGCTGTCATCTCGTCAATTTCAAAAGTTTCTTCTGATGTAGCCAAAGTTTCTGGTGATGTAGCCAAAGTTTCTGGTGACCTCGCATCATTAGAGAACAAAGTTTCCGGCGACATCGCTTCTTTAGAAGACAAAGTTTCTAACGAGATTTCTTCTCTGAAAAGCAAAGTTTCTGCTAACATCTCTTTGGAAATCTCTAAAGTCACTTCTGAGATGTCTGCCCTCGACGATAGAGTGTCTTCGTTAAAAAACCAAGTAGCTGCCGATATGTTGGCCTTCGAAAAAAAGATGAAGGCAATGGAAAGGAAGATTGAGGAAACAGGGACAGCAGAGAGAATAAACAATCCAATTACAGTAGAGACAAAAGAAGACGAGACGAAATGTAAGTTGGAAATATGCACGGATTCCAATTGGATTTTAAGAATAAGGTAATCAAAGTTGGTAACGAGGAGGTATTTCTTCATTCACATGATGACAACACTGTGCAAGCAGCCGTTAAAGAAGATACAGTCGTGCCTGCGAGAAAAGAAACTGTGAAAAAAAGTGAAAAGGGACACCTGTCATGATGGAGCCATGGAACCATGACGACAAGGTTGGCCGAGGAATCATAATTGGAAAGGAATTGGTGACTTTATCTAAAGAAATACCTGTGAAACTTATCAACGTCCATGACTATTCAGTGACCATCAATAAAGAGACAAAAGTAGGAACTTGTGTACCTGTGACATCCATAATCCGTCAGACGACAACATCTGATAATTTCAACGACAAATTCAACCAAATGGTTGTAGTTGCTGGACAGTCGCTAAATCAGATTGAGAAAAGGAAATTAAGGGCATTTCTTCGGCAGTATCGTGATATTTTCGTACCGAAAGGAGAAAAGACGGGAATAACTACCGTTGTTAAGCATAAAATTGATACTGGTAATTGGTACTGGGAATTGGCTAAGCCAATTCGTCAAACAGCTCGATGATTACCACAGGCAAAAAGAGAGGAAGCTGAAACTATTGTTCAGGAAATGAAGAAAGACCGGGTGATAGAATCTTCTACGAGCCCTTGGGTCCCTCCAGTGGTCCTGGTTCAGAAGAAAGACGAAACGACAAGGTTCTGTGTGGATTACCATTTGCTAAACAACGTTACCAAGAAAGATAGTTATCCTCTGCCTCGGATCGACGACACATTGGACACATTGGATGGAAGTAAATTGTTTTCTACTTTGGATTTGAAGATAAAGAAATAAAACATTTGACCAATGTGTGTTGCATGTGATGACCTATAGTGCCGAAACTTTGGCATTGACAGCTACAAGTTCTAAAACACTGCAAATAGCTCAGAGGAAAATGGAAAGATCAATGCTGAGTATATCGCTTCGTGACCGAGTTTGAAATGAAGACTTAAGACAAAGAACAAGAATTACCGATGTAATTTCCCAAATTGCCACACTGAAATGGAACTGGGCCGGAGACGTCCCCCGAATCAGTGATGAAAGCTGGACGAAGAGATTGCTTGTGTGTAGGCCGAGGTTAGACAAAAGAAGTAGAGGAAGATCTGCAACACGTTGGACTGACGATCTCAAGAACATGTCAAAAAATTGGATGAAAAGTGCCCACGAAAGAGCACAATGGACAAAAATGAGAGAGGCTCATGTCCAGCAGTGGACGCAAAGGGCTGGGTGATGATTTCTTTTTTTCTTCTTCTTTACTGTCATTGGTGGAATATCTCTTCCTTTTATTTTCATGTCTACACTGACTATTAGTTTAGTTAAAGCTATCCAATGACATATTTATTATATTTTTTTATCTAGATAGACACTTCCCTCTTTGCTCTTTGGTATTTATTTACTCCACTGTAGTATTGAACATGTTCTTCTATTATTTTGTTTGCTTGGCCAATTTTACATTATTTTTGTTCCATAAAACTTTCTTGGTATTTATTTTAGACTCTGTACATTCCAGCGTCCTATATTCATTGTCCGTTTTCGCTTTTGAATTCGTTCCATTTGTTTCTGTCCAGTATCTAAGGCTTTTTATTGGTGTTGTTAGCTTATATTTTCTTTTACCAAGTGCCGGGAGCTAACCCGACAACCTAAACCTCTTCCTTTCTCAACGGGCATGGGACAGGCTTCGGCGGAGTTACGTTTTTTTTTTTGGCAAAAATTGGGTTTTTTTACGTGTGAGAATATAAGATAAATATGTGTAGTTAAACCTGGTAGTGGTTTTTATCCTTGAATAAACTCGTTATCGATATAATTAATACAGTGATCTATTTAAAACACCTTCAATTGTGATAAGTTTTTTTGATATTAACGTTCAGATGTACAACGCATAAACAAAAATCTCGAAAAGATTATTTGTGTCAAGTACCTATAAAAACTAAAATACTGTGATTATGCTGTCGTATGTTTGTTTGATTGCATGACAATAAGTTAAAGATGAAATTCCTAGCAACTTTGTTTATAGCATTTGCTGTACTCTATTCAGCTTTATCAATTCCTCAGGTTAGTATATTTTTTTTGTTAAAAACCATATATTTGAATATGTACCCAAAAAATATTACAGCACCTATGTGTTTTATTTTCATTTTTGTTTCTCATAATAGACCTTCGGATTTCAGTAAGAAGTTCAAACACGATTTGACTTGATTTGACCACTTTTTGACTTTTTGTGTACTGAAAATATTATATAGATAATGAAAAAGAAAAGGAAATTTTCTAATTTACCGCAACTTTTACAAAGTAAAATTTTTCGTTTTCACGACCTGACGTTATGCCACGACCCATAATAGAATCAATACTCCTCTACCGATCTGTAAATTGTCGAGAATTGTCTCAGCACCTGCGATTTTCTTTACAAAAGAAAATTCAATTTTCACAGATTTCCCTAGGAAACTCCACAGTTTTCACATATTTTCATCATCATCATCATCACCCAGCCCTTTGCGTCCACTGCTGGACATAAGCATCCCTCATTTTTGTCCATTGTGCTCTGTTTTGAGCACTTTTTATCCAATTTCTTGACATATTTTTGAGATCTTCAGTCCATCGTGTAGGGGGGGTCTTTCACATATTTTACTCCCCTTGATTTCAAAAAGTTCCTTTTTCCAGTACTCTCAAATGCATAAGGGATAAATCTCTGCCAAAATATTTAAGTGTTTTAGTTTTTACGATTTGAAATTAATTTTTTTTATGTTATCAAACGTCATTCAATCTATCACATGATGCATTAACGATATTATGGATTATTCTTGCCATTTTGCTTTTTTTATCGATTGTATATACCTAATTATGTCGCCTAATAGTAGATATAGAACTCTGTAAGTAAATTTAAGGTTTTTCTAGGGGCCACATTTGTTATAAAATATTTTAATATGAGCCTGCATTAGAATTCATGTCTAAAATATGTTCAAGAGCGTTCTTAGTTGGCCACTACATACTTACAGTTAGAATATAAGAATGTTTAATGTTAAAATCATTCCATCACATTGCCTGAAATTGAACATTAGAATAATAATAATTCATCTGAAGAAATTTTAGAATAGTGGTAAAAGTAGTAACCCAAATTTAGCCCACTTAAAAACACCTGTCCTCCTCCTAAGTCCTAATCACTTTTGGGATGTGGTGACACTATCAGGCCTTTACAGTTTTTTCACGATTTTCCTCCATACTTCTCTGTCCTGGGTTAGTGGTTCGTCTTCATGTAACCCTTGGTTAATCAATATTTTTGTTTGATCTACCCAACAGCTTTGAGATCTTCCCCTAGATCTCTTTCCTTCAACCCTACCCTCGACTATCAGTTTTTCAATTGTACCTGCTCTTCTAGCAATGTGGCTCTTCAAAATATCTCTGTTGTATTTATTTAAGCGATCTATCCTTTACTTTAAGTTGTTCTAATATCGATACGTTAGTGCGATGATCAATGCAGGATATTATCAAGATGCGGCGCGGCGGTATACCCACATTTCAAAAGCGTCCAGTTTATTTTTATCCGCTTTTTTTAAGGACTACGTTTCGGATGCATATGTAGGTATGGGAAAAATGAGCGCTCTTACCAGCCTTAGTTTTGTGTGTATTGTTATGCTAGAATTTTTCCAAATTGCTACCAGTTTCATCATAGCTGTTCTAGCCATAGTCAACCTTCTACGCATCTCTCTGTCATACCCTCCGTCATTTGTTATTAGGGACCCCAGGTATATGAAACTATTTACTACTTCAAAGCCCCCAATTTTTTTAATGTGTTGAAGATTATTCCGAGCTCTGTCTACTATCATGATCTTTGTCTTACTCCTATTTAGCTTTGGTCCATATATTTTGCTTTTTTTCTCCAGATATCTCATTATATCTTCCATTTCTTCTTGAGTTGCCGCGATTATTAAAGTGTCATCAGCATATCTCAAGTTATCGATGTTTTTGACCTCCTACTGATATTTCGCCCTTTCATCCGCCTAGTACCTTTCGCATAATGTGTTCGCTGTAGATATTAAACAGAGTTGGCGAGATTATGCATCCCTGCCTGACACCTGCCTCTGTTCTGAAATGATCGGAATGGGTGTTGTTTATTTTTACTGTGCACTTATTATTTTCATATAGACTTCTAATTAGTTGAATTAAATGGTGGGGTGTTCGCATTTAAGCTAGTATCGACCATAGCTGTGGCCATCTGATTTTATCGAAGGCCTTTGTGTAATCCATAAAGCACATAAGCATAGGAGTACTGAATTCACGAGTTTTTTCGATTAGCTGTCTGACATTAATGATATGTTCTCTTGTGCCTTTTCTTGGGACAAATCCCGCTTGTTCTTCTGATATCTGAGGCTATAGAAAAGCTTTTAGTCTTTCATATTTACAGCAAGTAGAACCTTGCTTGCATGGGATATTAGTGTTACCGTTCTGTAGTTGCTGCAATCTAGCCGAGTTCCTTTTTTGAATATAGTGGATGTTGTCCAGTCGTTGGGTCACTCTTCGGTTTTCTTTTTGCAGGTCATATGCATAACATTAGCTCCAACATCTCCAGTCTCTTTTAAAACTTCTGCGGTGATCGGGACTGTGCCAGGACAGCTTCTATTTGTCAACTTTTTGATTGGTTTTTCTACCTCTGACTTTAGAATGTTTGGTTCTCTCTGGGCAGTGAACTCATCGTGATTTGCATTCTGGGGATCATCTGCATATAGACTTTAACAATATTTCCTCCATACTTCCGCAATCTGTTTCTCGTCATTTATAATATGTTGCTTTTGATCCATTATTGTTTGTGTGATTGGTTTATATATGATTTGATATAAGTACATTAATAAACGATTTTTGAAGAGAAGTTTCTTTACTGTCGTATTACTTTTTTCTCTACAGTAAAATGCTGAAGCAACCGTCACGAAACTATTGCCACAAGATGGCGTATGGCGTCATCACAAGTAGCAAAATGTCGGTTCTTGACATCGATTTACCACTCACGATCAATTCGTTTTTACTCATCATATATTTACTCTAAGCAGGTTTAAATTAAAAACAGCATAAAAAATAAAGAACAAAATATAGATATTAAATAAGAAGTAAAAAATATTATCTCTCACTAAAAGATTCGATTCGTAACGATTTTCAAAATTTAATAAAAGTCATAGATGTCATCCGATTAATGATAACATTTAGTCATCTGTTTGGATTTTTGTATTAATTCTCGTTTTAAAATAATTTCATATAAATACAATTCTTATTTTTAAACATATGATTTAGTTTATATAATAATTAAATTTACTTTCATATAATATTTATTTATACTGTATTATTAATATTTGGTATGAATTTGACAGGCTTGTAATAGGCAAACAAAATATGCTTTGTTAATACGTT
This sequence comes from Diabrotica balteata, assembly GCA_918026665.1. Lineage (NCBI taxonomy): Eukaryota > Metazoa > Arthropoda > Insecta > Coleoptera > Chrysomelidae > Diabrotica > Diabrotica balteata. The sequence continues at coordinate 41,242,960 of OU898279.1, read as the reverse complement.
AATAGGTGGCGTTAGAAGTAACCATAATGTTTTATTGAATTTTTTTCGAATATAAAAACTAAATGAATAATGAAATTACTTTATTTTAATAATATTAATAATAATAATTTTAAATATACTACTTAAATTTTAAAAATACAGAAAACATAGTATGAAGTTCCGGGCTAGTCTACAGTATCGCCTACTGTTCTTTTTGTTTTTTTTAATAATATTTTTCATTGTTAATATTTATTTTTATTTAATCGGCATGTTTCTACAATGTCGTTAAATATTTAATGTTTTTTATAATTTTTTTAAATTATTTTTATCAGTTCTAGTGTTTTATTTAAATGACCTAATTATTGAAAAAAATCAACTTCTCAAATTTTGTGACAGTTAAAAAATAGTTTGTTTTTCCTCGATTATTATGTTTTTTTTTTAATTGTAGTTTTCAATTGGTGGCAGTAATGTCCCAGACATACGATACGAATTGAAGGCTGTGGAGGCCCTTAAAGAAGCCTACGAATTGTACCCAAATGATGCCCTCAAGCGCGTAGAAGCCTTTTCCGACCTTTTCGGAGAAGTATACCCAATAACCAATGGCTGGAATGTTGTTAGTGCCTGTGATACTTTCTACACTAACAAAGAGCGTATTTATGTAGATATTATAGTTAAAGAATCAGAATTAACAGCAGACAACACAACTGATACAACCATAAAAATTTTCAGTTAAATTGTGTATTTTGTGTTATGTGAATAAACTATTATAAAAATATCTAAGATATTTTTTTATTGTCCTTTTATCCATATTGCTACAATTAAAAAGACTTAACATTTAAATATTAAAAAGAAAATAGAAACAGTAATAACATTACAGATGTAGTAATCTAATTTTTTAAAGTTTAGTTCGCCTATTGTCCGCTAGGTGTCCATAAATAAAGGGACAAAAAAATGTGAACAATGTTTGAAATTCCACTTATTTCCCGTAATACTTAGAATTATGGAATTTTGTGTGAGTGGTTTTAAGTGAGATAATATTGTCGAAAAATAGTAATTTTTACTTTTGCGAATGTATTTTAAATCATAATTAGATAAGACATAGTTTTTGTAATATCGTCGCTTCAAAGCAACAGTAGGATATGTAAAAAAAATGACTTTTGTGATATTCATGTCAAATGATCCGAAATAAGCCCTTTTGTTGAGTGTAACACTAGGGTAAATAAAAAGTGATATACTTTTGTCATAATATTACTTATCCTTGTGCAGCTTAATTTCTTTTAGCCAAAATTTTATAATGCAACATCCATTTCATACCATTATATTTTGTCGTTTAGGTACCCATTTTGGTCATCAATATTAATGCAATACTAAGTTATCCTACGCACATATCCTACTGTTGCCATGTACTTATTGCTGAGTTGCGATTATGTCTTTGTTTATACTATCCAGCTTGCGGTCACAATTTTATCTTCAGTAATCTTAATGATCTTAAACAATAAAAATTTTAGTTCTATTACATTGATGTTAAATGGTGTATGTTAAAGAGTAAAAATAAATAATTCTGCCAATTTAAATTGTAAAAATTATGGGTATCTGGAAGTCAGTATTTAATGTAGGTATTTAGCGAACAAAAATAACACTGATTCTGAGTTGTTATCTGAAATTTATCAAGCACAGGAAAAAGGTAAGTTAAATTCATGATAAATTTCCCTTTAGAAATTTTGGGCTGATTTAATAAAATGCAATAAATTTGTACTTTCACAACTTTCAGTATCCGCTATTACCATTACTGATTCTGATGATTTTTTAATTTTATTTTGTTTATTATCCTGTCAAATTTTTAAATTTTTGGAAAATAAGTATGTTCATGTTATTATTTATGTAATAACATGTTTGAACAACAAAATTGTTTTGTTTTTTGTATTGATTTTTAATGTTTACTACGCATGTTGCAAAGTGGACTACGAGTAGTTTACATAGCCCCAATATATTTTTTCGATACTTTTTAACAATATTCTTCTTTTGCAGTTAAGAAAAAAATGTAGCCATCAAGTACATGATAAAAGCAATTATGACGATGCTGAGTGGTTAAAGCAGGTTGGGTACGTTGCTCGGTCTGTCTAAATAGGCTCATGCAGCATGTGTGGGAATATATTTAGAAGATGATACAGAATTTCAGTGTGAATTTTGTATTTCTGAATAAGTGTAATATGTATCTATTTTTACTAATGTTCTCTTAATTTTATTATTTATTTATTATTTTGTTTATATTACGGTTGTTTACAATCATCGATTTACAAAGTTTATTTATCATTTAAATTTTTTTTTATAAATTTGAAAGTACATAAAATCGCTGTAGTTAATATCCTTGTTATTGTACCGTTTTTAAATAAAACGAGCGGTTCGAATTTATATAAATATATTTAATTATAACTTTACAGTTCGGTACTCTCTTATCAACTAACTTAATTCCTAACATCGTTACATATATATATACCAAAGTTACTATGTTCTAGAAAGTTCCCACCTCTAATTCTAATTCAGTCAAGAGAGATCTATCGATAGTTCTCGATGTCAGAGATGCTTCGAGATGCAACCGTTAGGCGGGCCACGCTCAATGCATGTTCGTAACACTGCTCCCCTCTTAGATCTGAGCTTCCCGATCAGCAACTCTATATGCAGGCCCAGGATGGCGGAATCTACAGGACTCTCCAACGCTGCATAAACCCCTCAGAAAGAAATAACAGTCTACTGATTTTGAAGGACACGATCTCTTCGGGTTAATGCAACACACAGTAATTCGTATGCCGGTTTCTCGAAAGATCACTTCAAGCATGCTTCTGACAATCTTCCAGTCCAGATTATCTAGTGCATGGCCTATCTTGGGTAAGGCCAAATTCTTGATGTAATTGCACACTATTTTCTTCAAATTAGTTAGAGCACGCCATATATCCTCGTAGCTTGCCCTGTCTGTATACGACTTTCTGGTCACCATATACAGCAAAGATCGAGAACCATCTTCTAATCTCAGTACTCTTCCAACTTTAGGCTGCTGGTTTTTTAACTCGTCCAAAAGACCGAACTTCTTATAAAATACAGATGAGATTTCTTTAGTCATCTCAAGATCTTGGGCAACACAGTGGGCTAGAGAGACGTTATGAGGAACACTAAAAAGATCCTGCTGGACTACTGTCGTCACGACGAATCTAGCACTCTTTCTCTTTGTGTAATTTGACATAAACTCATTAAAGCTTGGTCGCCGATCATCTTTGATCTTATGTTGAAGGGTTCGGGCTTCTTCTGTTTCATTTGAGCCAGCATAAGGTGCAAGACGATTTATGTGAACTACTTTTGGTTTATCTTTCGGCAACTTCTTAATTCGGTATATTACGTCATTTATTCTCTTTTTAATTTCATACGGACTCTCCCATTGTCTTTGCAGTTTAGGAGACAAGCCACGACGACGTTGTGGATTATAAAGCCAAACAAGATCACCTACTTCATAGCTTTCATTCTTGCATCGAGAATCGTATTGATCTTTCATTCTGTCACTGGCTAAGTGGATGTGTTGTTGGGCAAGTTCATGAATGTTGTTCATTCTTAACTTTAGCCGATCGACATAATCTTCACTTGCAACATGTTCTTCGGAAGGTCTGCAGCCAAACTCCAGGTCGCAGGGCAAACGAACTTCACGACCTAACATCAGGCAGGTTGGAGTCTGGCCTGTAGTTTCATTCACGGCCGAGGGGTAGGCCATTAGGAATAAATTTAGCCTCTCTCTTGCTGGTCCCAATCTCTTTGATGTTCTGATACAACTTTGGACAGGTGTTTACCCCTCGTTCGGTTCATTCTCTCGACTATTCCATCTGATTGAGGATACAGGGGTGTCGTTCTGGTCTTATTGACACCAATCAATTTACAAACGTTTTGAAAAAGGGTTGACTCGAAGTTTCGCCCTTGGTCGGAGTGGATCTCCATAGGAACACCAAATCGACTGAAGAATTCTTTAACAAGTATCTCTGAAACGGTAGCAGCTTCTTGATTTGGTATCGCGTAGGCCTCAGTCTATTTCGTAAAATAATCCATAGCTACCAGGATATATTTATTTCCATCATTCGTCTCTGGAAGTGGAACTGCAATGTCGATTGCTACTCTTTCCATAGGACTACCAACATTGTACTGTTTCATGGGTGCCCTCTTTTTACCAACTGGACCATTACTGGTTGCACACAGTTCACATTTCCGGCACCATCTTCTTACATCATCTTTACAGTTCACCCAATAGAACTGTTCTCGAACCTTTTGCAGAGTCTTCGTAATACTAAAGTGTCCACTCCATGCACCGTCATGTAACTGACGCAATACTTCTGACACTTTACTTGTAAGTACAATCAACTGAAGCTTAGATTCTGTACCATCATCGTTCTCAAAGGTTCTATAATGAAGATCATCTTTCAGCACTAGTCAATTCCATTGGCTCCAGTAACACTTGACTTCGGGACTAGATGCACTAATGTCTTGCCAAGAACGTCTTTCACTTCGACGCACCCAATCCAATACTCTTTTTATACATGGATCATCTGTTTGAGCATCTTGTAGCTGTTGTGGCTGCCATTGATCATTAATGACGGTGGTTCGTCTCACGGGGGCTCTTCTAATTCAAGACAATGATTACGATTTGCACTGTATGGCCGTCTTGATTGAACATCAGAATTTGAATGACTTTTTCCAGCCCAGTGCTCGATCTGTTCTAGCTTTCTGACTGTTGTATTATTTTCTTGCACTTTGGGGTGAATGTGACCTTCGTTGTTACCATTTCAACATCTGGGTTCACGTCTCTTCGACATCATGTTACGAACTATTTTCCGTACGATTTCCTCCAGACGTTTATCGTTTCGTTCCTCACTCTCTTCAGAGGTTCGTACTTGATAGCTCCGTGAAACTCGACTAGCTATCTCGTGTTCCAAGGCAATGGCGAGCGCTTCATTTAAAACTTTCGGTCTTGCTAGTCGTAAAGCTTTCTGTAGTTCACTGTCTCTCAATCTATTGACGAAGGCATCTACAGCAATTTCTTTTAAAATGTTGTCTGGTGCCTCTGGATAGACCAACAGCGCTATACGAGCAATATCTGCTTCAAATTCTTGCAAACTCTCACTTGTTCGTTTGATTCTACTTCTTATTTGTACTTTGTAGACTTGTTGTAGATGGGCATCTCCGTAACGTTTGTCTAGTCGAGTGGACAAGGTCTGGTAATATTTTTCTTGACTCTTAGGAATCGATTTTAAGATATCTGCAGCATCACCTCGTAAAGCAGCAGTCAAGGAAACAGCCTTTTCTTGTTCTGTCCAATGATTGGCTGTCGCAATAGCTTCAAATTGTCTAAGGTATATGGACCAAGAGGACTTTTCATCAAATGGTGGCAATTTAAATCTCATATGATGTGTCATTTCGTCTCTAGGTGATTCTTCTTTCACTACCGGATCTAAAGCTACCGTATTAATAATTGGTGGTAGCACTTTCGTGTTAGTTATCATGGTCTCTAATTGTTTGATTTTCTTTTCTACTTTATCGAATGTTTTAGAGACTTCTTCAAACTTCTCAGTATTCTGAATAAATACTTGGTCAAATCTTCTAGACATATTTTCAAATTTCTCGACGTTTTGTCTAGCTGTTTCTTTAATAATTTGAGAAGTTTCATCGAATCTTTCATAATTTTTTCGCAAAGATTCTTCAATCATTTGTGACACATTTTTTATTTTTGTTAAAACTATTTCTTCTGCTGACTGTAACTGGAATGTCTCTGGGTCTTCTCCATTCTTGTCGAGAACAGTCTTCAGTCGTTCATGGAGTATCTTCTTGGACCCGCTGCAGTCTTCATCGAGTTCTTCTAGTTGCTCACGCAACTGTTTTACTGAAAGTTCTACTAGTAGCATATTTGGTCAGGCACACACGTACTTTTTAAATGTTCTTTCGTACAAAGTTCACTACCGAACTACGCGGATGTTCCCGACGAACAATACTTTTCAAAAGTTCAAAAGTCTTTTTCAAAAATCACTGTTGAATTTATATTCAAATCTCACACCGGACACCAACTGTACCGTTTTTAAATAAAACAAGCGGTTTAAATTTATATAAATATATTTATTTATAACTTTACAGTTCGGTACTCTCTTATCAACTAACTTAATTCCTAACATCGTTACATATATATACCAAAGTTACTATGTTCTAGAAAGTTCCCACCTCTAATTCTAATTCAGTCAATACGTGACGGATTGTTCTCTTGCGGTCGAGAGATCTATCGATGGTTCTCGATGCCAGAGATGCTTCGAGATTCAACCGTTAGGCGGCCCACGCTAAATGCATGTTCGTAACATTATATATTTTAATAAAATTGAAAAAGTTTACATGTTGTATAACGGACTCTCCTCGTCGTTTAAATGGTCTCTTTTAACTATTGACGCTACTTCCATGACGCTCGCCTAAGTGATTTTACTATAGAGAAAAAGTAATACAACACTTCATTTCAAAAATAATGGTGGGGTAATTTCAGGTAGTGGAAAACACAGAAAAAGCCTTGTTCTTGGCAACTGGTGACTTCAAAAATGTTTCGTGTGTGAATGATAAGATAGTCAATGGCATTGTTCTGTCTGAGTAAATAACCTTAGAATACCTTAGGGTTAGACTCTGAGCACTGGGAAAACAGATGCTTGAAAAAGTAAATGCTACTTCAAAAAGTATGAACAAACTATTCACTCGTTCTTAACCTTTGTATAAAAACGTAAATTGTTTTGTTAATATACAAATAATAAATATCCAAATTCAACAAACAACAGAACTATCCTTTTTTTTCTTCTTTCATGAATATGATGATAATCTTTTCTTCTCCTTTACTGTCGTCGGGGTTGGTATCTCTTCCTTTTATTTTCATGTCTACACTGATTATTATACATGATACATATATTAATAATGTAACAGTATCAACCATCAATATTGTTATCTTAATTTACAATACAGATAACAATATTGATGGTTGATACTGTTACATTATTATAATTTTAACTTTTTTAATTTTAAATAAGGCTGACATCTGTCAATTTTAGACAACTACCGTAAGTTACACTGACTGCTCTGACACAACATCCGTCCTAACTTGTCAACAATGTCATTTTGATCAGTTGTTATCAACAGGTCCTCGTAGGCACTTCGTCTCAGGACCATTTTACTCATGTAGAGTCATACGCTGCCATGTTGCCTATCCAACGGTAACTTAACCATCACAAATTAGAAATACTAATAATGTAAAACAATTTCAAATTTATAACATTTAAAGGGTTTTTACCCATATATTTTGGTGGCTACTAGCATGTACAACCGTAAGTATTAACCACATTTTGCTCTAACCTTTGTCAACATTTTCATTTAACGTTCTTTTTAATTAAAGTGGTTATATACTTTCAGGTTTGCACTGATGATGGATTGTTTAATCCGAAAACGTTTTGCAATGTGTTTGTGATAGCCCGTTTGAGGCATTTTTATATACCTTTTATAAAGGATTTTAACAAATTTTTTTGATTATTATTTCATTTATGGCTATCCAATCCTTAATATTGTTCTGAAGCTATTTTCTTGTGGCATTGTAAATTAATTACTATTAAACTGGGAATAAGCCACAATTAAAGATAAAAATACGTTTATTGACGTTTCAATTTCCACTTCGGAAATCGTTCTCAAAATACAAACAGTAAATTAAACAAATTTTGTTTTTTGTTACATAGTGAAAAATTCTTCTAATAATTTAATTTTATCTGACTCATTTATATTGACAATTCAGACATACATTATGCATTTTAAAGTAGACGACTTTAAAATGATATTGCCAATATTAGTAAGTCAGTAACATATAGAGGATACATCATTTATGTTTTTTAAATAACGTAACATATAAAATCAGAATTTTGATGTTTGTTGAAGGTAAACTAAATTCACGAACAAATACTTACAATGTTGGGATAGTATTATGAGGTTTTTTCCTGGTTTTCCCTCATAATTTACTATGGAATCACTAACAGGAGAATTTTACTGTCATCATGTCATGTGTTTGTCTTTTTAAAGACGAATTACATGCTATGATTTTTTTTTTCTGACTGATATTCTCAAGTTAAAGTTGATTTCATGTAATCGAATGAACTATCTTATAAGTAAAGTCGTCCCAGGAGCGCAACTCAACAATATTGGCAATATCATTTTAAAGTCGTCTACTTTAAAATGCATAATGTATGTCTGAATTGTCAATATAAATGAGTCAGATAAAATTAAATTATTAGAAGAATTTTTCACTATGTAACAAAAAACAAAATTTGTTTAATTTACTGTTTGTATTTTGAGAACGATTTCCGAAGTGGAAATTGAAACGTCAATAAACGTATTTTTATCTTTAATTGTGGCTTATTCCCAGTTTAATAGTAATTAATATCCAATCCTTGACATATTTATTATATTTTTTTTTATTGCTATAGACACTTCGCTCTTTGCTCTTTGGCATTTATTTACTCCACTGTAGTAATGAATATATTCTTCTATTATTTCGTTTCCTTGGCCAATTTTCCATTGTCTTCCGTAAAAGTTTCTTGGCATTTATTGTTTATATTCTTTACATACCAACACCCTATGTTCATTGTCAGTTTTCGTTGATAAGTTAGTTCCGTTTGTTTCTGTCACGTATCTAAGGCTTTTGATTAGTGTTGTTAGCTTATATTTTCTTTTACCAAGTACCGGGAGCTAAGCCGACAACCTAAACCTTCTCCTTTCTCAACGGGCTTGGGACAGACTTCGGCGAAGTTACGTTTTTTTTTTAATATAAGATACATATGTATGTAGTTAAATGTGGCAGTAGTTTTTATTCTCGAATAAAGTAGTTATCAGTAGTAATATCCCTAGGACATTAATACCAGACGAGATAATTTCATGACAATCGAAAGCTCGTTCCTTGGTAACAGCACGAAGCCGAAGGCTGAGTGCTGTTACCAAGCAACGAGCTTGAGAAATTTGTCATGAAATTATGAGGCATTCATCAATGCCCGAGGGATATTCGGCGGATAATTTTTCGAAAAAAAAAATCATAACTCAACATAACGAAACATTTATTTATTAAAAATACAGTTAGTGAAAGTACAATTATTAAAATTTAAGTTAACATTAGATGAATTAGTCCGCAGCAAAATTCCATGAATATTCCCCAAATATATTTGTGACTGTAGATTGTATTTCTGGGAATTTTTTCTTTGATTAGCGCATTTATACTTTGAACATTCTCATTGCCGAAACGTGACATTTTGAAATTTATTTGGATGAAGTTGTCAAACTCGATCGTGTTGTCATAGGGATTGAAAATTGCACTGAATGCAATTATCAGTCTAATGTTGACATGATTGAGTGAAATTGTTGCACATGACACAAAATGACGAAATTTGAATGGTTGTTAGAACAGTCGAAAAATTATCAGTATAATTAATACAGTGATCTATTTAAAATACCTTCAATTGTGATAAATTGTTTTTGATATTAACGTTCTGATGTACAATGCATCAACAAAAATCTCGAAAAGATTATTTGTCTCAAATACCTATAAAAGCTAAAATACTGTGATTATGATGTCGTATGTTTGTTTGATTGCATGACAATAAGTTAAAGATGAAATTCTTAGCATTTTTGTTTATAGCATTTGCTGTATTCTATTCAGCTTTATCAATTCCTCAGGTTAGTATAATTTTTTGTTACAAACCATAAATTTGAGTATATTTATGTACCTAACAAGTACCTATGCTTTTTTGGGTACTGAAGATATCATATGGCAAAAGAAAATTTAAAATTGAACCAGGTGCGTTTTTCTAAAAATCGAATTTTCCTTATTTTCCGCTAATTTTGCAAGGTGAAATTTTTCGTTTTCACGACCTGATGTTATGCCATTTTTTGCAGGTTTCTTATTGCGAAAAATTTAAGTGGCATGAAGCATAAAATCACGGACACTTATCTATTAACACTACATGTTTATGTCATAATTAACTAGTAGGACCAGTAGATTTTTAAAAATATAATTGATCCTACTCTATCGATCCGTAAAGTGGCATAAGGGCGAAAATCGTCGCTGAACATGCGATTTTCTTTACAAAAGACAATTCAATTTTTACACAGATTTCGCTAGGGAAAATCACAGTTTTCGAATATTTTACTCTTCTTGATTTCAAGGAGTTCCTTTTCCCAGTACTCTCTAATTCATAAGGGATAACATTTTTGCCCAAACATTTGAGTGTTTTAGTTTTTACGATTTGAAATTTAAATTTTTTTATGTTATCGAACGTTATTGAATCTATCACATGATGTATTCACAATATTATGGATTAATCTTGACATCTTGCTTTTTTATTGATTTTAATTTTCAGGTTTAACCCCCTCTGTGGCTCAGTGGTAAGAGCGCCTACCTTTAAACCTAAACGTCGTGAGTTCGAATTCCATCTGGGTAGAGAAATTTTTGTTTATTAAAAATTAATGAATGAAAATAATTTCTATCCATGTGCAATCGGTACTCACCGGAGGGAATGCAGACGTTCGGATACAATTAGCGTCTCTTAGCAAAGACAATGACGTCGACTTTGCTAAGTATCAAGACAATTACTCTACACATACACACACACTACACTAGGTACCTGACTGTACCATGCCAATGATCATAGTTGTCGAGGCATTAACTCAATAAAAAAAAAAGATTCAGGTTTTTATAGGGTTTTTATAAAATATTTTATTATGAGATTACATTATAATTCATTCCAAAATATGTTCAAGAGCGTTCTTAGTCAGTCACTACATACTTGCAGTTAGAATATAAGTATTTTTACTGTTAAAATCATCAATTTGGCTTTACAACCCTGTGTGGGTCCTAGCCTCCCCAAGAATTTTCTTCCAGTCGTCCCTATCCATCGCCTTCTTCCGCCAAGCACGTATTTCCATATTTCTCATATCTTGGTCTATGTTATCTAGGAATCTTGTTCTGGGTCTTCCTCTTCTTCTTTGAGCAATAGGTCTTTTAAGGAGCGTTTTTCTAGCTGGGTCGGTTTGCTCCATCCGCATTACATGGCCTACCCACCTCAGACGTGTTATCTTAATGTGTTTTACGATATCTGGTTCCTGATATATTCTATAGAGTTCGAAGTTGTATTGTCTTCTCCAGACACCATTTTTGTTACGTTTGGAATGTCCTACGATTAATTATCGCAAGAGACTCCTGGTTCGAAAGAATACAAAATTAAATTTCTATTACAAAAATTACTTTCGTATTAAAATACACAAATGTGACTTTAAAAGTTTTATTCAGTTCCTTCGGTTCGGTGGTATAAATTCGACTAAACACTAACTCTAAACAAATTGAATATATTCTTATACTATATGAAATTCAATACCCTACATTCTCAGACGAAAGTCATTAAAATTAATTGCTTTCACAAGCCCTTAGCCGGAGAGACGATACGCTGATTACAAAAGGGGATTTTTAAAATAAACATATTACTTAAGTATTAACTCGACATACTCCCACCTTGAGAAATTTAACATAATTTCTCAAAAAATAAGAGAGTTACAAAAAATAAAATCATGAAAATATTACTTAAATCTTAAAGGAGTTTTCACCATCCGGCCACAACGCGTATATCTTCCATTTAAGTCGGGTACTCTGCTTTTTATCACTCCCGCACTTTTTTCACTTGGTTCTTCCTCAAACTGGAGTTGACCAACGTTCTCTTGGGGTAACCTCTCTGGAACCGTCTGACTTCCACAAGGTAGAGTATTACCTTGGACATTCTCGCCAGTAGTAACTGCATCGACGATCTCCACCGGGTAAAGCCTTTGTAATGGTCTCAGAAGTTGCCCTTGTGCAGTCGCAAGACGAACTAATCTTACCTGGCCATCCCTACCAGGTATAAGTTCAATAACTTTACCTAAAGGCCACTGAAGACGCTTGATGTTGTCATTGCCGACTAAAACGACATCCCCGATAGACACTTTAGATACCTTCGGCTTCTTCGTTCCTGCTTTGAGTTGAGCCAGATATTCAGCACGAAATCTTTTTCGCAAATGATTTCTCAACTCTTGTAAACGTCGTATTTTGCGTGTGAGAGAATTCTGCTCTAGCAAATCACATTCCGGCAACTCGTAACTGACTTGTTCCTTTAAAAACATACTTGGGGTTAACGCGATTAACTCAGTAGAATCGTCCGAAAGATACGTCAACGGACGCGAGTTGACTATACTCTCACAATCACACAATAATGTCAATAAGTCTTCATAATTGAGAGACGCTCGACCTAAAACTTTTCGCAAAAGCCCTTTAACAATACCTACTAATCGTTCCCAAAATCCACCCCACCATGCAGCTGTAGGGGGGTTGAAACGCCACTTAATACGTTGTGTAGAACTATATTCCGCGATAGTATTCCAGTCCAATTGCTTAAGCGCATTCTCGAATCCCGTAAAATTTGTTCCATTGTCACTATAAACTATTCTCGGTCGTCCTCGCCTTGCAACAAAGCGACGAAAGGCTTGAATAAAAGCATTTGTTGACAACGAGGTAACGAGTTCCAGATGAACCGCACGATAAACGGCACAAGTGAACAAACAAATCCATGCTTTCTCTCCCGATTTCAAGTAAAGAGGTCCCGCTAAGTCCACTCCGGAAATTTCAAAAGCTGTAGTATCCCGAACTCTATCAGCCGGCAACGGAGGCGTTTGTACTTTGAACGATTTCCCTTCTTGTCTCTTGCACACACCACATTCTTTTAAAATGGACCGCACAATCCGTCTACCCCCTAAAGTCCAATATTTTTCGCGAAGCAAACTAAGTAGTCCTTGTGTGCCTACATGACAAGAGCTTTTATGCAGGCTTAAAATTAACTTACGCACTATAAAATGTTCACCCGGAAGTAAGATAGGCAGACGAAAATCTTCCGTGTCAAGTCTCTCAGTAACGCGAGTTTTTATACGTATAAGTCCAAATTCATCGACAAACGTGTTAAGCGAGGAAATTCGTTTCGTATCTGAATCGAACGCTTCGTTCTGCACTAGCTTCAATACAAATATTTCGGCTTGATCGATTTCCTCAGCGACCAATTCACCTGTACGTTTTTTGTGTGAATTTCTTGCATTATAACAAAATCGTAGCACCCAAGCTATCATTCTTAAAAGTTTTATGTACTGAGAAAAGTAATACAGATGCCAATCGTCAGATGTCATATTCAATAGTGACGAACTGGCATTTTTCTTTTTCTCTGTACAGACTTTTTCTTCATCAACTTCTAATTTTTGTTGGGGCCAATCATTTTCTTTTCTGTACAACCATTCCGGGCCCTCCCACCATCGAGAGTCGAACAATTGCCGAACACCACAGCCTCTTGATGGGAGATCGGCAGGATTGAGAGAACCAGGTACATATTTCCAACACTCAGGATTGACTAAATTTGTAATCTCTTGAACTCTATTAAAAACAAAAACAGACCAGTCATCCGTACGTTGAATCCAAGAAAGAACAGTAGTGGAATCACTCCAAAAATAAGACTCAACATATTGAGAAAATTGCCTTTTTACTGACTGATAAAGTCTAACACCAATAGTGGCTGCCAACAGTTCCAATCTAGGTATAGAAATCTTCTTCAAAGGGGCCACACGACTCTTAGCTGCAACAAGGAAAATTGAGACAACATCATTCCGAACCACTCTCAAAAATATTACAGCCGCATAAGCTTTCTTACTTGCATCTGAAAATATGTGCAAGCTCCAATGATCAGCTTCCGTCGGTCCAGCCTCAATCCAGCGTGGAATCTCAATACTCGACAGTTCAGGAAGATGAGTAACCCAATCACAAAATTCTTCAGCCATATCATTCTCGACTGGAGCATCCCATCCCTGGCGCTTCTCCCAAAGTTTCTGTAGCAACAGTTTGGGAAATAGGGATACGGGACAAGTAAAACCAATAGGGTCAAATATACTCTGAGCTATGGAAAGCATCAGTCTCTTAGTTATGGGACGTTTCAATGCCATTTCTTGAAAAGTTTCACTATTGATTTTCAGAGTGTCTCTTGAAGAGTCCCAGAGAAGACCAAGAACCGGAACAACTGTTTTTGTATTACCAGAGGCCTCCCACCCTCTTAAGTCCATCTTAGCTTCCTCCATAAGGGCGGTTGCTTCTGATACAAACACTCTCAACTCATTTTCATCAGTAACACTGGTCACACAATTATCCACATAAAACCCAGTCATAAGCTTTTTAATTGTGTTTTTAGAATATGGATTATCATTACAACATTTCTCCAGGGCCTTTGTTAAATGAAACTCTATAGTGGCACCCAGAAGAAATGGACTACAATTGATTCCAAAAACAACCCTTTTGTGTCGAAATACAAATTCCTTTCCTTCATCGTTCACCCATAGGAACCTCAAAAAATCTCTGTCCTTTGAATGTATAGAAATTTGAAGAAAAGCCTTTCGAATATCCGACACAACTCCTACCCTTTGTTGTCTGAATCGTAATAGAACAGAAGGAATAAGTTCAATAAGATTAGGCCCTACCTCCAAACACTGATTTAAAGAAGGACAACCTTGTTCATGAGATGATGCGTCAAAGACTGGCCTAATTTTTGTGGTTTCACTATTATTTTTAATAACGGGCCTGTGAGGTAAATAATGCACACAATTATTCTCTTCTGGATTATTCACTATTTCAATCACACCCTCGCTCAACCACTCATTGAATATAAAGTTATACATTTCAAACAAATTAGACCTTTTCAACTTATTTAAAGTATTATCTAACCTTCTCCTAGCAACAACTAAATTATCTGAAATTAAAGGATGCTCGTTCAACCAAGGTAACATAACTTCATACCTGCCTTCGCTGTCACATCGTACAGTCTCATAGAAAAAATTCTTAGCCTCTTTGGCTGCCACCTCTCGTGTCATTTTTTCTACAGGGTCGGTTATCCCAATAACATCAAGCTCCCAGAGTTTCGCTACAGAAGAATTATTAACAAACAACGAAAATGTAATCATACTTGTACTAGAATTAGAAGCAACTGCCGGCACCTTACCCATAAGAGTCCAACCTAACAAAGTTTCAACTGCTACAAGACCACACTGTAACTGATATTTTCTCCCTGTATACAATTTGCCTACAATATCAGCTCCTAACAAAATCTCAATCGGTGTTGTCTTTCCGACATCGCTGAGTGAAATATTCATGTCACTGAGTTCCTCAATCCAAGGGCCGTCATAAATAGAAGAGACATCGGCACAAATTTTTGGTTGATCTAATGCTTCAAATGAATAAGCGTAGGTTCCTTCACACGCAGTTACCTCGTACAATTTATGTCGTTGTTCAGAAGTGCTTCTACCGCCAAATAATGCGTGTACAATCTTTTCCGTTCCTTTAGCAGAAAAACCCATTTCTTGCGCGGTACTTTGTAAAATATATGTCCTTTGCGATCCAGTGTCAATAAGTGCCCTTACTTGTTTAGTACCATGTGCACTTCTTATGTTTATTCGCAGAGTTTGTAAAAAAACCTGTGTATTATTTAAATTAGCAAGCGTCTGATCCTCAGTTATATTTTCTTCCGAACGGGTAGTACTTGAGGTCGATGTATCAATTTTATTAACAGGCAAATTAGGGCACATCAAAACAGCATATGATTTACAACATAATATACAATTCAAACGTCCTCTACACTTTTTAGAAGAATGTCCTACTTTCAGACATCGAAAACATGCTTTCTTTTCTGACAATGTTCGACGTTTCTGCTCCATAGTAAATTTTTGTGCTTTAAAACAATTTGTACTGTCATGCTGCGCTTCACAAAATACACACCTGTAAACCTCATAGTTTACTAACCCAGCAGCGGTCGCTAAGGGCTGATCAGTTCCTTGCTTATGTAATTTTACAGTTTTCTTGGCAACGAGGTTATTAAATTTATATTTATTTTCAGTCGGTAAACCAAAACCTTCCGTTGCTAAATCAATTTTTTGTTCATTTTGAACTTCACTTTGTAAAAAGCTCATTAGCCCATCCAATCTTGTTTCTAAAGTTGTAACCTCTGCCGTTTCTGCGATATTTTCCATGGACCCGGAAACATAAGGCCTTAAAAACTGTGAAGATCTATGCCATAGTCGAATCATATCTTCTGGCAAACATGACTCGATAAGAGGATACAATATCGCCGCATACTTGTCAGCAGTTATGCCTAAGGTCTCAAGTGAACGAAGTTGACTTTCAATCATATCATAAAGAGCAGAAATATTACAAGAACTACTAGAAACTCGACTCAAAATTAACTTTAAGAGCTCTCTAATATAAATTTCAATCTGGAGATCCTCTCTGCCAAACCTAGACTGCAAACTCTGGATAATTTTTGAGTAATTGTCGGCTACTGCAGGAAAACTCTCCACTAATCGTCTGGCCTTACTAGACTCTACAGTGGCTTGTCTCAAATAAGCTATCTTATCAGTCAAATCAATTGATGGATCGTCATGCACTACTTTGAACTGTGACCAAAAAGGAAGCCAATCTTTCAAGTCTCCATTAAATTTCTTGAATTCGATTGGAGGTAATTTAAATTTGCGCTTACCTTTTATACTTGATGACTCTGAACTTACTGAACCTGGTCTGTCATCACATTTGTACTTAAGTTCAAAGTACCTTGCACTATATTTATCTTTTGTCTCCATCTCACTGATTAATTCTTCTTCGGAAGCTTCTTCCAACATACTTTCAAGTACCGCACTTTCCACTTCACAAAGCTCATTGTACTTTACTTGTAAAAGTTCCCACTGTACGCTAATATTCTGCCAGGGTCGAATGTCCACCGGTTGAGCTAACAAACTGTCCAAAACAGTAGCAACTTTCGTAAATGCACTACGAAGAACCGTTCTGCGTTTTTTAACTGATTCCATTTTTTCGCTTAAAAAGGTTAACTTTGGCCGAGCCTCACGACAAAAACAAAATTATTCGCCGGAAAAAAGTTTGCACTAAAATAAACGAAAATAACTAACTTTTAAGCATACCCGTATATAAGTCCTGTCACGGTCGCCAAATGTTACGTTTGGAATGTCCTACGATTAATTATCGCAAGAGACTCCTGGTTCGAAAGAATACAAAATTAAATTTCTATTACAAAAATTACTTTCGTATTAAAATACACAAATGTGACTTTAAAAGTTTTATTCAGTTTCCTTCGGTTCGGTGGTATAAATTCGACTAAAAACTAACTCTAAACAAATTGAATATTGTAATGTAAGCGTAGCAAGTGAGTGAGAAGTTGGAATAAAGGGATAATGGAATAATAAGTAGCATAGAAAAGATAATAAGTATTCGAGATAATTATTATATATTCCAAATTAAATAAGGGATAATTAATACAGTTAACTTATACATTTAAATTATACAAAGTATAACAATTGACCTAGTTATGGCATTGTTTGATAATTGTTTAAACGTATAAAAAGCACGAAACTATTAACAACAACAGCCGTGACCCAAATAGGCGCATAACGCCAAAACTGCAACTCAGCGAACCTACGACCTTGGTACTAGAACCGGCGTTGAAAGTACGACCACAATAAAACAGAAAAAAACGACGGTAGCCGGACAATCGGTGATTCTCCGGGGGCCGGGTATCATCTGGCAGAGTTCGCGTGTAGTCCGGTTATTGTGGCAGCTCGAAAGTTCGCAACCCTCAACTGACCGAGTTCCAGAAGACTGAACGTGTCGTGGTTGAAGCCCTAATATACACATAAGGTAACAGATTTCATTATACTAACCTCTGTAATTATATTAGTACAACTGTCAACTCTTCACTATCTTGCTACATCGTCTCCCGACGCGCAGAATAACGTGTTAACGATTGTATTAGTAACTTCAGGGTAGATTCAATATATTGTTGACTCTAATTTGGTTTTTTTAATGTTCCTTTCGTCCGACTCACTAGAGACTAGGAGAACACGAGATTTCTGCGTATGCATATCTCCGGCTTCAAAAGTAAGCCCATAACCTCTGCTCTTTACAGGACCTGAGACCTAGGAGTCCTTGCCCCTATCCCGAAATCCCTTATCTTCTCGTAAATCCACGAAGACGAGCCAGCCCTCCAGACCAGTGTGACCAGTATTCCTTGCAGCCGCTCGCAGGGTTAGCATCCCTTGAGGATCTATTGTGTATTTCATTTCGTGACAGCGTTTTCCTTACCTTCACATAACGCTCTCTCATTCCCTATTATTTTACAATATTATATTCTTATACTATATGAAATTCAATACCCTACATTCTCAGACGAAAGTCATTAAAATTAATTGCTTTCACAAGCCCTTAGCCGGAGAGACGATACGCTGATTACAAAAGGGGATTTTTAAAATAAACATATTACTTAAGTATTAACTCGACAATTTTCATTTACCGCTCCATAGATTCGCCTTAGTATTAAGTTAGTATAAAGTCCAGGTTTCTGAACCATATGTTAGGACTGGACGTATTATTGTTTTATAGAGTTTTACTTTTGTATTTCTTGATATAACTGTAGATTTAAAAAGGAGATTAAGTCCAAAATAGCATCTATTAGCCGTGCAAATTGTGCGGTTTATCTCTGCGGTAGTGTCATTTTCAGTACTGACGAGCGTTCACAGGTATACAAATTCGTTAACTGACGTCGTTTTCTATAACAAGTCGCCATAGTATTTGTGGTTGCGTACCTATTTTCATGTATTTCGTTCTCGTAGTGGCGTACGTAGTGCTACGTACGCCTCTCGTGCTGCGTTTTCCATTCTCCCAATAATATTGATATCATCAGCATATGCTACGATTTGCACAGATTTGTTATACAGATTGAACGAAATAAATTCGGAACATACGAAATATTATGTATTTCGGCTCAATTCTGTTCTAGGTGGTTGGCCAACAAAAGGTTGTCAAATAATTATATTATAAAAATCCAATACTTCAGCGGGCCGCTGGAATTTGAAATCGTTCAAAAACAATTCAAAACTCTATCCAAATGGGTTGCCCTGCCCATCACGTATAAAAATTGAAAGCAACACATAAATCTAAGATTTTATTATGCTGTCAAACCACTTATCGCTTCCCATAGATGGATATTTTGAGCGGTGTTGCCAAAATCATTCCTCTAGATGTTTCTAAAATAAGTTGTTAACCATAAAATATTTACAGAAAAGAAAGGAAATAACTACAAAATATTGTTTATTTTTGTTATTAGTCTGTTGTAGTAGATTGGTAAATACAATGAAAAATATAGGCAAATATCCGATTTATTCGTAAAGATACGAAGAAGATATAACTCTCAAAAAGATCCACAAATCGGATTATTACACGGCGATTGGCAACATTGTTACGCAAAAAACATTGTTGCGAGACAGATAGTTGAACGATATTTTATACAATGTCTATTGCCAGGTATGAATTTATTTTTGTCCAAGTTTTATATTGGTGCACTATTTCAAATGCAGTTCAAACAGACATATATTAAATTATATGATCCGTTTTAAATTCGTTCAATCTGTATATTGAACCAGTAGTTGTGATTTGTGTACGTATTACTTTTTCCAGTGCTAGATTGAATAGTATACAGGAGAGTGGGTCTCCCTGACGTAGCCCGTTATTTGTTTTCAAAGGTTCAGAGAGTTCCCACTGGATTCGTACTCTGCATTCACCTTTTTCAAGGGTCAGTTTGGTTAGACATACCAACTGATTTGGTACTCCTAGGTCTATCATTGCTCTAAACAATTCTCTTCTATTTACAGAGTCGTAGACTGCCATGTAGTCTATAAATATGTGGTGCGTGTCTACACCGTATTCCTGTGTTTTCTCTAGAATTTGTCTCAGGGTTAAAATCTGATGAATTGTTGATTTACCACGTCTGAAACCAGCCGGGTATTGTCGTATTATTCGCTCTGCATATGGTGCCATACGATAGCATAGTATATTGGAGAATATTTTATAAGCCGCATTTAGGAGCGTAATTCCTCGATAGTTAGAGCAATAAAAGATATCTCCCTTTTTGTGTATGGTACAAAGTATTCCAA
This sequence comes from Diabrotica balteata, assembly GCA_918026665.1. Taxonomy (NCBI): domain Eukaryota; kingdom Metazoa; phylum Arthropoda; class Insecta; order Coleoptera; family Chrysomelidae; genus Diabrotica; species Diabrotica balteata. The sequence continues at coordinate 41,222,860 of OU898279.1, read as the reverse complement.
CATTCCAATCACTGGGAAGGGACTTCTGTATCCATATTTCTTTCTTCTTTTTTTTTTCTTTTATAAGCTGCTGTAGCGCTATTATGATATCGTGGCCACCTTCTTTATATAATTCCGCTGGGAGATTATCTATTCCGGGTGATTTGTTTCTGGCTAGTTTGTTTACAGCGTCTTTAACTTCCAGGATCGTTGGTGGATCCTCCTTCCTCTCGTCTGTTCCCTCTCTACCTCACAGCTTTCGTCTTCCGGGTTTTCTTCTTCTTCCTCTATACTAAGTATCTGGTTAAAATATTCCGTCCATCGATTTAGTATGTCTGTTCTTGTTGTTAATATATCGCCATCCAAACTTCTACATTGTTTTGTGTTTGTATTGAATTCTTTTCTGTTGATGTTAATTTTATTATAAAATGTTCTGAATTCTTTCTCTCTGTTGAGGTTTTCTATATATTAAAGTTCCTTTGTTAAGTGGTTTCGTTTCTTCATTCTGTGTATTTTATTTTCTTCTCTTCTCTTTGTCTGGTAATTCTCTACACTTGTTCTAGTTCGGCGGGTAAACATTTTTGCATAGGCTTCATTGTTTTTCTGTGTTGCGTCTTTGCATTCATCGTCAAACCAGTGATTTTTTCGGGCACAAGTTTCTGTTCCTATTTCATCTTGTCCTGCTGACTCAATATCTTCCTTTATCCTGTTCGTAACAGTTGCATCTCTCAGCTTCTGTACATTCCAGCTCTTTCTATCTATTGTTTTTCTTTGTGGGAATTTGAAATTCTAGCCCTTAGTGTTGAGATCACTAAACAGTGGTCTGAGTCTATGTTTGCGCCTCTATAACTTCTAAAGTTCATTATGTCCGTTCCGTGCCTTGAATCTATTAAGATGTGATCAGTCTGACTAGTTGATCTTCCATCAGGGGAGGTCCAGGTTACCTTGTGTATATTCTTGTGTTCAAAATAGGTGCTAGCGACGGTCATGTTCAGTGCTGCTGTTAGGTTTATCAGTCATAATCTATTATCGGTACTGATGTTGTGTAGGCTATGCCTACCTATAGTCGGCATACAAGTTCGTTCTCATCCTATTCTTATATTCATGTCACCTAGCACTTGATCTTGATGTCATTTGTGGGACATCTTCTGTAGGCTTGTTCTAGGTCTTCGAAAAACTGTTCTCTAATGTCTTCTAGTTTGTCATCGGTCGGGGCGTGTGCATTGATTTAACTGTAATTAAAGAATTTACCTTTTAAGCGTAAATAGCATATTCTTTGACAGTAGGATTTAAAATCAATAATTAGGTCTTTTGTTCTTTAGTTTACTATAAATCCCACTCCATCTATGTGTTGGTTTTCATTGCAGCTGTAATATATGGAGTTGGTTCTCTTATCAAGAAGACCTGTTCCCGTCCATCGCATTTCCTGCAGTAACAAAACATCTACTCTGTACATGTTCACTATGTCTAGTAAAGATGGTTAGAGAAGAGGTTGTTAGCCTCTAGCCTAACCCACAACCTGGAGGGCCAGGGACTTTGTTGGGTTGCCATACCAGTCTGTTTTGGTTCACGGCTGGTATTTTATTTTCCACCTACCCGCCAGTCCTAGGACTGGTTAAGGCGTTCCGCTATCCACCACCTATCCATGCGTCCGATGGACGCACAGACAATATCCACATGGAAATCATTCCATCACATTGCCTGAAATTAATCATTAGAATATTAATAATATAATTAATCTAAAGAAATTTTCTTTTCTGGACATCGATTCACTACTCCCCATCAATTCGTTTCTAGTCATCATATAGTCATAGTGTGTCAATGTTAAAACATACAATGGACTATATTTCACGATCAAAAGCTGATATCGTAAAATGCTTAAAACTGTTTCTAGGATAGTAAGGGGGAACTAAAATGACATGAAAAAGAACTCACCGCCGTCAACCCCCTAGGTCCCATCCACCACAACCAAAAAAGTTGAAATTGCAAACAAAGTTGATTGTGATACATCATTGAAAAGACTATAAAAAATGATATTAGGGTGTTGTCTAATAACGATAAACAAAGTAGATGTTGTAAATTACAATAATTATGCCAATATTACATGTCTGTGGTTTTATTTAAAAGAGTAAGTTGAATAAAAAGTATAAAAGTTTTAAAAGTTTAAACAGACAAGGTAAGGCCCACAAATTGTTATAAAATAGTTTATTACAATTAGATTGTAATAAATTAATAAAAGAGCAAATAAATAAAATAAACATTACTTACATGCCGGTACTCTATTAATTGATGGATGGTAGAACATGGTTGAAACTACTATGTATTGTTGAATGGAGAACTCAATTCTGTTATTGCAGTTGTTTGACAGTAAACGGGAAGTTCTTGAGGAGATAGATTTGATCCAATGAAGAAGAGATATGTGTGTGATTGTTTGTTAAATGAAAGTGATGTAATATACCATTGTATTATTAAAAGTTATTTATACTTATTCGAGAGATATATTTATGAAATGTGTGTTATTTATTGAGTAATTGTTTTATGAAGGTGACAGTTTTATGACAATGAATAAGTTTAGATGTAAGAATTGTGTGGGTGTGCAAATATTTTTTAACTTGTAGCTATCAAATTACTTTGATAAAGTTCTATTGGCAATTAGTAAATTATTGTAAAGTCAAGTCAAGTAAATAAAATATTAGAATAGTAACAATTAAGGACAATTTAAACACACTAAAACAGAAAACACTTAGAAGAGACGAAACAAACATTAGATTTAAAAGGGGGAAGAACTTTAATGCACTACATCTCTGTCTTGGGCACAATGAGTTTTTTTATGTTTTATCTATTAGATTTTAGTGGTAAATTTGACAGATGTAGGTTAGCATGTGACAGTTCTTCTTCTGTTTCTCAATACTGTAAGTTAACTTATCTATTTTTATGAAATATGCTGTTATTAATGAATGTCTATAAATTGTTTCAATTAAGATATCAAAAGTAAATTGATGTGTTTAATATTGGCATACTTTAACAATCTTTAATTAATCAAATTTAATGTAACAATACGGATAATTGAAATACATCCTACAATATAACTAACTCAATCTTGTTCAGTAATTTGGACATTAGACTGATTTAGTTATATTATATTATATATTGTAGTATGTATTTCAATTGTCCGTATTGTTACATTAAATTTGATTAATTAAAGATTGCTAAAGTATGCCAATATTAAACACATCAATTTACTTTTGATATCTTAATTGAAACAATTTATAGACATTCATTAATAACAGCATATTTCATAAAACTAGATAACTTAACTTACAGTATTGAGAAACAGATGAAGAACTGTCACATGCTAACCTACATCTGTCAAATTTACCACTAAAATCTAATAGATAAAACATAAAAAACTCATTGTGCCCAAGACAGAGATGTAGTGCATTAAAGTCCTTCCCCCTTTTAAATCTAATGTTTGTTTCGTCTCTTCTAAGTGTTTTCTGTTTTAGTGTGTTTAAATGGTCCTTAATTGTTTTTATTCTAATATTTTATTTACTTGACTTGACTTTACAATAATTTACTAATTGCCAATAGAACTTTATCAAAGTAATTTGATAACTACAAGTTAAAAAATATTTGCACACCCACACAATTCTTAGATCTAAACTTATTCATTGTGATAAAACTGTCACCTTCATAAAACAATTACTCGATAAATAACACACATTTCATAAATATATCTCTCGAATAAGTATAAATAACTTTTAATAATACAATGGTATATTACATCACTTTCATTTAACAAACAATCACACACATATCTCTTCTTCATTGGATCAAATCTATCTCCTTAAGAACTTCCCGTTTACTGTCAAACAAGTAAGTGCAATAACAGAATTGAGTTTTCCATTCAACAATACATAGTAGTTTCAACCATGTTCTACCATCCATCAATTAATAGAGTACCGGCATGTAAGTAATGTTTATTTTATTTATTTGCTCTTTTATTAATTTATTACAATCTAATAGACTATTTTATAACAATTTGTGGGTCTTACCTTGTCTGTTTAAACTTTTAAAACTTTTATATACTTTTTATTTAACTTACTCTTTTAAATAAAACCACAGACATGTAATATTGGCATAATTATTGTAATTTACAACATCTACTTTGTTTATCGTTATTAGACAACACCCTAATATGGGTTTTTTTATTATTTTAGCATTTGTTTAACTTTGTATCGAGACCTGAGGATGCCTTGCATATTGTAGAAAGCGAAACCGGTCGTCTGATAGTTAAATTAAATTGATTGTGAGTAAGTCTTATTTATTATTTCTTTACCTATTAGAAATGGACTCACACAAGCAACACATTCATGATTTTTATTTATATTAATTGTTGTTTTATAGTAATTAATTGTTTTAAAATAATTTCATATAAATACAATTCATAATTTTAAAAATATTATTTAGTTTATATAATAATTAAATTTACTATTAAATAATATTTATTTATATTTTATAATTAATATTTGGTATGAATTTGCCAGGTTTGTAATAAGTAAATAGCACATTGAAGTTTTGTAAACAATTCATTGAAGTTGTTTAAAATATAAAAAAATAAATAAGTAATAAAATTACTTTAGATAATTTAAAATATATTATTTAAATTGTAAAAATACAGAAAACATAATATGAAGCTCCACCCTAGTATACGGTACCGCCTACTGTTCCACTTTTTCTGTTTTTTTTATTAATATTTTTTATTATTAATATTTATTTTTGATTTTTTGGTATGTTTCTTCGATGTCGTTGAATATTTAATGTTTTCTGTAACTTTTTTTAATTATTTTTATCAGTTCTAGTGTTTTATTAATAATTTTTTTTTATTGAGTTAATGCCTCGACAACTAATGGTCATTGGCCTGGTACAGTGAATTTTTACAGTCAGGTACCTAGTGTAGTGTTTGTGTATGTGTGTGTACAGTAATTGTCTTGATACTTAGCAAAGTCGACGTCATTGTCTTTGCTATGACACGCTAATTGTATCCGAACATCTGCGGTCCCTCCGGTGAGTACCGATCGAATAAGGATAGAAATTATTTTCATTCATTAATTTTTAATAAACGAAAATTTCTCCACCCAGGTGAGATTCAACCTCACGACCTTTATGTTTAAAGGTAGGCGCTCTTACCACTGGGCCACAGAGGGGGTTAAATATTAATAATTTAAATTACCTAATTATTGAAAAAATTATCCTCCCAACTTCTGAGACAGTTAAAGATAGTTTGTCTTTCTCCGATTTTTATGGTTTTTTTTAATTGTAGTTTTCAATTGGTGGCAGTAATGTTCCAGACATAAAATACGAATTAATGGCTGTGGAGGCTCTTAAAGAAGCTTACGAATTGTACCCAAATGACACTCTCAAGCGCATAGAAGCCTTTTCCGACCTTTACGACGAAGTATACGTAGCAGTCAATGGCTGGAATGTTGTTAGTGCCTGTGATACATTCTACACTAACAAAGAACGTATTTATGTAGATATTATAGTTAAAGATTCAGAAATAACAGCAGACAACACAACTGATACAATCATAAAAATTTTCAATTAAATGTATTTTGTGTTTTGTGAATAAACAATTATAATTGATAATATATAGATTTTAGAGAGATATATAAAATATTTTTTTATTGATTCTCGTGATACTTATATTAATAAAATTTTTTGTGAGTGGTTCTAAGGAAGATAATCTTGCCGACAAATAAAAATTTTTACTTTTTACTTAGCTAGACGGGAAGTAGAAACTGACATATATCTGCTTGTTAAATGTTTATTTAAAGCACCATCCGCACATTCTGATGCTGGTGTTGAAGAATTTAAGGGTTTAGTAAATAAAAAAAAAATAGAAGAGCAGGCGTTACTAAAGATGAAAATTCGTACGCGTAGACATCATGGTACAATGAACATACATGGTACGATACACATTGATACACATTATACATTGATTAATACACATTATACAACGAACACAAGGTATGATCTTGCGTAGGACATTTGACAGCTCAGCCAGGCGTGTGACGTAGCAGAGATCCTTCGGAGTCATTTATTTGTAATAATAGTTTAACAACTTTTTTGACATTGTAGTAACCATGATACTATGACTAACAAGATAGGATCTTCTTTGTATTCATCGAGTTAGAATCTATGGAGAAGCTATGAGCATATTAACGTGTGTATTAAAAACGGCGTAGGTAGGTGTGGCTAACGATAATACCAATATGGCGGTGGGATCATGGCCGGACTCAATAATATTAAAACTACTATAAAAATATGGCTAGTTATTTAGAAGATTTAATCATAATCTAAAAAAGTGCAATACATTTTTAATAAACTATGATTTATTTATCCCGCGGTAAACACTAAAAACACGATATTTTATACATAACGATAAATTAATACAGTCAAATACTATTAATTTATTCTCTGAAGTACGGGCCATTACTTTGTTTACATATTTGTATACTAACCTGTACAACGTTATTCCTGAAGATTTTTTATTAGCATTGCTTCTGCTACTGCAACTACGTTGAGAACAAGAAACTATTATTATGCACTATCACAATATATTATTACAGTTTCTATAAAAGTATTATAAAACTTAAAATATTCGAAAAACAACAAACGTAAATAAACTTATGCGATCTGTCAAAAGTGTCAAAACAATATTAACAATAGTATTAACAATATGGCCGAAGTGAGGTCGTTTTTAGTCACGTGATGCCCTCTCCATAGTTTCTAACTCGATGTTTGAATTCTTGTTAAAGTTAAATACCTTTTTATATTTAATGACTTTTTGTGTTATGTGTGACAAAAGATAATAATAATACAATATTTAAAAAAATTATAAGAAGCAACTAGACGAAAATAAGTTAAGAGGTTTAATAATTACAATAATCGTACACATAAGGATATCTCCAAACTATTTATTAAAGATTATTTATTGATACATACAAAAACTGACATTACTAACGTGCAACTCCCCAATTACGTCACTACTTATGCGCAATATCTTATCTTCTTAGTCATAGTATCATGGTAGTAACTTACCACGTTTTTCCTTCAGTTAACGCATTATATTGTCTTGAAATATACCTGTGGTGTTCAGTTGCTGTTTAGTTTATTACATTGTATAGTAGTTTTTTTGTAAAACTTGTTTACTTGTTTTTAGCGCTTTGGTGTACGGAAGTAACCAAACTCGCAGAGAAAACTCGAAGAGTTTTAGGCATTTAAATAATAGCGCACGTCTTTGATGCGCTTTCGATGAGAAGAATTATAGGTGGGCTACACTCTAGAATGTTCTAGTACATAATAATTTGTATGTATATAATACTAAAAAGACTTTTGAACTTTTGGAAAGTATTGTTCGTCGGGAACATCCGCGTAGTTCGGTGTATGATCTTTGTACGAAAGAACATTTAAAAAAGTACGTGTGTGTCTGACCAAAGATGCTTTCGGAGAAGTATGGACTCAGAACAATGAGAGACTTGAAGAAGTCTCTAAAACATTTGATTAGATACAGAAAAATGTAAACAACAAGAAAGTTAATGCAGTAGTTTTAGATCATGTAGTGAAAGAAGAATCACCTAGAGATGAAACGGCACATCATATGCGATTCAAATTGCCATCATTTGTTGGAAAGTCTTCTTGGTCCATATACCTTAGACAATTTGAAGCTATTGCGACAGCCAATCATTGGACAGAACGAGAAAAAGCTGTTTCCTTGACTGCTGCTTTACGAGGTGATGCTGTGGATATCCTAAGATCGATTTCTAAGGGTCAAGAAAAATGTTACCGCACCTTGTTCACTCGACTAGACTACTAGACAAACGTGCCATGCCAAGATGAGGCAATTGCTTCAATTTTAACTGCAGAGCCTCAGCCAAGTCAAGATGAGGCAATTGCTTTAACTTCAACACTGCAAAGGTTCATACCGGTAGCGATTTTCAGTTGACAGTTTCCTCTGCAAACAATATAGCAACAACTTCATTTCGAACAAACATCCCTAAAGACATTTGTCCTCTGCCAAAGAGAAGTAAATTGATGGAACCAAACAGAAAATCTAAAAAAGATAAAACAACTGTACTGTTGTTTCATATAATTAATAATAAGAATTAGAACTTGAAATAAACACGAAGGAGGCAAAAGAAACACTGAAAAGGAAAAAGCTAAGAAAAAAATAAAGCATAATAAACACCAAGATCAGTCAAGTTTAATTTTCAAATTCTTGCCCCCTTATTTTTTATCGCCGAAAAATAGCGGCCTATAACATCTTCAAGTCTGCCATAATCGGTGGAGGGTTTAATAGAACTTTGTGGTAAATATTTTTATTGCTGCCGTCTACTGTCGTCTTTGTGTACTAGTTCTATCCCTAATTCCACATAAATTATGCAATTATTCACTGTACAGAGTAAATGCCGCTTTTAGAAAGACTCCTAGACGATTTTAAAAATTTAGCTATTAACACATACGGATCATCAAATAATTCCTCTGTATCTGTATACATCATTGTTAAACAATTTAATTCTTAGCCCCACCTACTTTCAAATTATTTTATAGCTGGTAGACATCTCTGGCTAAATACGTTGATTGAAATATTGAATATATTTCAGCCAACGCGAAATATAAGTATAACACCACGCAACTGTATATTGTGGTATAACCACAGATCACCTACCTCAGTGGTCTGTGGCACAGATCACCTACCTCTTCTGTGGGTATAACAACCCTCTTTCAAATTACGTTTACTACGCAAAGATGGCGCCACATAATAAAAAGCTGTATGTATAAATATTATGTCTCATTTAAATAAAGTTGATTTTTGAAGTTATTTTCTTGTGATTTCTTAATACAATTTACTATTTTTACTGGAAATCAACTAAAATTTAAGTTTAAAATATGTTTATTTTAACGTTTCAATGTGTACTTCGGAAATCGTTCTAAAAATACTAGAAATACAAAAGAACGATTTACATTCATTTGTGTTGTGGAAATCGAAAACGTGGAAATAAACATATTTTAAACTATAATTGTGGTGAATTTCCAGTAAAAAGTAATAAATTAAATAAAGTGGTCTCTTTTACTAAGGGAGAACATCTAGATTTGACTTTGAGTAGGTTTCTATAAAAAATATTAAAATACTACTTAATCAAATGAAACTCTTTATACGTGCATATATTATATAATAATTAAATTATTTATAGTAAAATTATTTTTTAAATATTGAGTTAAAAAGAAACTATCCTTTAAGTTAATAAACTTTTTATTACTGCCATCTACTGTCGAATTATTTAGGAAGTTAGGCTCTGAGAAACGTTTGATTGATTATACAAGAAGTTAAGAAGAATGCAGTTTAAAATGGCGATAATTTTTCTTTATTATTTAGTGTTCTCATTTTAAATTAGTAGAGGACTCTTTTGGATCCACTAAGTATTACTTCACTGGAGAGCGTTTAAATTTCGCTTTGACTAGGTTACCATACAAAATATTAAAACAATACTGAATCAAATAAAACTCCTTGTACAAGCCCATATTATATTATAGTTAAATTATTTATAGTTAAAAAATTATTATTGTATTAAAAAACAATTCCTTAAGATAATAAACTTTTCATTGCTGCCATCTACTGTCGCATTATTTAGGCTATTAAAAATGTCTGATTATACAATAGGTTGAGAAGAATATAATTTAAAATAAGTAATAAAAGGGAAAATTCCAGTTGTTAGCTGTATATCATAGTTTAAATAAACTTACAGTGAAGTAAACCACATCTGGTGTAAAATGGTATATATTATAATCAATATACACCATTTTACACATAGTTTTTCAACTCAAAATGTTTTTACTACGTAAAGATGGCGCCACATAAAGGTTTGTTGTATTTTATATTCTCTTAAGATAAATGTGGTAAAAGCTCTTTACAATATCTTTTAAAATTCTATTTGAACAAAATCTGGTTGATTCAAGGCATCAAACAAAATATTATTTCACTACAGATGTTAGAATCTATAGATCTTTAAGGTAAAATTGAAAGTTATAGGTTTGAGCTTTTCTCAATTATTCCTAAACATTGAATGGTAATAATTTGCAACTTAAACTTTCTTACACACTTTGTCAGATTAATTTTCTTTCTTGAATTGACTTAAAATATATGGTTATTAAACCAAAGGAGTAATTAATCCTTAGATAGATTTTTCATTAGATCGTTCTTCGGAGAACGATTTCCGAAGTGGAAATTGAAACGTCAATAAACGTATTTTTATCTTTAATTGTGGCTTATTCCCAGTTAAATAGTAATTAATTTGCAATGCCACAAGAAAATAGCTTCAGAACAATATTTTTTCGATAGTCTCGTTCACAACACAACGGAACAAGGGACAAGAGTTAGTCTTGTAAAGAAGAAACAGGCTGTAAAAAAATGTGCTAAGAAAAAATAATATAAAAAAATAATTATTTTCTTCAAACGTCAAATAATGATGACATTACTTATCTAACTTGATCCTGTGAAAGTTTGATGTCTCCGCCGGCCAAGATTAGTAGATATTTAAGTAGGTTGTCTCGTAACCATGTGGGCGAAGCGAGGGGAAGGCAGAATGCCTACGTCACTCATACGACAACGTCAAATTTGACAGTTGTCTGCATGTCTGAGTTTAAATTCACGTTTGTATTCGTATATTTTTTTGTAGAATTTTCCTATAATAATTAGTTCGTTTATTTGTTTAGTTATCGTTTAGTTTTTATTTTTAAGTGTAGGTATAAGGACAATATTATTTATAGAGACTTATTATTTAGTTATTTGTGTATATAAACACTTGTGAAGTGTGTTGTAGCTGTGATATCAAGGTTTGTCTAATAATTATATGTAGTTTTGTACGTTATAATAATGAAATATTTTTTAGATGAGTGGCTTTGTGACTGGAAGATTTGTACTTGAAGGACTAATCATTTTTTGTATTTTAGTCTAATAATAAATTATTTATATTACCTATTTGTTTTTTTTGCCTACCACTAGATATGATAAGAATGCTGCAAATTACAGGAAAAACATAAAAAGTAAGTTCCTACATATTTAGTATTTTCGCTTTTAAACTTTTTCTACTGTTTTTTTGGGTTTTTGTGAGAAATAAACTGTTATCTCCATTTAAAACACACAATATTATCAATATAATCAATTCTATTTTTTGTCATCAGACTATTGATTTAAGAAAAAAAAATTGATATAATTACTAATATAAAAACCACTTAACATCCCTATACCCAAGAAAATCCCAAAATATATTGCAAAACCTAAGTTTTTGAATCTTTTATTAGCATTGAAGCTTATGGCAATTTTAAAAGAGTCGTATGGGTGACGTATTCCCGCCTTTAAAAAGCGAGCATTTGATTGGTCTATAGTTACGAGGCAACCTACTGAAATATCTACTAACCTTGTCCGCCGGCAGCAGTTTTTTCCCATTTCTTTACGGTGGAGGGAAAAATGTTGTCATGGCAACAATATGAAACATGTCACAAAGCAACAATACAAATGTAATTAACAACAATTAAACATAATTTTCATTTATAGTAATATTAAAAGTACAATTAGTTAATAAGGCATTTTCAAAATTGAAACCGTGCAAAAATGTTCCCGACTCTTGATACGCATTGGTAATTGTTGATGATACTGATGGTCGAGAACAACTTTCAGCAATCATTCCCGATGTTGGCGAATCATGAGGGTTTAAAATTTTTTGAGCATTATCGTTCTTATCGGACTTGGAGGGCCCCAAACGTGTTACTGCATCATTAGCCGCGGACTCAATTTCGTTTAGGTTTTCCATTTTCGCACTAAATTTGCGCTTGCAGTCGCAACAACAATAAGCTGTCTTTAATAATTGCAAACAACTGTCAAACAACTGTAGGGAGAAGCAAATCCCACCGACGATTTAATTATTTTAATTTCTAACATCTAGACGACTTTGATAGTTGTCACAGTTAATTTCGAGTAAAAGTAGCGTATGAATTGTACTATTTATGGTTGAAAATTACTACGTCTGAAGAAAAAATAGTATACTTTATTCGGCAAGTAATATACTATTGCTATGTTTAGTAGTGATAGTTACATAATTTTATTTTCGACTTACATTCTTTTGGTTATTGCTTTAATGACATACACCATTTTTGTCCTTTTTTTTGTGTATTTTCGATCAAATCATCAAAAATAAAAAAATTGAAAATACATACCTAAGTCTAATAATATTTTTATCGTTTTCACCAATAAATTATATACCCACTGAAAAACAGTTTGACTTAAAATTTATATTAGACTTTAGTTTTTAAAATTAGTCTTTGAACTTTAAAATTAACTTTTATACAAAATGAATAAAAATGACCTTCATCGTTTCTGTAGTGTAGGCTTCAATTGTTTCTTTACAGTAAGTGTTCAATGTATTGAACAATGATACAATCTATCCTGAAAGCTGCGAATAGAATTGTTAATAATTTCTACAGTAATGAACTAAATTTCAAGACGTATGCGATCTCTTAAACCATTTAGGTTATTTGGTCTGTTAATATAAACGTGGTTTTTTAAGTAACCCTACAGAAAAAAATCAAGTGGTGTTAAATCGGGTGATCTTGCTGGCCATTGTATCATACCTCTTCAACCAATGAATCTCTGAGGTAAAATTGCATTTAAATATTGCCTAACGTCCCTTTGATAATGTGGAGGTGTACCATATAGTGGTTGAAAATATGCATTCATGTTTGCAAACAAACGGTTGATTTCAGGTTTAATTGATTTTGGAGAAGGTCGAGTTATTTAGCTTCGGTCAGCGTATCTTCAATAAAAGAAGTGCCAATTAAATGGTTTTTTACCTAACCAACCCAGACATTATTTTTTTTCTGGATATGGTATATGAACCTCCTCCATCCAGTGAGTGCGGATCAGATTACAATCTGACCAGTATCAAGAATTAGGTCTGTTCACATAACCATTTAAACAGTATGTGGCTTTATCACTGAATACAACAAAATCTAAAGAAATATGTTGCGTCTTTATTTTCTCTGTTACCATTTCACAAAATTCTAATCGTCGACAAAATCATCTTCAGATAATTCTTGGTGGATCTGAACTTTGTCTGGATGAAATTTATTTTCATGTTAAATAAACTGTACAGACTTTCTACTAATGTCATGATAAGTTAACTCTACTAATGCCATGATAACACGTTAAATAGGATATCTAAAGTTTTATTGTCATTAGTTACTGTTTTCGGTCTACCAGACCTTGGACAATCCTTTAAACTACGATCATATTTCTTTGTTATTCTGGATACTGTTGATCTCCTTATAGAGTTCAGGGTTTAAATCATTAAAAAGATTACTTGCTACTTCATACGTTTGTTTTTGATCACCAAATCCAACTTATGAATTAGTTGGATTTGAATTACTTGTACCTACTTGAATTCTTTCTTTTTTCTGATCAATTTGCCATTATTATTTTACTTTTTAAAGTCTGTAGGTATCAATTTTTAAATAATTAGTTTTGACAGTTTGTAGATAGACAAATAATACTGATGTTTTTTACTATCTCAATGCCTACTAATATTTTTGTCTTATGTTAAAGAACTACCGTCAAATTCAGACCAGAGGTGGTAAAGTAGAGATAACCCATTTAACACATCGCACCCTCAGTAATATAGAGGCACAATTCAAAAAAGTAGATTTGTGGGAAATCTCATTTAAAGATTCTGGTATCCGACATTACAGCTATTGTTTGAAATAAAATGCTTATTATTTAAGTTATAAATATGAAATTTGGCAGATTTGTTATTTGATAACTGCACTAAAAATTGCAATGAGGAAAAAATATAATATAAATAAATTCTATTAATTACAAGGAATGGAAATAACTACTTTCGAGTTAGTCCCGTATAGTATAAAAAACCATAACAGAAATAAGGAACTATTTAAGTTTGATCCCTTATATTATTAGTGTCCCTGCCACTGTTTAATTTTTAATCGTAAATGGTACTCTATATCACCAATCCCAACCGATGTTTGAATTTAATGTTTCTGTTTTATAAATAAAATATCAGGTAAAATAATAGTAATACTTTATTAATCAGTGCAAAATATAACAATAATCTAAAAAAAATTAAAAACAAGAGTTAAACATAATAAGATAGCTTTAATATTGTCACATTTATGAGTTAAACGTTTTAATTCCAAATAAAACTTACAAGTAGGAACTCCTCAATTTTTACATTGTCGTTTACTTAATACTTAATTGTGTATCACAATATCTCCACAGTAAACTTAAAAAATTATACATAACAAAAAAACATTCAATCCTCCATTCTAAACTTCGAAAACTGCGCATAACAAAAAAATTCATTCTAAAAAATAAAGTCAAAACTTAATTATTTTAATTTGGCTATGTACTCAGTCTACACAAAATAATGTTGAAATCCCAAAGATTAGTAATATTAAGACAACATGTTGTTATAATAAGACGCATAGTATGGATCTATCAATTGTTTATTAATAAGATCCTTAAGATCATTCTTTTTAGCACAACTAAGTGGAAGTGCCTGGAGGTAAGCTTTCTGTATGTTTATTTCTTTAATATTTGGTATTCTCTTCCTCTTATCACGAACATTAACTTATTTAAACTCATCCTTATATGAGCACTTGTAATAAAACGAAAATGGGTCTTCTTTGGTACATTTCAGTACTTTAATACTATTCCATACAAGATTATTTTTCTGTTCATCTGTATTAAAATTATAGCCCCAATTTTCTTGTAATTTCTGAAGATCGTAAAAAACGTTGTAAGTTAAACTGTGAACTATAAATGAAGCACCAGTTTTCCTTGCTCTTTTGATTGCTGATATGTATTGAACAGGAGAGTATATTGGGCCAGTTTTCCTATCTCTAGCTATCTGCATTTGTATCAAACTATGCACGTTATCAGCTTCGTTCTGAGTGTGCCCTTTTATGAGATATTTGTGAGTTATCGACGACAAATTTTTAGATTGGCAACAGCGTATAAGTATAAGCATGTAAGATATTTATTTTTGTTTTGCCCACAACAGTTATCGGAAAAAATGTTATATTTACTTCCCTGTCACCAGCTTTATCAGACACCATCTGTAAATAATGGAAAACACAGCTCCCTATCTCTGTAGCGCCTCTTTTCGCTTGAGTCTCGTCCCAAAAATAACAATGGACATTTTCATAGCCTTTAGAGATGTCCATTGTTGACACATCGTTTTCGTGAATTTTTTTTAATTCCGTCATAGTGAAATTGTAACTATTTAATTTAGATTTGTAATATAATGCTGATGTTTCACCGTTAGGACTTTGCATAATGGCTTGTACATCGTAACATACACAAATATTGCACTCATCAATGTTCTTTCTGTCATTCTTTTTTTCCTCCCTGCATAACTTCTTTTTTCCAAATGCGTATGATATTGATCCCTAAGATTCTGTTTTAGTGGTTCAGTAGAATTTTGGAACTGCAGGCAAAGATCGCATTGATCTTTTTTGGGTTGATAAAAGCCAAGGTTAGATTTTGTCTTAAAAATTTCATAAAATGTGTGATATAGTCCAGCCGGGCGAGACCTTTCCTCTTCCAGTACTTCAAAATCTCTAAAGAGCTCTGCAATACTTTTACCACTACTGATGTACTCTCTAGAGGTAGATGCTCTTAGATAATATGACTCAATGCGGGGTATAGAGTTGATGAAGTTGGTGATGTCATTTATAAGCTCATCACTTACACTTTTATGACTATTGAGTTTGCCGCGTTGGTTATCTTTTATGAAGCCCCCAGTTTTTCTATTATCTTCATGTACATTTCGAATCATCTTATGAGAAATATTAATAGTATTAATAAAAAAGCTTTTGCATACCCTCACTCTTTCGTTGTCTACGGAAAAATAAAATGTATGGTGTGTATTTCGTGGTTTTTCGGCATTGGTATACTTGTACCTAGGTGTAATCTGTGCGCTATTAGACAAAACATACATTCTTTGTAATTATCTATCCCCTAATGCCCAAAATGCACTAAATAATTTCAACCTTTTGGAATCATCGATTCGCTCACTGCATTTTAATCTACATTTTTGGCCACAAGGTGGTTTCATATTACGTGCAGGAACCAATTTCTTCGAATGTATAGCTACATAGCTTTGACCCAAGTTTCGTTTCATTTTTTGCGTGTTTTGTATCCATTTGGTTGGATCTGCTTTACGTTTTCTTGATTGTCTTTGAATGTTATCATTTGTCATAGTTACATTGTTTGTACCAATCGAAGTTAGAGTTGCTGTGATCCGTGGACGTCGACGAAAATGTTCTTGTTTGTAAGTGGGATCGTCATCACTGAGGTCTACGTCGCTTTCCTCTGAATGTATTGGAGACATTATGTAACTACCTACTGTTCTTTATCTAACTGATGGCAACTCATCGCATCTCGATCAGGATGGCATGGAAATATTGGCTTTAGACGTACCTGGCTGAGGAACGAACTCGCCGCAAATCGGATCAATTAAAAAAATAGTTAAAATTTTCATGTAAATAAGGGCCAATTACAAAGTTCGCCATCAACAATAAAACAATTTACGTACTATAATGAACCAATAAGATATGATTCCGTATAACATCTCTACTTTTTGGCAATATAGCGAGCTATTATGAATTAAACCCAATTATGAATTACATTTTACATAATATAAGGGCTAAACTAAAAATTGTTCTACATAATAAAAAATGTTAACATACAAACTCACCAGGATTTTTGTCATAGAAGGGCACAAACAGGAATCGCACGACGTTTGAACAGTCCGCCTTTGACGACTATGGGCACGTTACTGATTGTCACCTTGTAGCAGTAAAAACAATAGGTTGGCGTGGAGAGTAAGAGAGAGGCACAAATATATTTACCGAGCAACTAATGTCCTATTTCTCTCTCTGTCAGCGCTAACCGGTAGAGAATTTAATTTTGTGCCCATAGCATCTAAAATCTCAATTTACCAAAATTTTGAGTTGATCCCTTATATTACTGAGGGTGCGACATGGTTACCACACTTTCAGTGTATTTTAGTTCAACTGAATATTTTTAATAAAGTTTTTTTAGTTATTTGGTTAATTATTTATTATTGCGTCAAGTTACTATCATTTTTGAAAAGAAGAGAAATAAGCTTTTGTGACACATCACTTAACCTATAGCATTTTTCATATAAAAAAGATTGCACGTCATTTAAGATTTACGTCGTCAGAATCCCACAGCGTTGCCAAAACATCAGAATAGTTAGTAAGAGGAATTTTTAAAATATCAACTATTTGTCAAACTACTATATTAACAGTAAATACACTTAGTTTTAAGAATATTGTTTTAAGACTACTGCAACACATTAAAATACATAGGAAAACATTTTAATACAAAATTATATAAGTATTCTAAATTTTAAACTTACCTCTTTTAGGGCTTTAATAGTAAAAACGTCCCGCCATTATTTCTTGTTCAAAATAATATATCTTACATGAAAGCTTATCAGCTTTCCACAGACTATTTATTTGTTTTAGCATAATATCACAATTACAATACACAACAATAATCAGTTTTTAAAGCTATTAAACTAAATTTAATATGTATTTATAAATACAATTCATTAATATAAATTATATTATGATCAAATTGTGAAAGAAATCAAAACATAAACAAGATTCCTACTCTAAAAAAGCGGAAACACTTAACACACTTTTGCCACGCGCTAAACTGTCAATAAGATTTGAAGTATTTTCGTATCAGTTGCGTACAATTGTCTAATATATTTAATTAACATTATTATTTTATGGAATATTAGACTTAAAAAGTTATTTCATAAAATTTATATTATTAATAATAACAAATGTTTTTGGCTATTAAATTAATATAATTCTACAATTTTCAATATAATGATGATTACATTTTTCTGATTATTACACCATGTTGACGCCTATGAAAGATCGAGCAGTTCCGTATGGGTTTCGTATTATTAGCTGTGTTAGGAAAATTTAAACTCCAAGGTTGATGTTCTGAAAATTTTAAGACGTCACTTTGTATAAATCGTGACGTGCAAGTGTTTTACTTTGAAAAATGGTATACGTACCTATTTAAAAAATTTAAGATGGCGGCGATGCTGGAAACGATGACGTCATACAAACTTGAGTTATTTTGTAAAACATGCAGAATATAATACCATTTAGTATGTATCCCGTATATACGAAGACATAACAACAACTATAGAAGAAAAGATATCAAAATTAACGCTAATAATCGGAGACTTCAATGCCAAAATAGGAGAACAACTATATAAAGAAGAAGACAAAGTAGGACACCATGGATACGGCAAAAGAAATGATAGAGAACACACATTTATGAATTATTTGGAGCAGAAGCAACTATATGCAATGAATACGTTCTTTAAGAAAAAACTCCAAAAAAATGGACATGGATTAGTCTCAATGGTAAAACTAAAAACGAAATTAATTATATTCTTTCAACTCAAAAATCCATGGTTAAAGACGTAACAGCCCTAAATCGCTTCTTAACTGGTAGCGACCATAGACTAGTCCGAGCCAAGCTGATGATTGATAGTAGATTTGAAACAAGAAAGAAAATGGAAAATAATCAGAAAGTAGACATAGAAAAACTAAAACAAGAAAAACAGACGTACGAAGAGAGTATAAAGGAAATATTGCCGACCAAGGAAGATATAAAACACAAACACATCGATGAAATAAACATGATATTTACTGAAACTCTAATGAAAGTGGGAAAAGAAATAGCACAGACACCAACAAAAAAAGAAAGTTTCATATCCCAGGAAACAAAGATTCTTATGAACACAAGTAGAACATTACTAGAACAAGAGGACAGAAATAAAATGGAATACAAAGAAATAAACCAAACTATTAGAAAAAATGTCAAGGAGTGTAAACGGAGAGTATAGGAAGAAAAGGTAAAGAAAACAATTGAAAAAAATAGAAACATGAAGTGCTTAAAGTAGAACCTGGGAAACATACAAATAAACAGCATAAAGAACGAAGAAGGAGTGGAGACCAACAATATAAAAGATATTTTACAATAAACGCACGAATATTATACAAATCTCTATAAAATTGAACAAAAACTAACCCAAGAAATCCGTAATCAGTTATAACTGAAAATAAAGAACATTAACTTTGACTTACAACCAGAAATCAGTAAAAATGACATAAAAAAGGCACTCAAAGAAATGAAGAATAACAAATCTCCTGGGATAGATGAAATAACTGTGAAAATGCTAAGAAATGGGGGGAAACTACAGTAGAAGTCCTTTATGGATAATAAAATATTGAACACAAAACAAATACCCACCACATGGAACGAGGCAATAACGCTATTACTATTTAAGAAAGGCGATAGAAAAGATCTGAAAAACTATAGGCCGATAACGCTACTTAATGTAATGTACGAACTGTTAACTAAACTACTAACAAAAAAATTAACAACTAAGTTAAAAAATTACCAGTCAAGAGAGCAAGCCGGTTTTAGAAAAGGATTCAGTACAAGCGACAATCTGTTTACGGTAAAAATATTAATTGAAGAGGCCAACGAATATCAAATCCCAATGAATATGGCATTTGTAGACTTTGAAAAAGCATTCGATAAGCTGGAACATTGGGCAGTAAAGAACTCTTTACAAAATGGGAGAATAGAATATAGATATACGGACTTACTTTCCAATATATATATATATATATATATAATATATATGATCAATCAACATCCACTAAAATAGTTGAATGAACGGAGCCTATTAAGATACGGCGAGGAGTCAGACAGGGTGACAATATATCACCCAAACTACTCAATCAAGCTTTTGAAGACGTTATGAGAAAATTACAATGAGAAAAACCGGGTATTAACATAAATGGCCAATACTTCAATCACTTAATATATGCAGACGACATTGTATTAATAACAGATAAAAGGGAAGAATTACAAATTATGATGGATGAATTAAATAGCGAATCAACAAAAATAGCCTACAAATGAATTATAATAAAACGAAAATTATGACCAACCAACCAGAAGAATTAATAATTACAATTGCACAAACAACTATAGAACAAATAAAAAAATATGTATATTTGGGACAACTAGTTAAATTAAATAAAGAAAATCAGACCGGAGAAATAAAGGGAAGGATACGGTTGGCTTGAGTATCCTTCGGAAAACTTTCCTATATACTAAAAAACAGAAAATACCCCCAATATTTAAAAACAAGAGTCATCAACCAATGTATACTTCCGGTTCTTACCTACGGTTCTCAAACTTGGAGATTTACAAAGCAAAACATGGAAAAAAAGCAAATACCCAAAGAGCCATGGAAAGGCAAATGCTGAACATTAGGACATTAGGACATCAGACAAGAAAAGAAATACTTGGATCCGCAACAAAACAAAAGTGACCGATATATCAACGCAGATAGCAAACTTTAGTGGAAGTTTGCTGGACATACCATAAGATAGAAAGACAACAGATGGAATAAGATGATTATACACTGGAGACAATATAGTTACAAACGAAAAAGAGGAAGGCCACAAATGAGATGGTCAGATGACTTGAAGAAACACGCAGGCCCGAAATAGATACAAACTGTCTACAATAGAGAGATGTGGAGAAAAAGGAGGCCTATGTCCAAAATTGGACAGCAAAGGCCGTACAGATAGATAGTATGTATCCCAAAATTTCATTATTTTAAATTTATTCCTTTCAATGATATAGTCTTGTTGGCAAACTTTTTCGCAACCCTGTACATTTTAACGTACAAGGTTTTAAAATGATATTGCCAATATTGTTGAGTTGCATTCCTGGGACGACTTTATTGAAAGATAGTTCATTCGATTACATGAAATTAACTTTAACTTGACCCTTTAATCGTCAGAAAAAATCATAGCATGTGATTTGACTTTAAAAAAACAACCACATGCAAAGATTACAGTAAAATTCTCCTGTTAGTGATTTTATAGTAAATCGTGAGGAAAAAATCAGAAAGAGACCCTCATGATACTATCCCGACTTGGTAAGTATTTGGTTCAATAAACACCAAACTGTGATTTTATATGTATGTTATTTAAAAACATAAACGATGTATCCTCGATATTTTATTGACTATTTTGTTGTTTATAAGTAATAATTAAAATAATATATTGTTTGTTTTCTAATTTGCCTGTCTGACTGGTGAAATATTTCGGGAAGATTAGAGGAAAAATGCCACAGAACTAAAAAAAGGCACAGAGGGAAACCGTGTCAAACTCGGCCAATAAAGCGATACTCAAAGTTTGAAGAGAGTAGCTATCATAAACTGTTTTGCCGACGGTCACTCTAACCTCCAAACCTTAAAAAAGAAAAGCACAGGATAGAGATAAATTAGCAAACGTCATCTCCAATCTCCATTAGAGACGCCATCTAAAGAAGAACAATTTGATGTTACTAATTCTGGAAGAATTTGTTCACAATAGTCATTTGCATTTCATCCGTACAATTTAAAAGTAACGTCTCCTGACATTACACATGAAAACATACCTACTAAGAATAATGAACGAATTCAATTATCTAGCCAGTTGATTGTTCATCGTCGAATAACTTAAATGAAACGGCAGTGTACGGAGCAAAAACCCCTTACAGCCCCTTCTTTTGCGTCGGTGCTTCATTCTAGATCTAAATACCTTTCCACATTCACATTAGAACACATTCTAAACTATGAAAATTGCCTTCACCCTCCTTTCGGCTGCATTCATCCTAATCTGCTCTATTATTTATTTCAGTGTGCACTAACTACAAAAGGGGTAGAAAGGGCGCAGGAGTGGATTCTCTCATTTCTTACATCTTGAACAGTTAATTATAGATAATAGTCGTAAATTATGCGGAATGCGCCATTTTTCAAGTAAAACAGTAATATTTACCAAGTATACCAATATCTCCAATCAATACAAATATTTCCTTTACTCTTCGCGTATTTCATATTATATAGACAGAATTTTAAAAGTGTTTATTTACTGTAATTAGTTTTTGTTTATATTGGATTAAGTCAAAATTTATTGTAACGAAAGTTACATCTTATAATTGTTGTTTGACGTTTCGACCCCACTCCGAAAATTGTTTTCAAAAAAGAATATTTTAAAAATATGAGCTTCTATTATAACCAAAAATTGTTTTTGGAAAAAGACACAGAAAAAGTAAGAATATATTTATTAACTGACATTTTAATTCATAGCTACATCTTTTTATTAAAAATTGTTGCTTGTTACACCAATATATGAAGTGTTTTCCTGGTCGTAAACGCTTTGGTAAGTGTCGGAGCATCTTTATCCCGTTTATCTGTGGATGATCTCAACATATCATTCCAACAAGGTGCAGCAGCATTAATATTAAAAAAAAAAATAAATCACGAATCTTCTACCGTAAGAGGATCTTCAGAATTAGATAAGGATTATTTGATACAAATTTACAAAATACAAAAACTAGAAGTAGTTATGAAAAAATGGGATTTATCAATAGGATGTGTATGTTGCTTTCTGTATATACACGTTACGTATGAATATACGTTCTATCTAGAACCCGTTAATTTCAGTCTTTCGTCTTGGTATGTATATTAAGAGAGACCAATGAGAAGCAAGGAGACTGTATAAAACTCTAAAATAAGTCAAATCAAGAAAACATCATAAATACATTTAATTGTAAATAATAAATAGAGGGAATAAAATCTCACATAATAAGACAAAAAAATCTTAAAGGAAGTATACTCGTATACAGACAAAAAGATGATCGAAGACTGATTGGAGGGAAGCATGAAAACAAAACGACTTTCCTACTATTTAATAATTTTTATTTGTAGCCCTATTAAATTATTTAATAAGAATAGTTCATCAGAATAACCAATTCTTAGAATAAAAATAAAAACCAAAATAATCACAGTTAATTTTGCCTTTGACATGGTAGAATTTGACAAAATCCTGGAAGCACTACAGGCATGCCGCATTGACTACCGATATACAAGGTTAATTTACAATACATACAAGAACGCAACTATATCTACATGTGAAACTACATGAAAACACGGATCATATCCCAATCGGCAGAGGAGTCCGACAGGGTGATACCTTATTGCCTAAACTGTTTACTGCAGTACTAGAATATGCTTGTAAAAAAACTTAAATTGGGAGAGAAATGCCTGAACATGGACGATAGAAGGTTAACAAATTTAAACTTCACAGACGACAGAATTTTGTTCTGGGACAACCTCAATGAGATATGTACGGTGCTACATGAACTTCAGTTAGTGTGTGCTAGTGTGGGTCTTAAAATAAACATCTCCAAAACAAAATGCATGACAAACCTAGTAACTAGCGAAAATATCAATATTGGAGACAACGAAGTAGAGCTGGTGGAAAAATGCTTATATCTTGGACACGAAATAATGATCACAAGAGACAACTAAACATGCGAACTACGAAGAAAAATAAAACTAGCATGGGCAGCCTATGGAAAACTCAAAGACATCTTTAAAAACGATATACCAATTTCTTTAAAACGTAAAACGTTTGAGCAATGTGTGTTGCCTGTGATGACCTATGGTGCCGAAACTTTGACATTGACAGCTACAAGCTCTAAAACGCTCAAAGGAAAATGGAAAGGTCAATGCTGAGTATATCGCTTCGTAACCGAGTTGGAAATTAAGACTTAAGATGAAGAACAGGAGTTACCAATGTAATTTCCCGAATTGCCACACTGAAATGGAACTGTACCGGACACGTCGCTCGAATCAGTGATAAAAGGTGGACGAAGAGATTGCTTGAGTGGAGGCCGAGGTTAGACAAAAGAAGTAGAGAAAGACTCTCTACTGGTTGGACTGACGATCTCAAGAAAATGTTAAGAAATTGAATGAAAAGTGCTCAAGATAGAGCACAATGGACAAAAATTAGATAAGCCTATATCCAGCAGTGAACGCAAAGGGCTGGGTGATGATGATGATGAATTTAGGCCCTGCTTTATTGTTTGTATTCTATTTCTAAAGGGTATTTTAATAAGGAATTTCGAATTTCGACAGATGGTGGCAGCCATATTGTTGATATTACATCTGTCAAATTGATTGTCATTTATTTACTGTTTTTGAACACGTTTACAACACTTTTAGGACGACAAAATCCACACCTATGGTTTTGAAAATTAGCGAATAGATTTGGAAATCAACGAAGAATAGATTTTTGTCAACGTTTTCGAGAAGATAATCTTAATATTGTCTTTATATCTGATGAAAATTGTTTCCTGCTTGATGCAAATCATCTAAAAGTCCTAATAAAGAGAAAATGTTACCGTTCAAATTTCCAAATTTTCCACTAAAATAATGATTTGGGGAGCAATATCTTAACGTCTTGCTATACTTCTCTGTATAGTTAATGGTACTGTTGATAGTGCGAAATATTGTGATATCCTAAATAGTTTTCTTCTTAAAACGGCTCATGTTTTATATCCAGAGGGGTGGCGTTTTCAGCAAGATAACGCAAAATGCTATATTTCTGCTTATACTCAAGCTTGGATGAAAGAACACGAATTGGCAACAATTCCGTAGCCAGTAGCATCTCCAGATCTTAGCCCCATTGAAAACATATGCGGACATATGAAGATTGAAGTGGAACGAGCACCGTCACAAGATAAAGAAGGTTTGATTCGGTCAGTTTTACAGGCCTGGAACACCATTACCGAAAATTATGGCCTTGACCTAGTTTCAGGTATACCTGGACGTTTAGTTAAGTGTTTAGGTTTAAATGGAGTTTGTATAAGTAAATGAGATGAATTTTCTGTTGAAATTTTATATTTCAGGTGATAGAAATAAATACCGTAAAATTATAATTCTGCTTTCTTTTTCCGGATACTTTCTAGACGGACTATACTATAGTATAAATTAATCCACACTAATCAACATGAGTTATTTTATTCTAGATACTGTATTTATTCATTTCTGTCTCTTTTGTTGCCAGTTTTCGCAGCGGTGTTATTAATATGGTGTTATTATCTATTTTTAGGTACCTTCATAGCGTCTAGCAATATTAGTTTTATAAAGCTGCGATAGCTTCCTGATTTGTTATGGTTTTTTCACTATTATTGTTGATTATCTGAGTTATTTTGAGTATTTTGAAACAAAAAAAAGCATTTTGGGATTTCTTAGCTAAAAATCAAAGCGACAAATGTGTAGTATTTTTGATTTAATTCGTGGTTTACTCAGCTTAAAAAGTAGTTTGTATAACGATATCAAACGTTAGCTCAAAATCAAGTACTAGAAGTTATATACATAGTTAAAGAAGGTAATTAATAACGTCTTTATTTTGTTACGGCACTGTAAACTACTAAAGCCATATACAGGGGGTCGTTAATTCCACCAGGGGTCGGACTGGGGTTTGTTCGGTTTACCTCTGTGTGGTGACAAGTCCTCGTTCCTCGACGAATTCATTCCCGATGATATAAAATTTTATATACGGCACAATAGTTTATTGTACAGGCATATAAAGAAAGACGGTTAATGTTTTCAATAACACACAGTAGGAATTCCTGGTTTCGATCGGGTGTAAGGGTGAGGATTTTGATATAATTGGAGTGATACATTTGTTAAAACTTTTTTTCGGGCTGTCGGTTTTTGTCATTGAAGTAGGGTAAATCGCCCAGTTAGCCGGCCACTACCAGTTCTCGGTCATTTTCAGACAATATAGTGAATAAATTAGAAGTTTTGAGTGGAACCGCGATTTCTGAGATATACCTCACTTCAGACTCCCTTTACCCCCCACTTCGCACTAAACGCCATTTTTGCAAGCTTGCGTATGTAAAACAAACGTCATTTAAAAGTTGGCTATGGACGAAGATGTATACATGTGGTCGTTATTTAAAAATTTGTTAGTGTGCACCCCATGCGGAAATAGTGATTATTTTGTAAAATACTGATTCTAAAGGTAAGTTTTTATTATTTTTAGATAAGTAATATGTTCAGCTATTGTTATATTTAGAGCCAAACTGATAAATCATGAATTTTAAATGTTTTGTTTGGTGGCCGGTAAACTGGCTTAATTAAAACTGTCAAACCATTTCTCGACCGAGGTGGCCGAGAGCCGGTCTTAAAAGCAAAATATTGTTTGTCTTCGTTTGTGTCACGACTTGATAATAAGTCGTAACCATTTTACCGGCGTATGTAAGACAGTTAGTACTACAAAATAGCCAGTTTTCGGCCGGGCTATCTAAAAAAACGCGGCAAATAAAAAAGTTTAAACTAGCGACCGAGAAAAGGTAAATTGGCCCTTTCTCGGCCATTAACTTTAACTTTAAAGGTTTGATTTGTTTTTAATTATTTTGTATCTAACTACGTGTTCTTTTAAATAAATTTGGGAATCCCCAAAACTGAAAAATATAATTTGACGCAAAATACTTACTAAATTATTCTTTTCCAGATGGCCACCACTAAGCACAGCAAAAAATTAAATATGTCAACGCAGGCAAGAAAACTGTTCCGGTACTCGGAAGAAAATTTAATGCTTGCACTAAATTCTGTAAGAGAGGGCAAAATGAGCACAAGAACGGCTGCGAAACATTATAGTGTGCCCAGGACCACTCTCCAAGACAGGGTGTCGGGGTAAACCCCAGACAATTTACGTAAAACGGGCCCAGAGCCAATCATGACTGTCGAAGGAGAAAAACGCATTAGGGATTGGGTCATAAGTCTGGCCAAGTGTGGATTCCCAATAAAAAAGCAAGAACTAATAGAAACAGTAACTAAAATAGCAACAGAAAACGGAAAAATTGAAAAATTCAAAAATGACAGGCCTGGAGAAAAATGGTATATGTGTTTCATCAAACGGCACCCAGAAATACGATTACGTGAGTCCGAGAGTATTAACAAAGCGAGGGCAGTCATCACGAAAGAATATATTAAGTCCTGGTTTTCAGAACTAGAACAGTTCTTAAAAGAAAACAATATTATGGATATCATGGAAGACCCTTCCCGAATTTTTAATGGCGATGAATCAGGTTTTTCATTGTGTCCGAAAACCGGAAAAGTTCTTGCTCCCCGTGGATATAAAAACGTTTATTCAATTAAACAAGGCAACGAAAAAGAAACATTAACAGTGCTCGTAACATTTAATGCCAGTGGTAATATATGTCCTCCACTTGTTGTTTTTCCTTACGTGAGGCCTCCGAAAGCATTGATAAATAATATGCCAGAGAATTGGGTGCTGGGAAAATCTGAAAGTGGGTGGATGAAAAGCGACGTGTTTTACGAATATATCTGCAATGATTTTAACCAGTGGCTTAAAGACAATAATATTAAGAAGCCAATAATATTGTTTATTGATGGACACAGATCACACCTTAATATATTTCTGAGTGAATTTTGTGAAAAAAATGGAGTAGTTTTGTATGCACTTCCTCCAAACACTACTCACATCCTACAACCGGCTGATGTTAGTGTGTTTAGGCCATTAAAACATGAATGGAAGAAGACCATTCGACTATGGCAAAGTGAACAAGACGTGAATACCGCTGTCACAAAGATAAATTTTTGTCAAGTATTTCAGCAGGCGTTAGATAAAGCAGATATGCAACCATGTATTAAAAATGGCTTCCGAAAGTGTGGCTTGTTTCCTTTGAATCCAAACAATGTTGACTACACTAAATGTGTAAAAAATGAATTAGAAAGAAAACACGATAGCATGGAGCATGCAGAAAAAATAAGCTGTGAGGAAGCCCAAGCAGCAAAAAAAGTCATTAAAATTTTAGAAAAGAAATTAAAAAATAGTGGTATTAACACGGACATAATTTATAAAGCAATAAATGATATAACATTTGGTGTTAACAATGACGGAAATGTGAGACAAGAACAAAAAAAGATACATGTTATAAGCAATATTACCATCAATAAGCAGGATACGATTGCGGATAATCTAAATACTTTTCCTTTGGAAGTAGGAACCGTAGTACCTATGGAGTCACTGCAGATTATTCCTGTTGAAGAAATAAATCTAATGGCATTCGATAATATCTCTATAAATCAGTTTTTTGAAGAACCCCAACACGAAGTACTAAATACTGACAAATATGATGCTTGTGAAATGGAAGCGTTGAATGGCGATTGTGCTCGTTATTGTACTATAGAACAAACTAATAATGGCGAACAGAAAACTGACAAAGAAAGCGTTAATATTGAACAAAAGGTTGAGCAGGACAAAGACAAAACTAAGGAGAAATCGGAAGAACTAAAGGAAAATATTGATCCAGATAGTCAAAACGACAAAAGTAACATTGAAGGAATGGATGAAAATGACTCAGTAAATGATAAAAACGAACAGCCAGAAAAGGAAAATGAATATACCACTAAAAATAAAACAACGGAAATTCAATATAAAGAAGAAGAAGAGAGATTTGTGAAAGAGAAAGGCAAAATGCATGAAAAATCTGAACAAAAAAAAGAAATTACCGATCTAGATGTTCAAAATGAAAAAGATGACACTACACAGAAAAATGAAACAATAAATGATAAATTGGAGCAGGCAGAAGAAACAGAGGTACCAGCTTATAAAAAAGAAGAGACAAATTTAAAGACGCAAGAGAACGAGCAAAGTAATAAAACGGAATTGGCAGGAATTAAAAACAAAGAAAGAGATAAAGAAAAATGTGTATCGATAAATGTCGAAACATTTTATACGAAAAAGGAAGTAAGAACGCCATTAAAGAATCTACAAACTGAAGCTGAAACTAAGGACTACGCACCAAAATGGTCCCAAGAAAAAACCCCTACAAAAACTGTGGAAGTTAAAGAAGTGTTAAGCCCATTTTCTCGTCATCTCAGATTTCCGGAGCCTATAAAAAAAGGTTCGGAAAATAAAAAGAAAGAAAAATTGCCGAGTGCTATCTCGTCCAAAGCGTGGAGAAAACATATCGAAAAGCAAGAGCAAGAGAAAAAGAACAAACAAGAAGCGCAACAGAAGAAAAAAGATGAAAGAAAGGAAAAACAAAGTACAAATAGTTCGAAAAAAAATAAAACAGCAAAAAAAAATGTATCCAAGAAATTGAAACTGATGTGTTCTCTTTGCGAAGACGAATTAATAAGTGATACAGAAAATGATTTGTTGAAAAACTTAGGTTGTGATATATGCCCTAAGTGGTTTCATTTAGCTTGCACTGAGTTATCTCATTTATCGTATGATGAAGCTGCAATCAAAAATTTTGTATGTAGTTCGCGCAAATGAGTTTAAAGACAATCAATGCAACTTTAAAAGTATTACTACTGTTTTGAAGAATACCTATACTTATTTTTGTTTAGTTTCAAAGTGTTTTTTGTATTTGTTAGTTTTAAAAATGTAGTGTATGCTTGAGCATATTTTACCGCTTACATGCAATAAAGTTGCTAGGTATTTTGTTATTATTTTCTACTTTTATTTCAATGTTTAATTAACATGGTCGAAAAAAGGGGGTTTTCGGCCACCCGACCGAAAACCGGCATGTCCATGGCCGAGAAAAAAACCACGTGGCCGAGAACTGGCAAAAAGCACATTTTTAATATTTTATTTAAGGAAAGGAAACTAAATAGATTTCTCATTTTTGAATGGACATAAATTAGTTTAGTATACTACAGGCTATCAGATAAAATGATCAAATTTAGAATTAAATCAATCAGGTCTTTTTAAACGTCGGTTTAATGGGAAAATTCAGTTAAGTGGCCGACAACTGGGCAATTCACCCTATCCTCGTCTATGAAGCTTAAACACAAATGTTGACTCGATGAAGGGGGACACAACAAATAAGTTTGTTGTGTCATTTTCATTCAATTGGTAAAGGAAGTATCTCGATCAAGATTTAGTATGAGGAAAAATAAAATAATTTAGAAAGGTTCTAAAACTGTTTTTCTTGTTGCATGTCTAAGTTATATACAGTGTGTCAGTGTTAAAACTTACAGTGGGCTATATCTCACGAACAAAAACTGATATTGAAAAATGTTTGAGACCGTTTCTAGGATAGTAAAGGGGAACTAAAATGACATGAAAGAGAACTCATTCCCATCAACCCCCTAGGCACCACCCACCACAACCAAAAAAGTTTTAATTCCAAACCCCTATTGTGATACATCATTAAAAAGGCTATAAAAAATGCTATCCAATGGTATAAGTAATAATTATACAGAATGAAGTATCACTCAAGAAACGACAGTGTTGTTTATTTACATTACTATTCAGCAAGTACATTCATCAGTGAAACAAATATTTTTTAACATTCTCAATTCAATGCGAATTCTTTCAGTCATGAGTTTACAAAAGTCAATTCATCGGTCTGGATCATCATCGTCTAGCTCTTAAAGAATTTACGTTTTTATATGGATGACACTTATGTAATTTCAACACCTTTCTAAACAACTCATGTGAATCTCCTGTCATTGCAGATAGTTGACGCGTTGATGCAGTAGGCTCTATTACAACATTTCAAAGGACCTCAATTTGGGATGCTTCATTCAGTAATCTTGGGGCATCCCTTTTTTATTTTGCACTGATCCCGTTTCTCTAAACTTTTCAACTGTGCCTTTTTAATTAAATCGCGGACGTCCAGTGTGATTTACATTTTTGTCCGGATGCCTTTCACGAAATATTTGAGCTGTTCGTATATAACACTGGTTCTGGAAGGCAAATATGAAAATGATCTCCACGCGTTCAAGTATACTGTAAACAATCTTGACAACTAAATAAATAAATAAATGACAGTATGGACTATATAAATGAGGCGTTCAGAACCATAGTGGATCATGTCCATAATACATAAGTCAGAGATATTTAGAGTTAAAGTTAGCAAGCTAACTGAAATGGTGGAAAAAAATGGATTAAAAAGCGAAGTATCACAAAACTGGAATTTTAGTTACAAAAAATAGCAATAAATAAAAAACTTATAGCACCAATGTTCAATAATACTCTCACAACTTAAGTGGCATTAGTTTTAATCATCATAGACCAGTTCATGATCGTCTATGTCGTCTTCTTCATCTTGTTGCTGGATTCGTGAACGGGTTTCTGTGTTGATGCAAAGATCTTTAAAATGATAGTGTGTAATTGGTAGCTGATATGGGAGGAGAGACAGCATGACTTTTTTCTTTGCTTCTGTCATGAGTCTAGGTGTGGAGTACAGATGACTTTAGTAACAATGAGACATTTGTTTTGGCCATTAAGACAGTAAAAAACGGAAAATCTTCATTCAGCGTAGATTTGTACTTCAAAACCCAGGGATCTTCTCTCGAGTACCTCATCCATCTCATTTCTAACCACTTCACAGGTACTCCATCACTATCTTTTTCTATGTTCTTTGAATGTGCTTGTAAACACAAGAGTCTTGAGAGTATCTTAAGTCTTTCAAAAGAAACATAGCTGAATAATGAAATAAAGATACGAAAGGTCAAAATTCCAGCTTCTGCAGGTATCATGCAGAGAAATATTTTAGCGCAGCGTTGGAAGGCGATGAGTGTAATGTCTTAGAAAGTGGTTTAACAGCTTGTTAGTGCAGCTTGTTAGTGCAGCAGTAAACAGAGTTAGTAGCAGTTATCTGCTACCTTCGAAAGAATACAGTACCTTAAGAAGAAGAAGAAGTATACGTCGTATTTTATTATTATATAAAAAAGTAACATCTAGTGGATGTTACTTTTGTAACATCCACTAGATGTTACTTTTACATCCACTAGATGTAAAAGTAACATCCACTAGATGTTATAAAAACAATAGAGAACATTTACCAGAACAACAATATGGAAGTCAGAATAGATGACCAGCTTACAGATCCAATAGATATGGGCAATGGAATAAGACAAGGAGACTCGCTTAGTCCAACGCTATTGAATCTAATCAGGGATGAAATCATCAATATTATTAATAAAGGAAGAGGATACAAAATGGGGAACAAAGAAATCAGAATACTCTGCTATGCAGATGATGCGGCTCTAATTGCATCCAATGAAGACGATCTACAAAGACTAACCCATAGATTCAACACAAGGGCAAAGGACTTTAATATGGTGATCTCTACACAGAAAACTAGAACAATTGTGATCAGTAGTAGAGAGTAATCTAAGAACCAATTAGATGTAAACTGGAAATTGACGGTATCAGTAATGGAGACAAATTACCTAGGAACTACACTGTCTAGCTACGGAGATGTGGAGAAGGAAGTGAAAAATCAAGTACAAAAGGCTAATAAAATAGCAGGTTGTCTTAATAACACGATATGGCGCAATCCCTACATTAATACCGACGTGAAATCAAGAATCTACAAAGCAACAATAAGACCAATAATGACATACACTTCAGAGACAAGACCGGATACCTCCAAAACTCAGCAACTACTAGAAACAGCGGAGATGCGTTTACTGAGGAGAATTACAGGAAATACACTGAGGGATCGAATGAGAAGTGAAGAGATCAGAAGAAACTGCAATATACCAGAAATAAATAAGTGGACACTGAACAGAAAGAAGGAATGGAACAAACACATAAACAGAATGGAAGAGACCCGATTAGTCAGAATAGCGAGGGACAAATCACCAAAAGGTAGAAGAAGTATCAGACGACCACGCAAAAGATGGAGTGATAACCTCCAATAGAGGCATTAATCGACATTGAACAAGCATTTTACTTATAAAAAAGAAGAAGAAGAAGATAAAAAAGTAAGGTAGGGGCACGAAAATTGGGCACCAAATACTGAAAGATTGAAGAACACTGAGTTGGTTTTCTACAAATAGCACCAATTCTTAGAGTATGCTGATGATGTGGTTCTCATTGCAAAAACTGGAAAGGAACTGGCAAGTATAACAAAAAGACTGATTTAGAAAAGCTCTAAAATGGGATAAAAAGTTGATATTAATAAATCCAAGTACATGAAAATCTCGAACAAAAAAAGAAATAAACACCAGGGTGTTTCCTCCACCACATTAGAGGTGGAGGATTGATCAGTCGTAGAATTCGAGAAGGTGAATGAATATATATACATAGGTACTCTTATTGACCAGACATATAAGGAAGAAGCCGAATTCAACCTGAGGCTGATCAAGAGCAATATATGTGCTGGAACCATGAATAAAATAGTTGAGGCCAAATATATATCTCATAATACAAAAAAGAAAGTATACAAAAAAATTTAAATTAAACATTCAATGCTATACGCTGCCGAGACATTCACTTTGAACAAAGCATACGGAAGAGATTAAAAGCATGGAAAAGAAATACACTTCACAGCATATTTGGTAGAAAAATAGTAGAGGAAGAATGGAGAAGACAAACTAATGTAAAATTGTACCATGTATGCCACGCCTCCAATAACAAAAGTAGTGAAAAAAACGTAGACTCGAATGGCTTGGACATATAGAAAAAATGCTAGATAATAGACAAGTCAAGAATATTGGTTGAAGAGTACCTGAGGACAAAACAAGAGGAAGACCAAGAAAGAAATGAAGAGTTGTAGTGATGGAAGATATCAGAGAGATGGAACTAAGAGATTGGAAGTTGACAGCTAGGCACAGAAAACGGTGGAAATCATTAATCCAGTAATGATCCTAAAAGGTCTGTTAACTTTATACATTGATACATACACGACATTAAATAGTTTCATTAAAAATATTTATTAATTCAACCTCTCCTTCCCCAAAGAATTTTTTTTTGACAAAACGTCCTGTTTTCAAAGATAACATCTCAGTTTTTTTAAGTGCTTTGGTAAATCTCAAATCTGCCAACAATATTATCAGATACAAAAATCCATAATCTGTGATCTAAATACTTATTCTGCGCCATTATTCTCTTATTGTAATCACCATTGTAGTAACAGGATATTTTCATGGTATTATTTCATTTCGTACGAATAGTGGCCATATCAGATGACCAAAAATAGAGGAAATGCGGCTCTAATAGAAGATTTACTGTCCAATTGTGCATAAAATGCGATTTATATTCTGCTCCAGTTTCAGAAAATGCATTCGGCTAATCCCTTTTTTGGTAATGTAATCATGGGCGTATCTTCATTTGATATATAATGAAACAGTGGGGTACTAAACGTATTTTTATAAACTACTTAAATTATATTCAATTAATATTAATAATTAGACTACACATTATAGGCATCAAAAAAAGGAAACACCATATGCATGCAATATGCACCATAAAATTGTCGAAATACGCATCATTACCTTGTTTTTAAATATGTTTTTTCCTATTAATTGCTTATCTAAATTGCTTTGCTACTAAATATTTTTAGATTATTAGAGAAAATAAAAAAGCATAGCTTTTTCATTTGTTCGGAACATCCGTTAAAGTAGAATACAGCCTGAAACCACGTTTTCAAGCTAGACCAGAGAAATTAGCAAATAAAAGCCTTTTTCGTGACACTCTTTGATACATATATGTATCGAACAACTGCTTTTTTTATATATTTGGTGATAATATTATGTAATAAACAGAATATGCAATAGATTAAACGTCATTTTTTACTTATAAACAATGTAAGATCACTATTTAATTTTAATTAGGTACTAACGGTGAAGACCAGTAAATTATATGAAAAATGAAAGAATTTTACTGAAAAAGAATATAAATGCTTTTATTGCTTAATTATTACACAAATAATTTTAAAAGTCGCTTTTTTAAAAATTATTAACGACTTTTTCTAAAAATGCTTTCATTTTGCGTGATAGTAGAGAAAATATTATATGTATTCAGTTATCAAAATTTAAGAAGTTTCACTTAACAATTATTGCAAAATTGAAATTGTTTATCCCAGAAAGCTTTTATCAAAGTCATAGTCATACTTTATTGATCCTTTAAGACATTCAAAATAAATGTATAGGATACGTCACTACAGAATTCAGATTAAAAATATTAATGTGTATTATATAATATTACCAGTGTAACAAAAATTGACAAAATATATAAAATAACATTTTTACAAACACTTACTCTAAATGGTATCAACCTAGAACAAGTAGAGAGCATTGACTTTCTTGGCCTAAGACTGGACAGTCAGTTAACATGGGCAGAACATATTAAAAAGCTAGTCGTATCCTGCCAATCTAAAATAAATCTCCTTAAAATGCTATCAAACCGATCTTGGGGAGCGGACACCATAAAATTGCTGCATATATACCAATCATTAATCCGAAGTAAACTGGATTATGGTGCAATATGCTATACAACTGCGAGTAACTATATACTTAAAAAACTAGACATTATACAAAACACATGTTTAAGACTAATTCTGGGTGCTTACCGAACTAGTCCTGTTTCAAGTTTTCAGGTTATCCTAAATGAATCTCCCCTATCAATACGAAGACAACACATTTCTTTAAATTATGCCGCGAGATTGTCTTCCAACCCTAATAACACAAACTATCCACTTCTTTATAAAATATATCCACCTACTCATTGCCATCAACAAATTAAATATCCACCCCTTAAAGAACGTCTAACGAGATACGGTTTTGACATGGAGCAGCTCACACATTCTTACCCTACACAACGAACTATACCTCCCTGGACTATTAATTTTCCCACTATTGATCTATCCCTCACGGCCTATCCAAAGAGTACCACAAATCTCATAATCATTAACAAATTATATCAAGAACGGATATTAGAATACACTGGCCATAACAAGATTTTTACCGATGCGTCAAGAACTGAAAACGGACACGCAGCGGCCTTTATTCTAGGAAAGTCTGAATATGCAGTTCGCATCCCTCAATTCTGCAGCATTTTCACGGGAGAAGCAATCGCCATTTTAAAGGCTTTAGACATGTGTAAGAGTCATGCAAGCTCAGATTTTCTTATCATTACTGACTCTCTATCTGTTCTTCAGAGCTTAAGGCAAATATATCCAGTACATGCTATCCTGCAACAAATACAATTAGCACTTTATCACCTACAAAACAGACACGTGAACGTTACATTTCTACTTGAAAAAGTAGATGAATTAGCAAAGAAAGCTGCTACTGACGAGCAAACTAAAATTATGACTACAATTCCATTCAGTGATATCCAGCTCAATATTAAACAGTACTGTGTAAAAAATTGGCAACAAATGTGGAATTCTACTAAGGCTAACCTTAAAAACGTGAAAACTAGGATTGGCACTAAACTACAATTTCCAGAAAACAGAAGGCAACAAGTGATTATAAACCGACTAAGAATTGGACACACAGCGTTAACTCACCAGCATCTCATAACAAAAGAACTACCACCTGAATGTTCCTATTGTGAATGTTCAATAACTGTTCAACATGTATTGATTGAATGCCCTCTTTATTCCTACGAAAGAGCCATCAACAACGTACCAGAAAAAGCAAAGAAACTTAAAGATATTTTAAACAGTAATGTATCTAATACAATCAAATTCCTTAAGGACATACGTTTACTACACAAAATTTAAGTTATATTATATGTATCTCTTTGTAATTTGTAATTTATTATGTGTAATTTAATACGCACTTTGTAATTAGTAAATTTGTATTTGTAATAACAACTGTAAAATCTGTAAAACCCGCTAATAACCTTTAATGGTTGATGCGGAAATTCTAAATAAAAAAAAAACATTTTTACAAGTAAAATATTAAGCTACTGCAGTTTGTCCTTAAGATATTCATTTATAAAATAATATGCTTTCCTTAAGAATAAATCTTTAACATTTTTTTATTTAGAGGAATGTGTCGAAATGCCATATGCTAAATAAATAAAAACCCTCTCTGTCTTTAGCTACTCTAAAGAATCGTTCTGATGAAGATTTTTTTCATCATAATCAATTGGACAATAATATAGAGACTTCCCGCAGGATGTGTCAAAAATATACTGTTTATCTAGATTTCACGTTATTTTCGGCTACATAAAGCTGACATTGGTAATTCTGAGCGATGATATACAATAATGTCATAACGCTACTAATTTTATTATATATAATAAACTCAAAAGAAGCATTTGAGTTGGTGTATCTAATTTATTTTAAAATCTACTTATAGATAAAAACGGTCGACTGGAAGCAATGTCGCCACTTATTAATTGGTCTATTTGTGAAATACTAAAAGAAACTCTCGGCGTGTTGATCTTATCGGCCATAATGGGCAAAACTTTGCGGTCTTCTCTGACCAAATTGGGACACATATATCATTCTCTAAAGAACTGTGAACGATGTCTGCCAGATGGAGACAGATAAATTTAGGTTACCTATCAGTAGGAAGTCCATTGTCGATTTTGCACCATTCGGCGACTATTTCACGAGTTTTTTTCTGTGCAGAAACGTATTGTTAGGTTTTACAGCTTTATTAAGTCCATTCCAATGATTTCCGGAGTAGAAATTGAAACGTCAAATAACAATTATAAAATGTAATAACAATCAATTCTACAATTCTGGCTTAATTTTGAGAACAGTGTTGAACAAATGTTGAGTGTATTACCTCGATTATTTAATCTATATTCACAGAAAATCTTACAAAAGCATTACATGGCGCACAGAAAGGCATACAATTCAATTCATTCAATATGTTGACGAAAATATACTAATCTCTAACAACTAACACGATCTAACAACTTTGATAGAATCGTACAAGAAAGAGAAAAATGTTAAATCAGATTCAATGAAAAGAACACAAAAACAATAATCATTTCGAAAAATAATTCTCCTGCAATAAATATATAAATTAATGGGCATCACATTGAGTACACTTGCCACCAAATTATTCTAGAATTTATTATCTGCATAATATCGAACCCTGTCCGAGATGTTATAAATTAGTTAAATTTATGATTTTCTCTTCTTGTTGATTAAGAAACCTACTACACTGTATGTATAATCTTCTTTGTCTTTGTAGCAAAGCCTGTTGCATGAATGTAAGTCCACATACCCTTCACCTCTTCTTTAACTTCTGATACCACCATTATGTCTCAATTCGTGTTTCCCAATTCCTCTTCTAGTTAGTATAGTTTTTTATCTTTTACCATCGAACGTATGTTGTATGTTGCTATATGGAGT
Source organism: Diabrotica balteata (assembly GCA_918026665.1). Taxonomy (NCBI): domain Eukaryota; kingdom Metazoa; phylum Arthropoda; class Insecta; order Coleoptera; family Chrysomelidae; genus Diabrotica; species Diabrotica balteata. The sequence goes on along the minus strand of OU898279.1, from coordinate 41,184,735 downwards.
TGTTTGTTGTTTTTTTTCTTCTTCCATGTCGATTTGCCCACCACCCATTTGGGGCAGACCGTTGCTTTGGTGTGAGATTGAAGAATAAAGTTCCTACCCGCCTGGAGTATCTTCATTGTCTTTGTTAAAACCGACATTTTTTATTTTTAGAGGTTTTTTCCATGTCCCACCACGTTATTCAGACGGATTGGTGGGGTAAAAGTTGCAACTAAGGTTAAGCGTAAACGCGTTAAGCTTTCTTTTAAATTGATCAGACTATGTTTTTATTCTGGTATGAATAATTTCTTGAATCTGGATTTTATTCTTACCAAAAGAGTTAATTTGGACTTGACCCTCATTGATTGTTAATAGAATCAACCACTCTTCTGATTTACTTTAGCTAATTTGTTTTCCTATTTCTTCCCGTTCACTACGTTAGAATTAATTTTTCTATATTACTGGTAGTAGAACTAATTATGGTATGGTCTGACTTCTCATACATGCTAATCAGTTACGTCGTAAAACAGATATATTTAACTTATGGATCAATAGCTTAAGGTACTATTTAAAGCTCTAAAACACTAAAAAGCAAAATAGTACCTTGTATAAATAAGTGTGTACATACTTACTTATTCATCATCATCATCAAGTAGCGCTACAACCATGGGTGTGTCTTGGCTGACTGTACAATTTTTTTCCAATTTGTTCGGTCTTCCATCAACCTAGGGTCAAATGGAATGTTCATTTTCCGGAGATCTGCTTGGATGTTATCGCTCCATCGCATTCTGGGACGTCCGAGTGGTCTTTTGCCTGTGGGAAACTCCTTCCATACCAGTTTTACGAGATTGCTTTTAATTCGATATTTTTTCTGATCTTATACTGGTTTGTGGTGATGTCATGGTCAGGTCCGAAAACTTACTTATTGTATTCTTGTATATTTTATTTTTAATTGTAATTATATAAATTGTATAGTTCGTTTTTCTACGAACACTCTTGATCTGAATGGACCAAAAATATTGAAAAGTGAGGTGATAAAGGCTATAGATCAAACGAAAGATGGGAAAGCAACAGGATGCGATGAAATGCCAGTCGAATTTTCAATATTTTTTAACGAGAATAACCTGAATGTAGTATTGGAACTGTATAATAAGATATACGATACTGGTCAAATTCCATCGGACTGGTTGAAATCTACATTTGTGTCCCTTCCCAAGAAATCGAATTCTAAGACGTGTAGTGAATATCGCCTTATAAGTTTAATGAGTCACACCCTTAAAGTATTCTTGCGTATTATCCATTCGAGAATACGAGCAAAATTAGAGCACAGCATAAGTAAAATCCGGTTCGGTTTTAGATGCGGTTTTGGAACTCGAGAGCCCCTCTTTGCAATACAAGTCTTGGTTTTAAAATACCTGGATCAACAGAAAGATGTTTACTGTTTTATCGACTATGAGCATTCGATACTATCAAACATGACAAACTCACAGAACTATTATATCTTGCAGGACTTGACACTAAGGACATAAGGATTATAAAAAATCTATATTGGAATCAAACAGTCCACATGAAGAATGGATATATGGTGAGTGAAAACGTAACCATTTTGAGATGGGTTAGACAGGGCTGTATTCTTTCGCCACTGCTTTCCAACCTGTGCGCGGAACAAATATTTCTAGAGGCACTGGAAGAGTACAACGAGGGCATCAAAACTAATGGCGTACCAATAAGTTATTTTCGGTATGCAGATGATACTGTTATACTGGCCGATAACATCGAAGATTTACAGATGATGCTAAATAGAGTAAGTACAACTGGCAACCGATTTGGAATGAAGCTCAATAAAAAGAAAACTAAATTTATGGTAATCAGTAAAAAGAACATTCAGCATGTCCACCTGAGTATTGAAGCCGAACGTATTGAAAGAATACACCGATCTAAATATCTGGGATATACAGTAAATGATAAGTTGGACCCAGACGTAGAGATTAAGATACGAATTGAAATGCAAGATCCAAATTCATCAAAATGAGAAAGCTCTTAAGCAACCGCAACCTAAGCGTTAACCTCCGATGGCGCGACACGAAATGCTAAGTACTCTCTACGCTACTTTACGGAGTAGAAGGGTGGACGTTAACAACAGCAACTATAAAGAAGTTAGCGGCTCTAGAAATGTGGTTGTATCGACGCATACTGAGAATACCTTGGACAGACAGAGTCACCAACACAGAGGTATTATGACGAATGGGTAAAGAGGAGAAATTGATAACAACTGTTAAAAGGAGGAAAGCGTTATACCTGGGCCACAGAATAATAAACAATTAGAATGCCCACTCTCAGATGCCGCCTTTGAAGTTTTTCAGCACGCGCGCTATGTTTTAGAAGGAAACACAGAACTCAGACTCGGATTGAGAATCACATTTGGTGTAATGGGTCTTTATCGACATATGATTTGTGAGGTTATGTAATTGTTTATATTTATGTTTAATTATATTATATTTAATTATATTGTATGTATATTTATGTTATTATATTTAACAGTGTTAAAATAATTGTATAGTATGTCTATGATTGCCGTAAGTCAATTATACCTGGTTAATTTTTCTATACACACCACAAATTTTCATTAAACAACACTGGTTCCCTTTAAAAAATGGCGGAACGTCTGCGCAAACGAGATGCGCGTACTTAATTTTCCATGGAGAGTGGGCATTCTGATTGTTTATTATTGTGTGCCTGGGCCATGTGTTCCGTAATGATAAGTACAGTGTGCTACAGCTTATCGTGAAAGGCAAGATTGAAGGTGAACGAGGTTTGGACAGAAAGAAGAAATCCTGGCTGAGAAACTTGAGATAATGGTTTCAAATACCAGAAGCTGCGAATATAATACATGCGGCATAAAGCAGAGAAACCTATCGTTTAATGGTCACCAACCTTCGGTAGAAGACGGCACAAAAGACGAAGTATACTTCGTTAATGCTGCATTCTTGTATAATTTTGACAGTGGGTTTGTTCCGTTTATTATCAAAACATCAATAAATAAATTTTGGAGTTATATTGAATAATGTCCTTTAATATAAATTTGAGAGAATATGAGATGTTGGGCTAAATACCACAGTCATAAAAAACTTCCCCTGAGAAACTTTGAGAGAATGGTTTCAAATACCAGAAGCTGCGAATATAATACATGCGGCACAAAACAGAGAAACCTATTGTTTCGTCTTGGTCTACCTCGTTTTCTTCTAGTTGGAGGAGTCCATTTTTCTATTTTTTTTTGGCCATCTATTTTCAGGCATTTTCTGAAGGTGTCCATACTAGTTAAGTCTTTTGGCTTCGATTGTGTCTATTATGTCTAGATCGATTTTCATTTCTCTCCGAATATCTTCGTTTCTCACCCTATCAAGTCTAGTGAGCTGACAACATCGTCTCCAGTAGTTCATTTCCATGGCCTCAATTTTTGATTGATTTCTTTTTTTATTTACCAGAATTCGGCGCCGTACAGCCCAATATTTTCTATTATTGTTTTATAAATTCTTCTTTTATTTTCTTTTGTTATTTTTTTTATTCCATAATAGTCCGTGTAGCTGTCTGGTAGCTGATCTTGCTCTCTCCAATCCTGGAATGTATTTCTTCGCTACTTAGTGCGTTTGATGTTATTTGGACTCCCAAGTATTTAAAATTGTCTGTTGGTTTTATAGTTCCCATTTCGATTTGTAGGCTTTCTGGTTTTTCTCCTTTAACTAAATACTCAGTTTTTTGTATATTAATTGTGAGGCCCCATTTGGTATACTTATCTTCCAGTTTTCTAAGCATGTAGTCTACATCACTCTCGTCTTCAGCTAGAATGGCTTGATCGTCAGCGAAGTGTATCGTGTACAATCTATCATCTCCGATTGGGATGCCCATATTGCAGCACTTTCTTCTCCACAGTGAGAGTGCCTCATTTAGATATATTTTGAAGAGTGTAGGTGCTATGCAGCAGCCTTGCTTTAGGCCCTTACTAATAGGAATTTCTCTGGTTATTCTATTTTCAGTTTTAATGTTTGCCGTCATATTTTTGTAGAGCTGTTGTACTTCTTGTATATTTTTTGCTTATTTCTTGTTTTTCCATTGCTACCCAAAGCATTGAAAGTGGTACACTATCGTAAGTTGAAAGGTTGTGGGCTAATCTTTTCTCGATAACTGGCTTTAGAGAGAATCTACTGTCCATACAGGATCTGTCTACATAAAAGTCATTCTGTTCTTCGACATCTGTCATCTTTTTTTCAATTTTATTTTTAATTATTTTTCCATACAGTCTTGACAGTGAATATATGACACTTAGCTCCCTGTAGTTGGAACAATTCTTTCTATCTCATTTTTTGTAGATGTTGTTAATATGTGCTTTTGTCCACTCCGGTAGTAAGTCGTGTCCATTATAGAATAAGGTGAAGACATACGCCAGTAAGTAATTCCCGTTATACTTGTGGGCTATGTTTTAAAAATTCATTTGGTATACCTTGTGGTCCGCAAGACTTCCGATTTTTTAGAGTTCGTATTGCATTCTCGACTTCCTGTACTGTTATTTCATCGCCTTCACTGAATTCCAGTTCATATGTTGTTGTACTGATGTTCGTGAATTGAGGTCTTGTTTCAGTCAAAAGTTGTGAGTAGTGTTCGATCCAAAATCTTTATTTTATTAAATCTATTCTACTTGTTTCTTTTCTGTCTGTTCTCAGATTTTTTACCGCTTTCCATGCTTTTCTTGATCTTGTTGACCCTATATATTTGTTAAGTTCTTAAGTTCTTCTCAGGAAATATTTTTTGCTTTAGTTACTAAATTTTTTACTTCTCGTTTGATCTTGCATATGTTCGTCTATCATCTGGATAATTTGTTTGCAGCCACTTTTGATATGCTTGTTTCTTGTTGTGTATTGCATTGGCGATGTCATTTGTCCACCACAATGGAGTATTCTTTTTGTTCTTTTGGATTGTGCCGAGCGCTTCGTAAGCTGCTTTATTGATTTTATTGATTTTCCCTTTATAGGTATTCTGGGCGGAGGATTAGATCAGGTTTGCCAATTTTTGGCAGAGCAAAGTCGCAGCCTTTATAACAATGATGTCGAGTCGTTTTGCAGTGCATCATGGGTGCAGTGCATCATCGATTTCAGGGGTTTTGATTGAGCTTTTGTCATTTATGATTGATTCAACCCTATGTCTTCACTCCCTTGGCTTTTTTTCTTTGTTTAGGTAAGAACCGTGATATCTGATTTTATTTTCTTTACTTCTGCCATAACTTCGTCTGACTTGGTTCTCCACCCTTGGATATTCCAAGTATTTATATTCAAAGTCCATGTTCTTTTGCTATCCCTTTGCTATAATATCCCTTTAATATAAATTTGAGAAAATATGAGATGTTGGGTTAGATACCACAGTCTTAAAAAACTTCCTGTGAAGTAAAAACTTATTGATTTTTTACGTCATAGTAAGTTTTTTAGTTATATATACTTTTAATTTGTAAACTTTAATTGTATTTACCATAATGCTATTCAAATTGCTATTCTCTATTCACTGTTTTTATATTTATTTATAGCAACTATGTCTAACTTCCGTTAAATAATCTCGAAAAATCTACTACTAGATCGATATTTCACTTCCTAACGTGATTTAAAAAACGACCGAACCGTATACAACATCTGCTTGTATTTGGTTGTTTTTTACCCAAAATTGCGAATAAGCGTATAAAATTTCTCATATGAATAGACATCTATCTCATAATCGGATCATGACAAAGGCATTGACAGCTATCAGGTAAAATCGGCAAATCAGGAAATCAAGTACAATGGAATCAGACCAAACAATGCTAATTCAAAAATTTGAGTTTCTGTCAAAAAGTGGCGCTCCTCTTACATGTTATTAGACTGGTCGTTGCATATTGTTATGGTTATATGTATTCAATGACGGCTACTTCAAAGCAAATATAAAGACAAGAGAGGTATAACAAAGGATTTTCTCAGTAGTCTACAAGTAATATACTTAAACTCAAAAAATATTCAATACTCGGCATACAAACATGTTTTATTTCTTTTGCTAGTAATTTATTTATTTATCAATAAAGTCCGACAGGTCATCGGTTTACTAATTCTTTGCATTTTTATCTGTCTATTCTTATCAGTCTTATCCCATTACTTAGTAGAAGCCCATGATCTAGGAATAAAACATTGAAAACCTTGATTTTCTACACTTCTATATTATTTATTACAATTTACTTTCACTATAACGATTTTAGCAGTGTGTCTTTCTCAAGTGATGTATTTCCAGTATGCCTCCACATTTTATAGTCTTTAACAGAATAATTTTAATATTCAACATATCAACACACACACACACACATATATATATATATATATATATATATATATATATATATATATATATATATATATATATATATATATATGTAAAAGTAAACCTATGTTTATTTTAAATGAAACAGCAGGGTTTAGTTATTTTTAGTTAATTAAAGTTTTAGGTTGTATGACTGTTTAAGTTTTATTGACATTGACATATTTTAAATTGTATTGTCAAATTACTTAATGGCGTAAGAAATAGCATTGTTCTTGATTCTCTTTTTAGGTTTGTATATTTGTTAAGTTATGTTAGTTATGATATTATTGTTAATAATTTATATTGTAGAATTTTAATGATAATAAACTCTTTTTAGACGAATTCAAACTGCTATCTCTTCACATGAATAAGGGTATGATATTACACTTATAAATCAAGAACTTAAGCTGAAAAAACAAATATATAGTGATAACTATAAATTTCCAAGCCGTTATTTGGACAAAACGATATTTAAGAATGAATTTTACATCAATGAGAATTTGCATGGCTATAGAAGCAAACAGTAGTGATAGTAAGAAAAATGTATATAAATTTAAGTGGCTGCAGCCAACAGGGTCCCGTTTTTATTATGAAATTCCCTTTGAAAAACAACTTCAAATTGATCATTCTGAACTATTTCATCTGAAAAAAGTGAAGAATATGTTAGCATCTATGAAAACAAGAGGATCCTTTAGAACAGGTACTATAGCATTAGAAGACAATTTGAAGGAGATTTATTTTGATTCAGATGGTGATGTGGTTTATCAAAGTGAGTACTTACAACAGACCTTATTACCAGTGTATGAGAAGATAGAAACAACTGAACAATTTCCATCATTTGCTGAGTTGCTTCAGAAATTTAATGACACAAATTTACCTAAAGTTGAAAAGAAAAATTTAAAAAAAATAAAAGATGATTTTGTACTTAGAAATTTTGATGGAAATAATGTTCCAACGAATTCATGGCTCAAGACCTTCGAATCAGAATGTTTGCGATGTGAGGTGGTTGCTGATGGAGACAAGATTTTGATTCTACGTTTGTTTCTGGATGGAATAGCAAAAGAATGGTTTGAATCAAAAATAATAACATTAGGCTTAGATAACAGTTTTGAGGTATGGAAAATTAATTTTTTAGATAGTTTTTGTGAAACAGGTTGGCATAATCATAGGCAAGCTTATTCTTTTAGGTATATAGGTGGTAGTATTGTTGATTATGCGTTTCGTAAAGAAAATTTATTGCTAAATATTAAGAATGATTTTCCCATTGATATACTAATTGATTTAATTGTAACAAATTTGCCAATTTATATACAAGATAATATTAATAGAGCTGACGTTACAACAATGGAAAAATTGGTAGGTGAATTACGAAAATTGGAAAGTTTAGTTATAAAAAAGAAGAATAAATTGGAGACAAAACCAAATTTTTATCAAAAAACTACTATAATACCAGAAGAACAGAAAACTGCTTGTCAATATTGTGATAAAAAAGGATTCCCTGGGAGGTTTCATCCAGAGGCAATATGCCGTTTAAAGCAAAAAGATAAAAAGGTAACAAAAGAAAGCAAATCAAATGATATTAAATATATTAATAATATTGCTATACAGGAGACATTAAATGAAACAGTAACTGACCAAAAAAACTAGATTTGCTGCCATTGATCAAATTAAAAGTATTCCTAAATAATAAAGAATTATGTGGAGTTTATGACCCAGGCTCAAATGTTACTCTTCTGAATTCGAAGGTGGCAAGAAAGTTAGGATTAGATATTCAAGAAGATAGGAATATTTTTAAAACGATAAATGGCAGAACTAATTTTACAGGAAAACTAATTGCAAAACTGAAAATTAATAAAATTGAGAAAAATATTAATCTTTTTGTAATTAATGATGAATATTTTGAGTATGATATTCTACTCGGATTAGATTCCATTTTAAATTTTCAAATGAAACAAGATTTTGATCTAGAAATTTATCAAAGATTACACGGCAGAATTGAAGAAAAAATCGAAAAATTTAATTATAATATTAATATTACAGAATACTCCATAAACTTTAATGAGGGAATTCCCACAGAACTTTTTGAAGCAAAATTAGAGCATTTATTGCCATATCAGAAAAATAAAATAGAAATATTACTAAATAAATATGACAATATTTTTGCAAAACATAAATTTGACATTGGGCAGGTTCAAAATAATGAAGCTCAAATTAAACTTTTAGAACATAAATTTGTTGCAAAAAGGCCCTATAAATGCTCGATAGAAGACCAAAAAGAGATAGAATTTCAAATAGGACAATTATTAAAAGCAAATTTAATAGAAGAATCATCTTCACCTTTTGCAGCACCTGTTACATTGGCTTTTAAAAAAGATGAAGGATCTAAAACAAGATTGTGCATTGACTTTCGTGAGTTAAACAAATTAATTATTCCTGAACCCCAACCTTTTCCTTTAATTGACGAAATTTTGACCAAAACAAGGAATGCTAGGTTCTTTACTACTTTAGATATAAATTCTGCTTTTTGGTGTATTCCAGTTCGGATAAAAGATAAATACAAGACAGCCTTCGTTACCCAAAGTGGTCATTGGCAATGGAAATGCTTACCTTTTGGGCTTAAAACATCTCCTGCAATATTTCAAAGAATTTTAAGTAATATCATCAGGAAGCATAATTTAAATTCATTTTGTATAAACTACATAGATGACATTTTAATATTCTCATTATCATTTGAAGAACACTTAGACCATATAGAAAGACTTATGAAAGCAATTACTGAAGAGGGATTTAGACTCAAACTTCTAAAATGTAATTTTGCAAGAGAAGAAGTTAAATATTTGGGACACATTGTGGGAAACAATTCAGTTCGTCCGTTACATGATAATTTAATATCGATCAGAGATTTTCCAGCACCAGACACGAGAAAAAAAGTACGACAGTTTTTGGGAAAAGTAAATTTTTACCACAAATATATAAAAGATTCAGCTAGGTTATTAGAGCCACTACATAATTTACTTAGAAAAGATATCAAATTCCACTGGTCTTTAAGCTGCCAAACAGCTTTTGATAGGGCAAAGAATATCCTCTGTTCTGAACCTATACTAGCCATTTTTAACCCAAATGCTCCTACAACTATATATACAGATGCTAGTGCTCTAGGAATTGGTGCGGTTCTGAAACAAAAACAAAGAGATGGAGAAATGAAACCCGTAGCATACTTTTCAAAAAAATTGAACAAATATCAAAAAAATAAAAAGGCTATTTTTTTAGAATGCCTGGCAATTAAAGAAGCAATTAAATTTTGGCAATACTGGCTAATGGGAAGAAAATTTCTCGTTATTACTGATCATAAACCCCTTGAGGGAAGAGAACTTCGTACAAGACCAGATGAAGAATTAGGAGATATGACACATTTTCTTTCACAATTTGACTTCGACATTAAATATGAACCTGGAAAAGAAAATGTAGAAGCAGACTGCCTTTCTAGAAACCCAGTTTTGGAAAATATTAAAAATGCAGAAACATTCATAAGAACAGTAAACCTAGTCACATTAACTGAGATAAAACAAGACCAAAATAATAATCGACAAGTTATAGATACAATGAGAGAAACAATTTTAAACCAAGATATATTTTATAAATTAAGAAAGAATGAAAAAAAAATAATTTTATCCAAAGATTTTGGAAAAGAGTTAATAACAAAAGTTCACAAATTTTATGGTCATATTTGTGCTGGTAAAGTAACAAACAAAATTAGAAATTTTTACTACATTAAGAATATAGATTCACTAGCAAAGGATATCTGTAAAAAATGCGAGATCTGCTGTAAAAATAAAACAAGAATCGGTCCAAAATATGGTCTTTTGTCACAATTGGGTCCAGCAAAAGAACCTTTTCAAATAATGTCCTTAGATACAATAGGAGGATTTGGTGGCAATCGTTCGACAAAAAAATACCTCCACTTACTTGTAGATCACTTCACCAGATATGCGTTTGCAGTTACTTCTAAAAATCAGACCACAGATGATTTCATAAAATTAATCGCCAAAATTCAAGATAAACACCCCATAAAAACATTATTAACAGATCAGTATCCAGGAATTAATTCCAAAATATTTAGAAATCATATGAAACATTTAAATATTCAATTAATTTTTACAGCAGTAGACTGTCCATTCTCGAATGGATTAAATGAAAGACTTAATCAGACATTAGTTAACAGAATAAGATGCAAACAAAATGAAACTAGAATTCGAGCATGGACAAAAATAGCTGAAGAATGTATAGAGGAATACAATAAAACAGATCATTCTGTAACCGGATATAGCCCAGAATATTTGCTTTTTGGAAAAGCAGATCCGATTGTTCCCGAGGAACTGTGTGAGACAACAAATCTATCAAAAGATAAAGAAATAGCCTATAAAAATTCGGTACGACATCATGAATATAATAAAAAACTGTATGACAAAAATAGAAAATCCTATGAATTCAAAGAGGGAGATTGGGCATATGTAGAAAATAAATCAAAACTAAATAGAAAAAAACTTGACGAAGTAAGAGTAGGTCCATTTCAAATAAAAAAACAAATTTCAAATACATTATATGAAGTAGATATTGGATACAAAAAGAACGATATGAATTATTTCCATATTTCAAAATTGATGCCTTGTGATAAACCATATACTTAGATGGTTTATCATACCTTTTTGGTAGGGGGATGTAAAAGTAAACCTATGTTTATTTTAAATGAAACAGCAGGGTTTAGTTATTTTTAGTTAATTAAAGTTTTAGGTTGTATGACTGTTTAAGTTTTATTGACATTGACATATTTTAAATTGTATTGTCAAATTACTTAATGGCGTAAGAAATAGCATTGTTCTTGATTCTCTTTTTAGGTTTGTATATTTGTTAAGTTATGTTAGTTATGATATTATTGTTAATAATTTATATTGTAGAATTTTAATGATAATAAACTCTTTTTAGACGAATTCAAACTGCTATCTCTTCACATGAATAAGGGTATGATATTACACTTATATATATATATATATATATATATATATATATATATATATATATATAATATTCAATAATTTCATATTCAACAACATATACGTAACTGGAAAAATACCCCAAAGCTGATTAAAGTCGACCTTCGTGACCATACCAAAAAAAGTAAATGTTAAGACATGCGAAGACTACAGAACAATTAGCCTAATGAGCCACTTACTTAAAAGGTTCTTGAAAGTGATACATGGCAGAATATATAAAAAATGCGAAGAACAAGTATTATGGACGCAGTTTGGATACCGCGATTCCTTAGGCACCTGAGAGGCTCTATTCGCTGTCCAAGTGCTTATACAAAGATGCAGGGATGTTAACTGCGATGTGTATATTTGTTTTATCGACTACAACAAGGCATTTGATAGAGTAAAACATGATAAACTTATAAACATCTTGAAAGAAGTGGGGTTAGATGATAGGGACTTGAGAACCATCTATAATTTATATTACAACCAAACTGCCAATATTAAAGTGGATGATCAATTGACAGAGGCAGTCTCCATAGATAGAGGAGTGAGGCAAGGATGCATTCTGTCCCCGGTGATATTTAATATATACTTTGAATACATCTTCGAGCAAGCGCTGGGAGAACTACAAGAAGGCGTATTAGTCAACGGAATGCGTCTAAACAACATTAGATATGCCGACGACGCAATAGTTTTTGCAGATAGTCTGGACGGTTTGCAAAGAATAATGTCGCGTATATCACATATAAGTAGAGAACACGGACTTCATCTTAATACGAAGAAAACAAAGTACATGGTAGTCAGTAAGCGCGAAATATTAAATACACAGCTTTTGTTTAACCAACATCCAATTGACAGAGCGGACAGCTACACATACCTTGGTACCAACATTAACAGCCAATGGGATCACTCCAGTGAAATAAAACAACGCATAGGAAAAGTGAGATCAGCGTTCATAATGATGAAGTCTCTTTTCAGAAGTCATGATTTACCACTCGCTACCAAAATCTCTCTCATTAGATGCTATGTGTTTTCTACCTTATTATACCGAGTTGAGGCATGGACACTTTCCAAAGCTTCCTTAAGAAAACTCGAGGCATTCGAGATGTGGTGTTACAGACGTATCTTAAGAATTTCATGGGTGGATCGTGTGACTAATGTTGAGGTCCTACGTAGAATAGGCAAGGTATGCGAGATTATTAACACTATAAAAGAGCGTTACCTGGAATATGAGGAATGAACAGAGATACGGCTTGTTGCAACTCATTCTTCAGGGCAAGGTATTTGGAAAGAGAGGACCAGGGAGAAGAAGAATATCTTGGCTTCAAAACCTGAGAAAGTGGTTTAATACATCGACAACCGGAATATTCAGAATAGCAGCAAGCAAAGTTAGGATAGCCATGTTGATCGCCAACATCCGGAACGGATAGGCACCGTAAGAAGAAGAAGAACAGAATAATTTGAGAAGAATAGAGTTGTTTGAAATTGGTCATTAAAAGAATGATTATGATTTAAAAGGCGAAGTGCTCATCTAGAATCTCTTTTCATAAAGTGTTTGTGTTCTGCTATACACTTGTTAAAGGTTTTATTAGATTGATCAATGTAAGTTTTTGGACAGTCACCACATGTAAGTTTGTATACACCATTGTGTACGGCTCCTGTTGTTCTTAATATATTTAGTTAAGTTATTATTTGCCGTAAAAGCTGGTATTATTTATTTTTTTTGTGTTTGGCTATTCTTGTCGCTATATTGCTTGTTATGTAATCGAGCAAAAGGTATTCGGATTTTTTTCTGGTGGTGGAAAGTTTATTCACATTGTTTACTGCTATTTGCTTAATAATATTCAATTCTATCGCGAAGGCATTTTTTGACATAGGAATTTCTGTTAATCTATGTAATATGCTATGGTAGGCTGCTAATTTGTGTAGAATGGGATTATGACTTGTATATAGTTGTGTCACTATGGGTAAGTTTGTAAAATACGAAGAACCCATGGTTGTTCCAAGTCTCATAATGTTTAAATATAGAAAATATATACAATGATTCTCTTCTATTTCTACTGTAAATTCAAAGTCACCATAAATAAATTAAGATCTAAAATAACAATTGGTCAAGTTGCCTGTTAGTTATAAAGCATACCAGTATATCCTCCACGTATTTCCACCAATATAAAAACTGATATGAGATGTTTATAGGTATATCAGACAATTTGAAAATATGTTTCAGCTTTCTGAAGGCTGCCCAAGTCAGTCTTATACGACGGAGAAGCTCAACGGTTTGGTTATCTTTCCTATTCGGATCTCATGCCCTAGGTATTTATAGGCCATTACCTGGTCTACGGATCTTGTTCCTACCCATATATCTTCGCTGACTGCAAGATTTGTCATCATCTGGGCTTTAGATATATTTATTTTCAATCTCCCTTCTAGCAAGGAAAGGTAGAGCTGATTTAAAAGTTCTTTGGCCTCATCTATCCTATCAGCTATAAGTACAATATCATCTGCAAACCTTAGATGGCTAAGCTTTTCTCCGTTTATGTTTATGCCCTTGTCGGTCAGTTTTGCCCTTTTACATATATATTCCAAAAGCGTAGTGAACAGTTTCGGCGATATGGTGTCCCCCTGGCGTACTCCACGTTGTATCGGGAATTTCTGGGTTTGACGATCACCTACTCTAATACTGGCTGTTGCGTTATGGTATATGTGTTTAATTATATTTATATACCGATAGTCAATTCGGCATTCTGTCAAGGCTTCCAACATTTTTTGTTGATTTACGGTGTCGAATGCTTTATCATAGTCGACAAATATTAAAGCTAGTGGTTTATTATATTCAGTGTATTTTTCTATAAGATTTTTTATTACCAGTAGGTGATCGTTTGTTCCATAGCCTTTTCTAAAACCCGCTGTTCTATGGGCTGATAAAATTCCAATTTATTTTCTAATTATTTTCTCGCTCTTTCTCTCCTGTTGCCGACAAGAGTGTAGAGCGTAGAATAATTTTTAATAATTTTTAATAATTTTAAATTGTTTGTTCTTGTTTTAATGTAGTGTTATGTACAATTTATGTCCAATTTCATGCTGATTACATTCTGCGCTTGCTGGATAGCCCAAATTTGACGAAATGCCCTTGATGATACTGTAGAAATACTGTAGAAAGCGAAAGTACTTGGGAAAGATTTGATTATTAAATTTGTGCTCGATATTTGCCTTAATTTTTCAAAGTTTAATTAATTCTTTTTCTTATGGTGCCCTATCCAATTAGTGGATGTTGGCGACAATTCTGGAATACTCCTCTCGATATTGTGTGGCTCTAAAAAGTGCATGAGCATCGAGATTTGTCCAATCCCTTATGTTTTTAAGCCATGAGTATTTCTTTTTTCCGATGCCTCGTTTTTCTTCTATCTTCCCTTCCATAATAAGCTTTAAGAACTGGTACTTGGAATTTCGAAATATATGACCCAGATAAGCAGTTTTTCTTCTTTTGATTATTGACAGCCATTCTCGTTCTCTGCCCATTCTATTTAATACTTCGACATTTGTTGTGTGATCTGTCCAGGGAATTTTAAGTAGTTTTCTAAATACCCGCATTTTAAAGGCCTCCAATCAGTTCATCACATTGGCCTTTATGGTCCAGCTTTCTACACCATATAGCAGTATGGAGTAAATGTAACATTTTACAAAGCGATATCGAAGCATTAAGTTGAGGCTGCTGTTGCTTAGCAAGGTTCTCATATTAGTAAATGCTGTTCTGGCTTGCTCAATACTGCTACGTATCTCCTTGTCTGGATCTAGATCTTCAGTTATACAACTACCGAGATATCTGAACTTGGGGACCTTTTGGATGTTCTTGTTGTTTACTCTTATATTCAATTGCATATTTCGTGTTCTATTAACTACCATTACCTTCGCCTTGTCTATATTAATCTTCAAGACCACTCGTTCTCCTTCAGTGTTTATTCTATCTATTAGTCGTTATAGCGCTTCTTGGCTATCAGCTATTATGACTGTATCATCAGCATAGCGAAGATTACTAATAGTCTGTCCGTTGATTTTGATTCCATCTTCAGTGTCACTTAAGGCTCTATCGAAAATCGTTTCAGAGTAAAGATTAAAAGGGAGGGGTGACATAATACAACCCTGTCGTACACCTTTTTCGATTGAGAAACATGATGTAGATTTCAGTCCTACTCTCACAGATGCCACTTGATTCATATAAAGGTTCTTTATGATTTTAAGGTCATTCTCATCTATCGAACGTTTCTGGAGCAATCTGAATGATTCTGAATGATTAACACAATCGAATGCTTTCTGGTAATCTATAATGTATAGAAAGATAGAAAGATATCTTTTTGCTGATCTCTGCATTTTTGAAGTAGGACAGTTAAGATATAAAGTGCTTCTCTTGTGTCAAATCCTTGTCTGAAACCGAACTGTGTGGGGCTAATGTCTGTTTCATATCTGTTGTATATTCTTGTGTGAATTATCTTTAAGAAGAGTTTTAGGACCTGACTCAATAAGCTAATCATTCGGAATTGGTCTCAGCTATTAGCGTTTGGCTTTTTTAGGATTGGTATAAAGGTTGATTGAAGCCAGTCCTGTGGTATTTGACCGGACCCATAAATGTCATTAAAAAGATCTACCAAGGTGTCTAAATTGTCTTCACTTAACATTGTTAGAACCTCTATGTATATGTCGTCTGGGCCTGGTGCTTTTTCCCATTTGCTCTGTTTGATTGCCCTTACAACTTCTGACTTCAATATTTTGGGGGAGGGTTCACTTTTATACTCACTTTCAGAGTTTCTTCTACTTGTGTCTGCGTATAGTTGCTGTGTGTAGTTTCTCCAATGTTAAAGTAGATCTTTGAGATCAGTAAGTAATTTATTGTAATCAGTAATTATTAATTAATTAAACCTCAAGAAAGAAGTTTGAGAATAACGCTACTTGGTGTTGGTTAAACGAAATTCAAGAAAAATTGAAAAAGAGGAAAAATTATGTAAATAGTGACAAGCAAATAGGTGGGACATAGATCTTTAAAACTATACAGTCGCCAAAAAAGTGAAACTAGCAGTAGCAAAATACTATCAACTTGATATTAGGGAAGATAAAACAAAAACTTTAAATTAACCAAACATAGAGCAAAGAGCATACAATCTTTAATCAGATTAATTCGTTAAAATTCGTAATAAAATCGTTTCAGAGTAAAGATTAAAAAGGAGGGGTGACAGAATACAACCCTGTCGTACACCTTTTTCGATTGAGAAA
The DNA here is from genome assembly GCA_918026665.1 of Diabrotica balteata. NCBI lineage: Eukaryota > Metazoa > Arthropoda > Insecta > Coleoptera > Chrysomelidae > Diabrotica > Diabrotica balteata. The sequence goes on along the minus strand of OU898279.1, from coordinate 41,168,098 downwards.
CATGATGTAGATTCCAGTCCTACTTTCACAGATGCCACTTAATTCATATAAAGGTTCTTTATGATTTTAAGGTCATTCTCATCTATCGAACGTTCCTGGAGCCATCTTATTACTTCTGAATGATTAACACAATCAAATGCTTTCTGGTATTCTATAAAGCATAGGAAGACATCTTTTTGGTGATCTCTGCATTTCTGAAGTAGGACAGTTAAGCTATAAAGTGCTTCTCTTGTGCCAAATTCTTGTCTGAAACTGAACTGTGTGGGGCTAATGTGTTTTTCACATCTGTTATATATTCTTGTGTGAATTATCTTTAAGAAGAGTTTTAGGACCTGACTCAATAAGCTAGTCATTCGGAATTGGTCGCAGCTATTAGCGTTTGGCTTTTTTGGGATTGGTATAAAGGTTGATTGAAGCCAGTCCTGTGGTATTTGAACGGACCCATAAATGCCATTAAAAAGATCTACCAAAGTGTCTAAATTGTCTTCACTTAACATTGTTAGAACCTCTATGTATATGTCGTCTGGGCCTGGTGCTTTTTCCCATTTGCTCTGTTTGATTGCCCTTACAACTTCTGACTTCAATATTTTGGGGGAGGGTTCACTTTTATACTCACTTTCAGAGTTTCTTCTACTTGTGTCTGCGTATAGTTGCTGTGTGTAGTTTCTCCAATGTTGAAGTAGATCTTTGGGATCAGTAAGTAATTTATTGTAATCAGTAATTATTAATTAATTAAACCTCAAGAAAGAAGTTTGAGAATAACGCTAGTTGGTGTTGGTTAAACGAAATTCAAGAAAAATTGAAAAAGAGGAAAAATTATGTAAATAGTGACAAGCAAATAGGTGGGACATAGATCTTTAAAACTATACAGTCGCCAAAAAAGTGAAACTAGCAGTAGCAAAATACTATCAACTTGATATTAGGGAAGATAAAACAAAAACTTTAAATTAACCAAACATAGAGCAAAGAGCATACAATCTTTAATCAGATTAAACAATTAGTTCAAACAAGAATGTCAAACACCGATGAAAAAAGTAATTTGACAGTTTAAAAAATAAAGAATTTGACAGAAACCCAGTTGTGCTAACGCAGACAATACTATTAATAGTAACAAAAATTTTAAACGATGAAGTTGTTCAAGCGCTTAAAAAATAAAGAAAGGCGAAGCAGCTTCAACAGATGATATTCTTGCTAGATTATGTTACTATAAAAGTAAAGAAGCAGTATATTAGTACCTGTTTACAACGCAAGGAAAATGTACAACAATGCAACACATACTGGGCCATAAAATTACTTAGTCACACCTTGAAAATATGGAAGGGAGCAATTGTAGACAGATACGTGAAGACATCAAAATGTCGGATAATTAGTTTGGTATACAGAAACACTCATATGATATTCAAAAGTCATCATCATCATCATTGGCTTTTACAACTCTTCGTGAGTTTTTGCCGCGTTTACTATTGCCTTCCATTGATTCCGATCCTGTGCTATTATTTCCCATGGCCTTACTTCCATCTTCTCCAGGTCTTCCCTGACAGCGTCTTTTCACCTTTTTCTAGGCCTTCCTGTCGATCATCTGGTCTTTCCCAAAACATATTGCTAATCAGTCTGTCGTCATCACTCCGTACCACGTGGCCTGCCCATCTTAATCTATTGGCGTTTATGTATCTTACGATGTTTCCTTTCCCGAAGAGAGTCTCTATTTCATTGTTGTATCTGCTCCTCCATTCATTTGTCACGCTGTCCCTGCAAGGACCATATATAATTCGCAGGATTTTGCGTTCCCCTACTAATAGCTTATTGATTTCTTTCTCAATATCCATGTTTCACTTCCATATATCACTGCTGGTCTTATTATGGTTTTGTACATTTGGATTTTGGCACGCCTTGAGAGAAGCTTTGACCTTATTAGATGTTGAATGGCAAAGAATCATTTATTCCCCGCCAGTATTCGTATTTCAACCTCCCGTTCTCCTGTGTTTTCACTGGTAATTGTTGCTCCTAGGTATTTGAATTCTTTGACCACCTCAAAATTATGATCGTTTATGGTAATGTTATATTCAAAAGTAGTTGATAGTTGATATAATATTCAAAAGTAGTTGATTGAATTCTTTAATTTTCATTTAAATCATCCATCTATCAATCTTCATTTAAAGATTGAGTTACTACAAACTAAATGATAACTTGAAATGATGAAATGATTGTAAAAAGTAATAGTTTTAAGTACCTAGGATCGGTATTACATACTAGTCTCTTCTTCTTCTTCTTTTTTTATGTAGACATGATTCTGTCTATTTATCAATGTGCCTCCAGTAAGTTGCTGTTCCATCGTTTTCGTGGTCTTTCTATTGGGAACCGTCTCTTGTCTTTACTACTATATTTGTTGTTATTCGGCATATATGATCGTTAGATTCTAGTCTTCTATTTATTACCGTTCTTAATGTTCTCCACCTTGCATCTACGTCGTATAGCTGTACTTCTAGCTCTGTCCCATAATGTCTTGCCATCAATTTTTCTGTTTTCATCTCTGCTGTTTCCAACATCCTTTTCGTCCTCTCTGTGTCAGATCATGTATATGCCGCGTATGCCATTAGTGGTCTAATGACTGTTTTGTAAATTCTGCCTTTCATTTCCTTCCCAATATATTATTTTTTCATATTTGTTTTATTTAGGCAGTTTGCTCCATTCACTTGATCTTCCACTTCAGTGTCGAGCTTTCCGTAGTTAGATAATGTGATGCTTAGATGCTTTAAAATCCACCACTTGTAAGTGATGAGAGGTAAAGTGCTAGTGAGGAAATAAATGGAGAATTGTATGTGGAATTAGGGTGAAATATATTTAGTGTAAGGAGGCGAGTAGTGTATTGTCTGACAGAACAGGTGGGTGAGTAAAGTGATAAAAAATAATAAAATTAAAAATCAGTATATTAGTGGACGCCTAGGGGTGGTCCAGGGATTAAGGCAAAGAGCATGATAATTACAAAGTGAAATTTGCCACAGAGCACTAGCTGGCTAGAATGAATATGCTAGGATGGTCAAAGAATTACTGAAAGACAACAAATCTTTTTGCGAAAAAATTGTCGTCAACCCTGGAACTGCATTGTTGGGTCTCAGAAACCCAGAGAGTTATTCATTGCAATGTGACATGGTATGCAATGGTTTATGTGTGTTGTCACTTCATGTAGATTCAGTCTATCGTAAGCCGAGTTAGAATACGGGTCATCCGCCTCATTTTAGTGAAACAACGAGGTTAGATATTTCCAGAAGTACAAGCATAGGTACCCCGGAACCAAGGGTGATGTTTACGGTAATAATTTTGTTTCAACTTATTTTTATTTATTTTAGTATAATGGCATCAACTAGTAGAGAAAATAGTCGAGTAAAAGCATCAACTAGCAGAGAAAATCGTCGTCCTTTAACTTAGGTAGAATTACAGAGAGATGCAGACAATTTATGGGAGAATGAGAGTGAAAACGACATCGTAGACGATATGTTTGGAGGGGACGAGTCTGATGAAGATTACGTTGAAGAGCAACTGTCAGACAGCAATAGTGAATAAAGCGACAATGAAGACGAAATAGTGGATGAACCAGTTAGAAATATTCCTAGTTTACTGGGGAATATTGCATGGAACATAAAGCCCAGCTATGCTGTGAATGCGAACATCAAGATCCAAGAAACTGACGACCTGGCTAAGAATAACTAAGACTTATATTACCACAAGAGTTTATTTTTTTGTTACAAGGATAGTTATACAGGTGTATTTTGTAGATGATAATTTCAATTTAATGTTTATTTGTTTTAATAACAATGCTATGTTTGAATATTATTTTATGTTATTTTTGAATTTTAACAAAAATATCTCTTTGTGAAATACCACACCATGGTTAAATTTTTTTCTACACATTCTACTAAGATTAAATATTCTCCCAAATCCATCAAATATTCACATTTTCTGTTTTTTTGCTAAAAAACAGCTTTGGGTTTCTGAGACCCGAGTGTGAGTTCATGCCTTAAATATAAGTGTGATGTACCAGGGTTAATAATACAAAAAAGAAAAATAAGTTACGATTTTCTGTCCTGATTTAGATGTTAACAGTCAAAGTTGTCGGTTTTTTAGTTAGTTAGTTCAGTTATCGTATGTACTTATTATTTATTGGCATCAGCCTCCAGTAGTTTATCTTAATTGCTTTAATTAAAAGAATCTTTTTTCTTTAAATGATAAAGATTTTTAAAATACTGAATTCATGTAAACTCAGATTCACACTTAACCACAACAGTTCAATTTTAGTGCTTTTTTTTATTTCCGTCATGAAAAGGTGCAATCTACCTCATGCGACGAGTTGATAAAAGCCCTTTTCGTACTAATAGTTCTGTGAATACCTGGAAGAAGCATCCACGTGCTGACAATTCAACAATGGTTTGGCCTTATTTGAAACTGTAATTTATAGCGAGTAGTTGCACTTTGGGTTTAATGAGGGACAGTTGGCAAGAGAACAGAAAATCAGATCGGACCATTGACGTTAAAAGTAGTTTTAAGAGTAGTAAGCTTAACTCTTGATGGCTCTATATATATTTTTTATGTAGTTTGTATAGATATGAATAGGTTGTCAATAATTGCAATACAAACTGTCTCAAGTTACACTTTTAATTTAACTCATATTGAAAAACAAATTTCATTATATCGCATATCGTTATAAAATCACCAATTCGATTCAATACTCAATCCCCCTGCTTATCCCTCCCAAAAGATATTTTCTAATACAGCTATTCCTCGGCCCTATCGGCCACATCTAAACCCTTTGTAGACCTTTCTTATACCCCATACAGCCCGACACTAAACTTCTTCCGCCAAATAAAATAAGAATCAAAATAAAATAAAAGCAGAACATTGTCCGAAACTTTAATCTCTCTTTTATGGCAGTCAAAACGGACTATGGCAGAGGCGGAGGTCAGTGGAACATTATCTAAAATCGTTTTTGAAGAAGTTTGTGTTTTTAGGGTATTAATAAAATTCGTATATTTTACAAATGGTTATTTTTAATAATTCATCATAACGTGACACCTAGTGAGAATTTATTGTAGAGGGCGACGAAAACATTTAAAAATGATTGGGAGTACAATCCATTATCACCATGTGTAATAGCTTAGTTAACTCCATCAGTAGCTATATGAGATAACAACAAAAACCGTCCTTTTTTTAAACACTTTATATGCTTAAATAATTTATGTTTCGTACTATTTAGTGGCATTTTACTAGCGTAATAGCGCATTATTTTTTATATATTTAGCATTCTCGAACAATACTTTTCCCATGCTTTACTGATTTAGAAAATGCATTTGATTACTTAAATCATCATAAAAATGTTAGATTCTCTACGAAACTTATAAATGATAGGTATCTCAGACTTATAAGAAATTTAATTTAGTGGAAAAGTAGAGTAGAGTCGAGGAACAAACACCTAGAATCATTCTATTCTATGTTCTAAAGATGGTGATTCTTATCCGCTCTGGATATTAGTGATAATCATATCTTTGTTTTCTTCAGCGTAACACAGCTCAGTGTTTTTTTTTCGGAATCAGTTTTTTGTTATAACTGGTCCTAAAGCAGCCAATTGGCGTATTGTACATCCTACATTCGTGTAGCCGTCTGACTCAGGTTTTTAGTCTTAACCACTACTTACATAGCCAGGACCAACAGCCTTACGTACCCTCAGAAGCATGATAACAGTTCAGTTAAATTCTCTATCTATTTAATTAGCCTTCTTCAGTCCATCTTTCGACATAGGCTTTACAATCCTTTTCCATTATTCTCTGTCTGTCGCTACAGTCATCCACCTAGAGCCCACGTGCTTATTAATATCATCTGCTCATTTCATTTGGGGCCTTCCTCTGCTTTGTTTATATTCCCACGGTCTCCAACTTATAAGAATTTTGTTCCATCGGTCTTCTTTTTGTCTTATATTGTGTCCGGCAAATCTTGTGATCTTTGAAAAGAAATTATATCTATACGAATGCTAATCTTGATTTTCCCGTACGCTGTTTTATTTCAGTAGAGTGGTCCCATTGGCTGTTTATGTTGGTACCAAGTTATGTATTTAATGATTCCGGCTTGCTGACTATCATGTACTTTATTTTTTTCGTATTGAGATCAAGTTTATATCTCTACTTATATCTGATATTATTTTATGCAAACTATCTAAACTATTTGCAAAAAATTACTGCGTCGCCGGCGTACCTAATGTTTATCCACTATTATGTATGATTCTCAAGTCTCTATCATCTAATCCTACTTCTTTTATGATGGTTATGGACTCATCATGTTTCACTCTATAAAATCCTTTTTGTAGTCGATAAAACAAATATACGTGACAATTGACATCTTTGTACCTCCGCATAAGCACTTGTATAGCGAATAGCGCTTCTTCTGTGCCAAAGGTACCACGGAATCCAAATTGTGTTCGTGGCACAAGGTTGTTGTTGTACAGGTGTTATCACTTTTATTCCCTGTTTATCCATAAGTTATAGGAATTCTGCATAAAACTTGCCAGGCTCTACAACTTAACCATCTTTAGGAATATTTTATTAATTATAATGTAATTTGATTTCTCACTATGTGATCTGGAGTACCTTGAGGTGATTTCCATGTGTATAATCTTCTGTATGGGGGTTTACAGTAAGTGTAAAGAAGTAAGTGATCATGAACCCTTTTACTCAATCGCTCACCTCGCTCATTTCACTTTCCAAGTCCAAATTCTCCTATAAATTATCCCGATATTCCATTATTAATCTTGGAATTTAGTTCACCCCTAATCGAAGTTACATCTTTTGGAAAGACTTATTAAGGTGTAGGAAAATTCATTATAAAATGCTTCACTTATGCCGTCTGGTTTATTGGCTGTGGATAATGTTAGTTGTAATTGGATAGGTACTAAGTTGAAGGTAGAGCATACTTTCCGATATGGGTACAAATTTTTTAACATGTGTGGCGTTATTTTGATTTAAGCGTATACATACCCCATTTTTGTGTCTTTCGTCGTATATTGTTTTAACATTCCATATTCAGATCGTAATCTGATTTACCAATTCTGCATCTGATTTACCAATCTCAGGACAAAAAGATGCCCTTCCATTTATCAGCTCATCCGCTTGGAGCCATTGGCCAGTAAATGGGGGGATTGCTTATAACGGCAACCACTCGGACGCCAGAGTCTTGTTTGTTATCTGGCAGGATCCACCGAATGGTCAGAATCAACATCATCAACACGGACATGTGGGGTTGACATTTATATGGGTTATACTATACGTTACGCATCACTATCTCTTGCATTCTAGGGTAGTGATAATGCCTTGATATTAGATATAGTAAAATATAGAGAGGTAAGTCATTACAAATGCTTTGATTGCTTGAAATGAAAAAGTGCAAAAAAGAAAAAAAAAACATGGTTTTGGAAGACAACAATGGTTCTGGTTCCGTAAGCTTTACTTTAAAAACCTTACTGCGACTGATTTTGGCAGGTTTGACAGTATAACTGCTAAGCTCCAATAGTTGTGATGGCACATGAAGAAGAAAAAAGCAACCTAGGATAGTATTTTGAGACATTTACTCTATTTAATATACCCCGCTGATCAACCAACTACGAACAAAGCAACAATGTCTGCGTTTGCATTAGCAGAATCTCACAGTTACCTCGGAAAAGCTACAGAAACTTCGTAATATATTACAAAGGTAAAATTTAATGGTTTTTAAGAGAAAAATTGAAATAAGCAAGAAAAATTCAGTTAAGGGATAAATATCCATAGAAAACATGAGAGGCATCAACAGACAAATTATATAAAGCCGGTATGGACTTAAAAAATGTTTGCTGTAAAATTAATGAAGTTTCTAGCTTCTATACGAAGAGAAATTTGAAAGAGCAGTTTCGAAAATGACCGAAAAAACTTCTACAATGAACAAAGAAAAGATTGATAAAATGTATAAATGATTACAAGAAAGATAAGAAGAGGAAATAAGAATTACAAATTATTGAAAGAAAGATTCAAATTCCTACTTGTAATGGGGGGTCTTAGTGTATTTGTCCCAGATAGTTTGACTTTATTAGGTCGGTCCATCATTGTTCACAAAAAGAAAACTCTAGAAAAAAAAATCTAGAAGCTTTAGCTACACAACTATTAACTGAAGCTCTTCATTTTTAGTTTTGTATCAGCGAAGAATATACGCCTTATAGTCCTGACTTATCACCGTTTGATTACCACATTTAGTGCATTAATATAGTCATCACTAAAAGAGCAAATACAAACTATATCAGATCTTTCAACCATGTTTTCACAATTTGTGAAACAATCTTTTGTATATATAAAGAAAATTGAACACATTTTTAAAACATCATGACAAAAATGTTGTTTAATCCCAATAACGGCGCCTCTGACTCAGATATAAGTTCAGTTTTTTGAGAATTTCCCTCACGACAGCCCAAAAAAGGACACAGCGATCCTCAACCCATTCTTAAATAAAAGAGAAAAACTTCACATACTCTGAGCGAAATCAACACAAGTCCAGAAAAGTTCTGTTTGGCAAATAGGCACATAAAAGAGCTATAGACGCTTAGGCTAATCTTATCTCTTAGAAGTTATTCTAAAGCTACAGCGGGATTTATCGGTAGATTATTTGACCGAATTGACCCTTGGCTAAGAGTCCCAATGGCTCATTTGGTTTTACTGGTTTTACTTTGGGGGATTCTAATGGACATTGTTGGTCGGTGCTGGAAATTTTCTGTTTTATTTCTTTTTAAATTGACGGGAGGGAGTAAAAAGTAAGAAAATATCGGATAATGATGGCTTATAAATGTTTCACGGTATTGTAAATCTACACAAGTATATATAAAAAGTGCGATTTTAATTAAAAGATTTAGACCGGAAACTAAAAAACTTAATTGGAAATTAAATAATAGAATATTAGTAAAAATAAATAAAGGTGAAACAAAGTATAGTTTTCAATGTCCAAGGTTTAGTTTGCTTATAATATATCCACAAGAAACATAGGGTAAGTCCGGGAGAGATGCATAAACAACGGAGATTTTTTACTTAATTATATGTTGTTGGTGAAATTTTTTCTTGGTGAATTTTCAAGTTGTGTAAGTTTTGATAAAAGGTAAGTTTTTTGATTATTTATATATTCAAATGTTATATTAAGATTAAACAACTGAACCTAACCTAAAATACCCTTATAAAATTTAAACTGTGCGTTCGATGGCGTGGCCCGTCTCTACCGAACGTTTGGGATAGATGGGCCACAGTGTATCGGTATAGATGGGCTAATAATAAGTATTGGGTTTGTATTAGTCAACAATTTTTTTAATAATAAGTATTAATAATTCATTTCTATATTGTTACAGGTTACAGTATACCTTCATATTATAAGCAGAAATCTACTGTTAAAAGAGGTAAATGAAGCGAAGAAGCACTACAAAATACAGTTGCAGCTATCAGAGAAAATCGCATAGGACTAAATCGAGCTGCATTAGCTTACGGCATACCTCGAAGTAGCATACAGAGAAGAATGAAAAATAATGATCTAAGAAAACACAATCGTCTTGGACCTTCTTTAACTCTTGGGGATGAGATCGAGATGAAATTAGTGCTGCATATTAAGAAATTGCGAAAGTATTATTTTGCACCCACTCCTGACCATGTACGAACTGTGACGTTTGAGTTAGCAGAAAAATTAACATATCAGTGCGAAAAGATGAAGGAGTTTCTTTGGACAGGACAAAAAGAGTAAACCAGGAGGTAGTTAAACAGTACTTCGATCTGCTGCTATTTTTTTTAACCAATAGTCAACTAATAAATAAGCCGGGGCATATTTTCAACGTAGATGAAATAGGTTTGCAGTTAAACAAAGGCCTGGATATGTACTCGCGTCTAAAGGACCCAAGAATGTCCCTGTTATTACATCAGGAGAGAAAGGAGAAACGATTTCTGTGATAAGCTGCTGCAATGCTGAGGGCGTATTTTTACCTCCGTATTCTACTTAAGAAGGAAAAAAAAACAGAAAACAAGAATACCCGGATGGAATGCCACTAGGAGAGCAATGTTTGTAATGCCCGAAAAATCGGCCTACGTAAATGCAGATATGTTTTATATTGGCTAAATATCTATTTATTCCTCGCAAAGTTTTGTTGATATTAGAGGGCCATACGTCCCATACAGCAGTAGTGGAAGTATTAGAATGTGCCGAAAACAACGAAATTATAATGTTGTGCTTAACTAGTCATACCACGCATTTTCTGTAGCCGTTGGACCAAGCTTTTTTCAAATCTTTAAAGGCTAATTTTTACTCGAGATGTCAAAACTATATCAGAAATAACTCAACAAGAAAAATTACACGTTACCGGTTTGGTGAGTTGTTAGGAAATCCGTGGAAAATCTCAGCAACGGTGAAAAATGGAACATCTGGATTTGTTACCACAGGAATTGTACCGTTTGATACCGATAAAATTTCTGAGCACACTTTTTTGTCCACAAATGGGAGCTCCTCAGCTGTAGTAGAACAACAAAGTAATACAGAAATAAATCTAAATATTTTAGATCAACTAGGTCCTTCACATGCAGGCATTATTCTGGTCGTTCGTCCGCATTATTCGTGGTACGTCCAATGTTGAAGACTTAAATGTTACAACTGGAAAAGTATTGGACACATTATCGCCTATACCTTAAATTAATGCTGCAAAAAAGAGTGTAAGGGGACGAGCAAGAAGATTGGCGGAAATTCTTAATTCTGCAGGCAAAATTCAAGAAAAGAAGATAAAGAAACAAGAATAAAAAAAGAATACAGTTCCAAAGCAGCAAAACAAAAGGCGTCAATGTAAAAAGTATAAGTTAGATTCGTCTGATGATGATATAAATGCAGATGTGCCAGTTTTAGATGACAGCGAAGACGAAGAAGAATTTAATGAAAATAAGTGCATTGGTTGTGGTGAAGATTACAGCAAAACATCCAGAAAAGATGACAAGGTTCAATGTTTGACTGGTGCCATGACAACTGTACAACATTTGAAAATGTTTGTGATTCGTGTGGAAAAATTGCTAGTAAAAAGAATAGGCTAACATCACTATTTTATGTGTTTAAAATTAGCCCAACTCTACCAATAGCAATGGCCCATCTGTACCCACGAATTGGTATAGATGAGCCAATAAGAAGTATTTATATTAATTTTTATAACTTTTATATTCCTCAAGTTACATGTTTTTTATTTTGCACAATAAATATATAAACTATAATTAGTATTCTTTTCCAAAAATCGTATCATACACTAGTCAATTTTTCAAGTAATCTGTGTGTGAAAAAAAGTGGCCCGTCTCTGCCGGACTTACCCTATTATAGGAAGAAAATTACTCACCTTATACTATTTTATTCCAACTTTGACAAAACTACAGTTGGATTGTTCATAACTTTTTTTGGCTAAAATGGTTCTATCCTACAATTCTTGTCCAATGTTGAATTGAATGCTTAAATTTTCCTCTAACGTTTATACATATGTTTCATTGGCAAGATAAAATCGAATCAAATAAAAGTGTACCAACTAAAATCTCAACACGAGGCCATGTAACCCTTTAAGCCACAAGTTTATTATAATGAACTTTTTTCAAAGTTTTTTCAGATGGAATACTATAGCTAGTATATCAGTTAGGTACTAGATTTTGAATATAGTTTTTTTCCACGAAAAAAAAAAAAATCTGGCCAACCTTTGTACCACAGTTCAATCAAGGAATAATTTTTATTATGTATAGTATAGTTTATAGTATGTAAAAATTTACTATGGATGCGTCAAAAAGTTAATAAAATTACTTTATCCATAATCGACGACTTTTCCAAGCTACTGAGTATGTCTGCATTCATTGGTCAAACTGATGGCTTGTGGATAGGGGAGGTTTTCTCGTTCTCTAGTTTTTGATGTTCTCAAAACAAAACCAGTTTCTACATGATTATGCATATTGCTGCATACGGTCACAGATTTTGAGCCACGATCCTTTCACTTACTTATAGTAATACCATTGCAGACAACTCAAATAATGTCACCCATTTTCGTTTTTCTGTCATCTACTAAATGTGCTTTTGCAAAATATTTTTATGTTTGTCTTACCGTTTCACGACCAAAATGACCTAGTTTGATAACTAGGTTTCAACTAAGTAGATTTCATAAGAGAAAGTGTGGTAAAAAAGTACAAGCAGTGTCCCCTTTTTCCAACACTTTAATTAAATTCATCATAATTCTTTCCCCTAGAGTATGTTCAGGTTCTCTACATTGATATACCTCAAAATTGTTAAGGTAACCTATTTCAGCACATGCCATTGCCCAAATTTGTATACCCCCCCTGTATGGATTTCATTGGAATGCACTTCTTCAAAGTAGTCCTTCCTTTAAAGGCAATGATACTTTCATCAATTGAAATATTTCTGCTCGGAGAAAAAGATTCCATTAAGGTTTTTTAAATTTTTGAATAAGAGGTCTCACTTTGTATAACTTGTCAAATTCTCGAGTTCCTCTGGCTGGCATTTGTTGGTTATCATTCAAATGAATATATCTTAATATTTAAAGAAGTCTCTTTAGAGGGATAATATTAGTAATCCTTTCATTATGAAAATTTTTATCTGCAGACCAGTATTTTTTTATAGAATGTAAACTATAAAATCCCATTAGTTTTAAAATTCCTAGAAAAGCTTTTAATTCTTCAAAGGACAAATCAAAATTTTTTAAGGGAGAAACTCTTAAATTGAATTGAATATTACAATTTTTAAATTCAATAGGTGTTCTTGGTTCTTTAGACTACCCATTAAAATCGGGTATTCGGGCTGGTAATCTTTGTCTGCTACAGAATCATCTGAATCCTCGTGTTCTAAACACTCGTAGATTGTAGAATTTTTACCTTTTCTATGTATAAGCTTCTGTATAATCAAAAAACTGCAATATCTGGAACATGTCATGAGGGGCGAGGAACAATTTGAAAGCTTGGTTTAACTTCACTTCTGCTGACCTATTTAGAGCAGCGGTTTTAAAAGTGCGAATGGTCATGATGGTTGCCAACCTTCTTAGAGTAGATGGCACATGAAAAAGAAGATGTATAAGCTTGTAGTTAGTTACTATGTTTATTTTGTCTGTACCACTTCCAGACAGAGTAGGCGGTAGTATTGTAGAAGAACTTCTGCTAGAAGATCTTTCTGATGGTGTGTCAGATTCTACTACATCCTCAGCATCTAAGTTCGGTTCAATCCCAGATTGTTCATCTTAATCATCCGTTATTTTATGTAATATTTTGGCTAACTGTTCAGTTATGGTCCATCTTCCAATACTGTATGCCAGAATAATTTTCGGACATCTGAAAAAAAAAACATGCATCTTGGGGTATTGTGGAAAATATTTGCTGAGGGTAAATAGATTGGTACCTAAAGTATGACGAAAATGTAAAAAAATGAACAACACAACATAAACCAATTTAGCATATTTGTAATGGTTATAAATATTTATATTTTAGAGAAAAGTTTGGGGTTACATTTTTCTAAAATATCATATTCAAAAGAATTTTCAATTTTCTTTACTTTGTAACAAAATATTTTGCCTACCACATGGGGTATTAATACAAGGGGTAGAAAATTGGGGACTGAAACTAAGGGGGTGGAGATAAGGCAAGCAAAATAATCGCTACTTGTTCGAACGGCACTCAGGGTTTTTTAGAAGAGGGTAGTGGATAAGTAAATGGCAAAGGGGTTTGGATTTGGACAACTACAAAAAATGAAAAAAAGGGATCATTTATAAACTCAGGAGATGCTACAAAAACTTACAAATGTTACTGACGTATAAACTGTGGCAAATATAAAAATTTTTACAAATAAAAAAAATTATCTTTTTAAAAAATGAAAGCAATTATTATTATTTTTTAAATGTCTATCTTGACTTTAAATTTTAGACACAGAAAAAGTTACCTGAACCTCACTAAACTTCAATCTGGAAATCATGCTGGAACTATACTGGGGCAGATCCGGAATGACGATCAGGGATAAGAAGATGAGGGCGGAAGCCAACCGGCTTGAACACAACCTTGAAAACTCGTCTCCTTCAAAGACTGGAACAGGCACAGCACAATGGCAACATGAAGCCATCTTCAAAAACTAATGTAAAACTGCTCAATACCAAGTATCCAACTGCTACTGTCACTTCATGCTACGTTTCCATGACAAGAAAAGGAAAACGGAAATATTTCAAATTTGAAAATAAATTCGGACTCCAACAAAACTGAACACGCCTTGATCAGCTTCCGGCTTTACCGAGAGTAACGAAATCATCCTCAGAAATTGATCGCATAACTTAAAATAACAAAACACAACGGAAATTAAGACGTAGATTATTAATTTGAAAACGTAGTACATCGGGCGGCTTAAATCAAAGAAAATCGAGCAACGTACGAAGCTGCGAAACAGATAAACAACTCCAAAATGGTTTCTATTACTTGGCGACGCTAAAAAGAACGAAATATTATTTGGGTTTTTAATACGTACGAATAGGAAACTGAAATGCATTAAAAATACTCTTCGTTTTTTCAAACATATATGAGGGGATTTCAATATATTACATATACGAGGGGACTTCAATATACACCAAAGAATCAATGAAATTGCAAATGCTACAACTTTTGATATATATTTTTTATTCTGAAACTATAGTATAGAATCCTTATATTTACAATAAAAATACTTACCTTTTATAGCACTCCTCAATGATCAAATTTTGAAGAAAAAAATAACAAAACACATTCAGCTACGTTCTAATTGCAAAAAACCAGCACACTAGAATCCACTGGTATAAATATTGTACCACTACAATGTTTACAAGTTGAATAAACGTTCCGATATCTGAGCCATCTATACATTAGTTATTAAAATACAAGTATATATATATATATATATATATATATATATATATATATATAAATAGGTAGAGATCTGATTTGTACTACTCATTTACTCTGGCGAAAATATGTGGTACAAGGGAACCAGAGATACTTAAACGGTTAAGAGACTCAATAGAGGAAGATAAAAGAACAACTTTGGAAAACTTCAGTCATTATCATCGTCATTTCTTTGCCTTTATCCCTATAAGAAGTCGGTTTTCTTAAGCGTCTCATCCTGGTCTTCTTTTGTCTTCCTCTCGTACTCTTTCTTGACTTTTTTCTAAGTACTTTAATAGCAGTATCTCTAATGATACTGTCGATGTTTGTTCAAATGTTCATTTTAATCTTAATAACTTCTTCTTCTTGTGCCACTCCTATCGAAGATTGGAAATTATAAAGGCTATCCTGACCTTGTTAACAGCTGATCTAATGGCTTCATTAATGGTACAGCCAAACCACTTTCTCAAATTACGCAACCATGATATTCTTTCACGGCCTGGATTAAGTTTTCCTTCTATTTTTCCTTGACTCATTCAACCCAACTTATCTTCGACATTCGACGGTAGCACCACATCTCGTCGATGATAATGTCGATCTTTGTCGAAATTTTCACCTAATCTTAATAACTTACAAAAGCGTAACTTTAGTAAATAAAGAGCTAATAGAAACAGCAGAGTTATAATCTTTATTAATTACAACAAGCAGTTACAAAAGCTCATCTTCATCTTCATTCAAGAGATAAGTAATTTATTACCTGTTTGGAAATATATAAACAGTAACTGTAAATCGATTACAAATATGAACTTTAATCGTAGAAGCGTTGATTGAATATCCGAATCTTGAATCAATCAACTTTAAATGTCATAAAAGAAATGAACTCTTTTGACATGTATCTGAATATGTTGATGAATTAACAGTTACCAATAATGAGGTATTGAAAACAACGAGAAAAAGATAAAAATTTAGAAGTACTCATAAAACATAGAAAACTGCAATACCTGGAACGCCTAAGGCGTGTTGAAAAATACATCATCCTAGGCCTTATATACCGGAACAAATAACGAACAAAAGAAATATCTCATCACCATCATTTGGCTCTACGACTCTAGGTGAGTCTTGGCCGCGTTTACTATTTCCCTCCATTGTTGTCGGTCCTGAGCAGCTATTTCCCACTGCTGCACTCCCATTTTACGTAGATCACTGGCCACTGCGTCCTTCCATCTCTTTCTTGGGTGGCCAACTGACCTTCTGCCATCGGGACTTTCCCAGAATGTGGTGTTCAGAAGTCTTTCGTTATTTGACCTTAGGACGTGGCCCGCCCATCTTATTCGGTTAAAAAAAAAGGTAAAAAAAGAAATATCTGAAGAAGATAATATATCAGGAGCTTGGAAGTGTAAAGGCGAACTGCAAAAATACGTTTCTGGAAAATAGAGTACCTATAAAGCTTAAAAACATGCTAGAATAGTAAGAGCGAACAAGTTTTATTTTATTAACAAAACTTAAAAGAGGATAAGTTCTGAAGCTATTTATTTGTGGCATGTTTGATATAGGTATAGTTTTATGGGATTTAGCCACAAGTGGCTGAAACGATTTTTACATTTTCTTTTAAAGAAAGAAACAATTTTTTTAATGTAATTATCATTACAACCAATTGTGGTTTAATCCCATACAACTATACCGTTATTGAAAGAGGATTTTGCAAGATTTGCAAGATTTTTATAAAATGAAAAGAAAAGGGGTTTTATGTTTTTTTTTATACAAAATACAAAAATAAACAAAGTATTGTTACCAAAGTATGTGGAAGCTAATAGCAGTAAAATAATTTCCAAAATTTACAAATAATGTTTCAATTAAACTCAATTTGATTTTCATCGTCGACAGTTTCTTCGACTTCAGTTGTACTAATTCCTTCACCAATAGCTTCTTGTAAAGCACACGTGTCAGGCATGGGTACATAATCAAGAAGATCTTGTAAATCCGTTTTCTTTCTTCTGTAAGCTTGAGAGTATCATGGTATTTGAGAGGAAGTAGTATACTATCTAAGTTAAAATTTATTACAACGTGAAGTTTCTTTCGTCCCTTTTGGAATATTACATTTGTAGGCATATTCGTGTTATATGCGATTTGAATTTTAAAGCCCATCTTAAAATCTATTAAAAATTCGAATATTCTGCCATCCTTGAAGTTAGCTCCCAACATTTGAGATTTAGTTGCTGCTTTTTGAACAATACTGACATTCTCAACCATTTCCGTCGTGACATTAACAACTTGGAATTTGTTCTTTTTTAAGTGTGTGTAATGAAATGGATATAGTGTTCTTTAGAAAATACCTCACAGTTCTTGATCTTTAATTTAATTGACCCAAAATCTCGATCACCTCCCATCATCGAATGCTCTGACATTAAAAAAACGTGCTTCATAAGACCAAAGTTATTTGCATGAATGTGGAAAGGTTAGACAAAACAACGTTTATGTCCTTATTTTGCCCGGCACATTTATCACTAAAAATCATAACTTTTCTCACACGCTTAGTAAAAAAAAGTTCTCCAAGCAATGATTCTTCTTTTTTTTCTCGTGCCACTCCTAGCGGAGATTGGAAATCTACTTGCATGTTAGTGACGTGGTCCATCCGTGATATTCTGAGAATGCGCCTATAGCACCACATCTCGAAAGCTTCGATGTTTTTCATGATCAACTGTTTTAGTGTCGAAGCCTCAACTCCATATAACAGGGTAGAAAAGACATAACACCGCAGCATTCGTATTCGTAACTTTATATTGATATCACGATTGCAAAAGAGTTTGCGCATTCTATTAAAGACTGATCTAGCGATTTCTATTCTACATCTAATCTCTTTTTTTTGATCAGTATTGTCTGTGATCCAACCACCTAGATATTTATAACAGGGCACACGCTCAATCGTTGTATTGTCTATTACAAGATTACCTCTGATGTTCTTTGATTTCGTGATTACCATAAATTTAGTTTTTTTCAAATTAATTTTCAAGCCGTAACTGTTACAGTATATATTGAGACTTTGAACGAGATGTTGTAGTTCTACTAGCGTTCCCGTTAGGAGAACTGTATCGTCAGCATACCTTATATTGTTGATCGTCTTACCATTTATTATCAGACCAAGATCTTCTTCCTCGAGTGCTTGTTCACAGATAGCTTCACTATACAGGTTAAATAAAAGTGGCGATAAGATACATCCCTGCCGGACTCCTCGACGGATTTGAATTTCTTCTGTTAGTCTGCCCTCAACCTTGGCATTTGCTGTTTGATTCCAATATAGATTGCATATAATTCGAATATCTTGGCTGTCTATAATTTTCTTTATTAGAACTTGTCTTAGTGGTTCATGTTTTTACTTTGTCAAAGGCCTTTTTGAAATCAATAAAGCAGGCGTAAATTTCTTGGTTCATGTCTAAGCATCTCTGTGAGAGGACGTTCATTCCAAACAGAGCCTCCCTTGTACCCAGCCCTTTTCTGAATCCCATTTGAGTGTTACTGATGTCTACGTCTAATTTCCTATAGATCCTATTATGGATTATTTTTAAGAACAGTTTTAGAGCATGACTCATCAAAGCTATCGTATCAATGATTAATAGATAGCAAAGCAATGATTAATAGCTAGAAAACTAGCTATTTCGCACGATCCGCGTTTAGCGATGGTTTCATCTCATACATGCATTATGGCTGCTTCTGTTTTAACGTTGTGGATTCCTAAGTTGCAAGTCCACATTTTTCTTTTGTAGTATTGGACGTTGCAGGCAAGTTGAGGCGTGGGTAATGCTTGTTGCAAAGCAGTACATACAACTTCAGTATTTTCATCCTGGTTGCTTTCATAGCTTTTCATCATATTATGAGTAGCTTTCTGCTTTGCTAAATGAACCTTCAGTTCAGTATTCAATTCAGTTATTCTGGAAGAATTCGGGTTGCTAATATTTAACTCATGAAGTTCAACTTTAATAGGTCTGTGATAGTAGATCTCTATCACAGGTTGTTCTTCAGCATGTGTGTTTCTTAGCCTTTCCATATAAGCTCCACATGCTCCAGTAATTGACGAAACTGGTGGCATATATTTTTTATACAGTTTTCTTTGTATTTCTTAAAACATACGCCTCACAGTTTCGTTTGGTTTTACACACGTTAACAAGCCATTGTTTCGTTTTCTTTTGCTTCCTCCTTGTCGTTTTCTTGGCATTCCTTTTGAAAATAAATCAGAAAAAAACAAAACAACTTTAAGGCTAATGTAACGTCAGTTTTTTCTTGAAATACGAGTCATTAAAACTACAACAAGCACATTATGGTACCCAAAAACTCAAGAACAAAGCATATATCTGAGACTAGCTCTCACCAACTACAGAAACACCGGCGCGTTGCTAGGGTTACAGAGGAGAAGTGGCCAACCTTGAACAAAAACGCAACGAAAGCCTGTGGGTTTGCCCTTGCTCTTGGTATATTATTTCTTACAGAATTTTAGGAATATAAAGGGCGAAACATGCTTTTATAATATACATAAGGATTCTTTAAAGGTTTGTGAGAAAGATGAGACTCTTTCGGAAACGTCCACTTTGCGAGTTCGCCCTTACTCTTCCAAGCTCCTGATATATCCCAATTCAGTAATTCATCATATCCTAACGGAAGAAAGAGTTCCTCACCAAAATTTCTATGATTTTTAGGCTTGAACTATTTGCTGTACATTTTTGTACACTTCTATTCTTTCCTTGTAATTATACTTTACAGCAACACATACATAATATTCTGCATATATAAAAACTAATTTTGTTAATAGTCGACAAATTTAAATTTTGGACGTTCTTTAATTAACTTCGAACTGTCATAAACCAGATTATCCATTTTACCAGCATTTCATTATTATTGTACATGTAAATGCAGCAGCTCATCGATGGCATTTAATGATGCAAATTTAATTGTAGTATTTTATTGTGCATTTCCCCATCATGCAAAATTATACTGAAACTTGAATAAAGACATTATCGTTGTTTAGTGAAACCTACGAAATATTTAAATATATTTGTCAGACATTTATTGGTTTAAAAAAATTAAAAACTGAAAGATATTGTAAAATTACAAAAACTAAATATTTTTTTACTAACTGCCTCAATTGCAAAGGGCTACATTTTTTTTCATGAAAAAGTGTTTTTTCATGAAAAAAAGTTTAATAAGTGTCCTATAGTAAATGGGATCTGCTGATCACGAATCTGTACTTAGTTTTTTTCCAGCACTTCAAGTTTTCAAGAAAAGTGTGTTTGAAATTTTTTCTAGAAACTGCCAAAAATACTGAAAAAATATTTATTGAAACTTTATTTAATACAAAATTACATTGCAAAATTGAGATGTTTAAAAAAAAAAGAATTAACTATAACCTACGTTAGACAATATTTGGTTTTTTTTGAATAAAACCCTTCTCTTTTTCCATGAAAACTGCGTTTTGTGGTCTTCTTTTTATGTATTTTTGTGATCGAGTATCTATTCAAGGACCAGCAGTAATAAGCCATCATTCTTATATCCCATCTTTCTTGGTAACGTTTTTTGATCTCCTTTATATCTTGATGGAACCCCTTTGTATGCTCCTTGCTGACCAATCCAGAAAATGAACTTTGACGCTCATATTGCATCCCAGTTTTTTTTATAATTTTCGACTATGTTGGCTACAATTTCTTTATAGTTTGGACACTTGATGTCTCCAAGAAAACTGTCTATGACTTCTACGAAAGAACTCAATGGTTCAGATTCATCCTGGGTCTTGTATTTTGGCACAATCTGTCCGATTTTAAGGTTCGAATTTGAGGCCATTCAAAAATTTCTTCCTTTAAGTTTAGCTTCAGAAAGTGCACGAAATTTACCGCACAAATATTTAAGGCAGTCACCTTGTTTACCTAAACCTATGACAAACTGAAATGAAATCGTAGGCTTCCACGGCCAGAGTCAGAATTATAGTTTATTCGTCTTCCGGGTTTGGACCGTGTCATTTGTGAGTGACCCAAAAGTGGGTTCATCTCGACGTTTCGCTACAATTATATGTAGCTTCTTCAGGAGAACAAAGAAAAGGAAAAAAGAAAACAAAAGAACAGGAAGATGGGTAGTTAGCAACGGTAACTCAGTTACTCAACGCAACCAGAGGCGAATACTAACTACCAAGATGGGCATTTGGTCACAGTAACTCAACTACTCAACGCAGCCAGAGGTGAAAACCAAATGCCAGGACAGGGATTCACGTCCAACAGCTCAGAACACTAACGCGTCGAGAGGCGGGGAGTGAATCCGACGATTACTCCGCTACCGCTCTATTTATCGGATTCACTCCCCGCCTCTCGACGCGTTAGTGTTCTGAGCTGTTGGACGTGAATCCCTGTCCTGGCATTTGGTTTTCACCTCTGGCTGCGTTGAGTAGTTGAGTTACTGTGACCAAATGCCCATCTTGGTAGTTAGTATTCGCCTCTGGTTACGTTGAGTAACTGAGTTACCGTTGCTAACTACCCATCTTCCTGTTCTTTTGTTTTCTTTTTTCCTTTTCTTTGTTCTCCTGAAGAAGCTACATATAATTGTAGCGAAACGTCGAGATGAACCCACTTTTGGGTCACTCACAAATGACACGGTCCAAACCCGGAAGACGAATAAACTATAACTATGACAAACTGCTTCATCAATCGTAACTTTATGTGAAGAGGTGTCAAAAGAACTAATTTTGGGTCAACTCTCTCTTAACGTAATGTAAATTGCGTGCTTGACTGTCCCACTCGTACAAAAAATATGGATACTTTCTGAATCCAGACTGCTGTCCCAAAAGCATGAATATTAGAGGTCTCCACAGAGTTGCCAACAATATTTTCTATACTTTATTTTATTTAGCAACAGTTCAAGATTCTCATATGTTTCTTTGAGATGCACGAAGTGAGCAACAGGCACTGAGGCATAAGTATTACTATGGTGCAACAAGATATACTTCAGACTTCTCTTAGAATAATCAATAAATAACCGCCATGATATGAAATCGTAATTGTCAGCTCCCAATTCTTCAGGAGTATTATGAAAATACACCAGTGAGCGCTCTCGAGACAAATATTCTATAACTATCAGTTGATATAATGCAGTGCCATTCGATAAAGACTACTTAATAATTCGTTAACATATAGTGTACAAAGTAGAAGTCCCAGCGTAATTTCCTGTGGTATATCTATATTTATTATTAAGTCTTACATAGTATTTTACATCTATTAAGGTGTTATTATCCGCTTAGACATAAAAATTACATGATTTGTTAGACATGAATCAAAATTTGATCTTAGATGGAGCCCTGAGTCCCTCCCAACAAAATATTCACAAAGTCAGGCTACTTTCATCTACTTTAAAGTTTTGTTTCCTGAGTTTCAATAAGACACATAACAGGCCATGGAAAAGCGTTTTGATTTTAAAATTACATAGAATATTTAAAGCTATACCATGCATTAGAGAAGTTAACTTTACTCTCAATATCTTTTTATCTCTTTATATGAAAATATTATTAGTTTTTTAAAGCTATTTCATTTTTGTCAAATGATCTAAACCCAGACTGAAAACCAGATAAGTATTATTTTTTGAAATGTAGCAACCAAGTAGAGGTGGCTGAACTCAAAACGGTGAAGGCAACGGAAAACTACACTGTTAATAATTATCTCCCAGGATATTGCTATGACAAAGAAAAAAATCATGAGCCCCAGTCCCGGCAGCCCTTTGATAGGCAAGGTTTGCTTAAAACCATCCGGTTGAAAATAGTTAAATCCACCGTTAAGATAGGCACAAGGAACATTAGAAGTCTTTACGTTTCCAGTAAATATGAAAATCTTGTTCAGGATGCCAAACGCTTCAGTTTGGCTTCAAATTGTCAGTTATTGGTGTAAGCCAATTACGATGGCTGATATGAGGTCCTCAAATTTCTCCCAATAAATATTAGAATAATACTTATATGTCTGCGCGGCACTCCATTTAATAATAACCTAAGAAACGCAGAAAGAAAATATGACAACGAAGTAGAAATTCTGTATAATGGACTTCCTGTAACATTATAAAGTTTAAAATTTAACGAAATCACATGACGGAAATGAGAATAACCGGAAATGTTGGGAAAATATGAAAATTATTTGTTGAACATATGACCAAGATCCCAGAAGAACATAGCGTAACTAATAGATAATACAAGAACAAGGCAGAAGAGTACAGAAGAAAACAAAGAGGAATAAAACAAAAAATACGACCTGCTAAAGAAAAATGACGGATCACCGATCAATGTTCAGAAATAGAAGAATTAGAAAAGAAAATGACATGTTTAATTCGTACAAGAAATTTCGTGAAGTGGCTGGTCAGTATAATAAGAAAAACAATAATATTCTAGAAGGTAAAGCAGGTTATTTTTTATGAACGAGAAATACTTGAAACATGAAGTAACTATATAACTAAATTGTTCCAAGATGTCAGGCCAAATATACAGCAAGATATAGAGCAATTTAATCTCAGGAAGAGAAGTAAATCTTAAAATGAATGTTACTAAAAATAATTATGATATTTAGTCGCGAACCTCACGACAATGCTACATATAGATCAATATTAAAAGTTACTTATTTTAAATATCTAAGATTCTACATTATAGATACATTATAGACCAGGTAGACTCAAGTGAAGAGGTCAGATGCAGAATTGAAGCAGCTCTCACAACGTTTCTAAAAATGCAATCGTTCTTCTGTAACCACAGCTTAAACCTAAAATAACTTCAAAGAACGATCAAATGCTATATTTGGTCAGTGTTGTTACATGGCACCGAGACCTGAACTGTGAACGCTGATACAATCAATTGCCTAGAGGCATTTGTTATGTGGTTGCATAAAAGAATGATCCGGATATCCTGAACAGCGACGCAGACTAACGAAACAATGGTAAATACAGCGAGTGAAGAAAAAAATCATACCTAAAGTATGTTCTTAAAGTAGATTGGTACAGAATCCTTGAGAATTCCTATTATAAAGGCCTGCAGAGTAATTGGAAGGAAACAGATGTCATGGCTCAAGAATATTCGCAATTCAAAATAAATAACCTCTCAAACTGTCACGTGATTAACACAAAAAGCGAGAGATTTAATTATATTTTAGTTTGAGACAGTTATATAATCGCTCAGAGTCTAAATTGTCGATGTTTTATGACGTAGTTAAAGAGGAAAGATGCCACAAATAAAGCATATTACTACACAATTACCACTATCAGCTTGTCCATTATTAAACCAAACGATGTATTCAAAACTAAATGTACAACCATTAAAAGCTTGACCTTCTCTTTAGAATGGTAACGACAGATGCAATGTTAAATTAAATAACAAGAAATGTTAACCCCTGAGGTTTACCAAACGTTTGAGTTCAATCAGTTCCGCCTGTTCAAAAATAGACACTGAAATGGTACGTACCTATGGGGTACCCACATACCCCACTAAGTACCTTCAGATTAATGTTTTTAAAATAGCTGAAAACGACCGATTTTCGTCAGTGTGATTTGTAATGCGCCGTGAAATGCAGTTTAAAACTAGTTCGGAATTTAAAATAGTCCGAGTTGAAAACTTACAAGGGTCGTTCACGTTGTACTCTCTGGAATCAGACGTTTTTGCGTAATTAAATAATAAGACTTTGCAACTATGAAGACAAGAACATTGAAAATATGTAATGGTTAAATTGTTTTGTTCTCGAATTAACGATCTTAACCATTGGCAAGAAAACAACATGATTTTGGGCAATTATAGTCCTAGATTTTAGATAGATTTTTGATAGAGCCTTAAGCGACTCTGAAGATGGAATCAAAATCAACGGACAGACTATTAGTAATCTTCTCTGTGCTGATGATACAGTCATAATAGCTGATAGGCAAGAAGCGCTATAACGACTAATAGATAGAATAAACACTGAAGGAGAACGAGTGGGCTTGAAGAATAATATAGACAAGACGAAGGTAATGGTGGTTAGTAGAACACGAAATGTGCAATTGAGTATAAGAGTAAACAACAAGAACATCCAAAAGGTCCCCAAGTTCAGATATTTCGGTAGTTGGATAACTGAAGATCTAGATCCAGACATAGAGATACGTAGCAGGATTGAGCAAGCCAGAACAGCATTTACTAATATAAGAACCTTGCTACGCAACAGCAGCCTCAACTTAATGCTTCGATATCGCTTTGTAAAATGTTACATTTACTCCATACTGCTATATGGTGTAGAAACCTGGACCATAAAGGCCAATGTGATGAACCGACTAGAGGCCTTTGAAATGTGGGTATTTAGAAGACTACTTAAAATTCCCTGGACAGATCACACAACAAATGTCGAAGTATTAAATATAATGGACAGAGAACGAGAATTGCTGCCAATAATAAAAAGAAGAAAACTGCTTATCTGGGCCATATATTTCGAAATTCCAAGTACCAGTTCTTAAAGCTTATTATGGAAGGGAAGATAGAACGAAAACGAGGCATCGGAAGAAAGAAATACTCATGGCTTAAAAACATAAGGGATTGGACAAATCTCAATGCCCATGCACTTTTTAGAGCCACACTAGATCGAGAGGAGTATTCCAGAATTGTCGCCAACATCCACTAATTGGATAGGGCACCATAAGAAAAAGATAGTCCTCACATCATCATAATCATCATCCAGCCTTCTGCGTCCAAAGTTAAATTTGTGCCTCCTCAAATGTTTTCCAGTTTTGTCAATCTTAAGATTCCTGCAGCCAGTTTCCAGCGATTTTTTTTGACGTCGTCTGTTCATCGTGTATGTGGCCTACCTCCGCTTCTTTTATTTGGTCGTGGTCTACCACTCTTTTTTGTACTACTACTAAGTGTTTCGACTCCGTAAGTCGTGACTGGAAGCACACATTAGTCGAACGTCTTTTTTAAATAATATGGCATGTTGCTCTTGAAGATCTCTGATAGAGGACATATCCATATACGATAGGCCCATGCTAAAGTGATTTTTTTTAAGGTCAGCATTTAAGGTGTCCTTAGCAATTGAGATTTCATGACCTAAGTAATTGTATTTATGAACATCCTGTTGCATTGTAGTCTATTTTTGGATTTTCTTTTGGTATCAGATTTGTCATGTATTGTGTCTTTCCAAAACTTATGTTCAAACCAACTTCATTACAGGTGGCATTTAACTCAGTAAGTAAATTGATTCCTTTGGCTTTATAGTCCAGTTTTTGAAAGCATATTCCAGAACTGCCGTAAAGAGTTTGGGAGATCAGCGCCTCCTTGTCTAATTTATCTTGATTTTTATAAGGTTCGTATCTTTGTGTAGTCTTACAGCCATGGTTGCATTATTGTATATATTCGAGATCAGTTGACAGTACCGATAATCTATAGGAATTTGCTCCAACGCTTTCATTATCCAGTTAATTTCTATCGTATGGAATGCGTAGGTTGGGAAAAATCTAATTTTTTACCAGTCTATTTGTTATTATTCTTGCGAAAGACTTGAAGAGTTGGATTGACTGGTTGGTAATGCTCTAGGTCTGTTCCGTTGTCCTTTTATGTAATAAAATGGTAAGTTTATTATGCCATCTTGTAGATATCCGTGAAACTTACAAACACTGAAGCCGAGATGGTAAGACTGAAAATAGACATCTAGGGATGAGTGAAGTAAGATGGCCTGGTTCAGGATTATAAAAAACAAAACATGGATACATATATTATTCAGGTAAACCGACCCAGAATATCAATATGAAACTGCTATATTAGTGTCGAACAGAATTGCTTAATCAGTCACAGACCTTATCCCTCTAAATGATAGAGTAGTAACGTTGAAATAACATACAACTCACAGAAAACTAAATATTATTCAGGTCTATGCTCCAACCAGTGACAAGTCAAACGAAGAAATCGAAAAATTTTATAACAACATAGATGAAATAATGCGACTGACAAAAAAAGTGAGATAACGATGATCAAAACGTGACTTTAACGCTAAAATTGGTCGTGGTGCTGAAGGTGCTGAAGATAGGTGCCAGGAATAATAGAGGAGATAGATTTGTACAATTCTGCGTAGAAAACAATCTGTTAATAGCTAATACCATCTTCAAACAACATCCTAGAAGGCTAGACACATGGAAATCACCTGCAGACAGAAAAGACAGAATTATTAGAAATCAAATTGACTTCATTTTGTGCAATACTACCTTTAAGAAGTACATACAATCTACGAAAACATACTCTGGAGCTGATATACATAGCGATCACAATCAAGTTTTAATGGATTTTTGATTAAAAAGATTTCTAAAAGTCAAAAAAAAAAATAGTGACAAGAAAAATAGATATCTCACAACTGAAGAACACTGAACAAAAAAAAAGTATCAATCTTGAGGAAGAAATAAAAACAATCGAAAACTTGGTAGAGACAGACATTGAAGTAACACGGACTGCTCTAAAAACAAAAATAACAAAGATGCAGGAAGAAAATATCGGTTTCATAAAACAACAAAAAACAAGAATGGATAACGCAAGAGATCATAGACCTCATGGACGTAAGACGAAAACATAAAACAAGCCCAATAGAATACAAGCAAATCAATAAAATCGTTAGAAAAAAGTGCAGGGAGGCAAAAGAAAACTGGATGTCAACAAAATGCCTAGAAATCGAACAACTTCAGGAAAATACAACACTTTAATATTCATGAAACAGTAAAAGAAATGATAGGTAGACACAAAAAGAGACAAGCAACAATATTAAAAATGATAATAACAAAATAATTATGGGTACAGAAGACAATCTAGAGAGATGGAAAGAATACATACAAACTCTTTTTGACGACGATAGACCTTGTTCTCCACCATCCACAGATAATCGAATAAATAAAAAAGGCCCAGAAATAACCAAAAAAGTAGTGATTGACGCAGTAAAATCTCAGAAAGTTGGAAAAGCCACCGGCTCAGACAATATCAATGTAGAAATACTAAAACTAATTGCAGATAACGAAAGTAAAAGCCTAGACTTAATAACAGTACTATTCAATAAGATATATGACACGGGTAAAATACCAACAGACTGGCTAAAATCAACATTCGTAGTATTACCAAAAAAAAAAAGAATTCCTCACAATGCGATGATTATCGAATATTAAGCTTGATGTCTCATGTCCTTAAAACTTTTCTCAGAATTATCTATACACGAAATTTACAAGAAGTGCGAGTTCCAGATGAGTGACACTCAATTCAGATTTCGAAACAGATTGGGAACACGAGAGGCTCTTTTTGCTTTAAACGTGTTAACGCAACGATGCAAAGACATGAATATAGATGTATATGTATATTTTATTGACTATCGAAAAGCATTTGACTGCGTTAACCATCAAAAGATGATCGACATTCTGAGAACAACTGGGGTTGACGAAAACGACTTGCGAATTATCTCAGAACTATACTGGCACCAAACGGTAACAATTGAAATAGAATAGAAAATATATAAGTCCGACGAGGAGTGAGACAGGGTTGCGTCTTATCACCGCTATTGTTTAATTAATTAAGAACTACAAAATATAATAAATGCGGTAGTTCACCAGAGCGAAATGTTCGGTTTACATCTAAACGTTTCCAAAACTAAAATTTTAGTATTTTCAAAGACACCAATAAACGTAAATGTGTATGCTAAGGGTCAAATATTAGAGCAGCTAAATTCCATAAAATATTTGGTAGTAAATATCAATAGTCGGTGTAATCCAAAAAAGGAATCCTATCAAGAATCGAACAAGCAAGGAAAACATTCATGAGCATGAAAATATTTTTTACAAGATCAGACCATAGTCTGCAGCTTAGAATCCGTAGAATCCGAATGATCAGAAGTTAAGTTTTTTCTGTCCTACTGTATGGCTGTGAAAATTGAAAAATGGACGCTAAAATAGAAAAAAGAATAGATGCCTTTGAGATGTATATACACAGACAAATTTTGAGAATTTCAAGGGTACTAAGAGTTACTAATGTTGAGGTAATTCGTCACATGTGTAAACAAAAAGAATTACTAATAATCAAAGAGAGGAAAATGCAATACTTGGGTCACGTGTCGAGAATACTCGTGGCTGAAAGACCTGAGGAAATGGTTCGACCGCTCATTCGCAGAAATCTTTTGCACAGCAGTTTTTAAAACTACAATTGCAATTTGGATCGCCAACCTTCGAAAGGAGACGGCGCCATGAAAAAAAAAAAAGATATTTCATTAGTTGTTGACATTTATAGTTATAGTATATATTAGTAATATAAACTTGTTGGTCGATCTGCAATTATCTAGGTTATGATATTTTTGATTGGTTCTGGCTTTTTAAATGTGTTTTAAAGCGGATCATGGTGACAGTATTAATCCGATATATCGTTTATGAATCTTTCTCATTGATTTTGAAGTTTAGGAGAAAACTGGGTACCATATATTTTTTGAGTTACTTTGTACTCTACGAAAAGTTCTAACACTGTTTTTTTTTTTATTAACAAAATCGCATCAGCCAAATTGGCTATTAGCGAACAATAATTTTTATTACATTTATAATATTAGTTTATATAGCATTTAAAATATTAAGTGAGGTTAAGAAACTTTTTATGTTTAAAATATTGCACTGTAAACCTAAAATGTCACTTAGTTTGTTGGGTATACTGTACAATATGCGCTTTGGCGTTAATGTTGGACATTTTTCCAATATATGTTTGACTGTTATTTTTTCATCACAGTTGTCACATCTTGGTTCTTGTTTGTTAGAGAACACGTAGCTATTCGTTAGTCGCGTATGACCCAGTCGAAGTCGCGTTAATATTACCTGGTCTCTTCGACTTGTTGGTAATGTGGGCCAGGGTTTAATCGATTTTTTTACTTCGCGTAGCTTTGCCGATGACACTTTCCACTTGTCATTCCACATATATCGCACTTTAAATTTAACCGTTGCTTTCACGTCCGCACTCGTAAATGTCTTAGTACATTCCGCACTATCACTACTTGCAGCTTCTTTTGCAGCGTTGTCTGCCTCTTCATTTCCTGGAATTCCAATATGGGATGGTATCCAAAATAATATAATATTTTTTCCATTCAGTTGAGCGGTGTGGATTTCTTCTTTTATCTTGATGACTAAAGGATTAGTTGGGTAGACATATTGGATTGACTGGACTGAACTTAGAGAGTCTGTGAGTATGATATAATTGGTGTTATTGGATGCATTGACAGCAAGGGTAGCCTGGTATAGAGCATACAGTTCAGCAGAGTAAATGGAGTACTCTGAAGGTAGTTTATATTTATTTGTCGATGTTGGGGTTATGAGGATATATATATATATATATATATATTATATATATATATATATATATATGTGTGTATAGTCCTTGTAGTTGTGAAGCATATCGTTGAAGGCGGATTTGAATAACTGTGGGTTTGTTGAATGTTTGTCAAAAGAAATGCGGCGGGTTAGGCACTGAGGATTCTTTATTTGCCATGGAGGAATTGAGGATAATTGGGAAGAAAAGCATTCTGGGAACGTGTAGTTTAATTGATTTAAATAGCTTCTAATCCTTGCGTAGAAAGGTTTGACAGTTCTTGGCTTATTTATGAAGAGATTTGGAAACTTTTCTGTAAAACAATTGTTAATGGTAGGGTTTTTTGGGTCAGACCTGATTTTTGCGGCATATGCTACACTTAAATAAAGTCTTCTGTCTTCTAAGGACGGTTCTAACACTGTTTTGTTGTGTCATGTCTAAGTTAAATATTAAGTTTATAATGGTTTAAAGTATAATTGCTTGTAAAGAAAATTATATTTTATAATTGTTTTTAAGGTTTCGATTTGCACTGCGGAAATATTTTTAAAAAATATTATTTTAAAAAAATGTACCAAAAAAGATATAACCAAAAGATTTTTCACACAATACTGTAGCTTTTATGACAAATATTACATAAGATCAACTATAAACTTTTTTACTTCCCCCGTAATTCGGTAAAATAGGTGTATGAAGACGTTTAAGTAAGACCATTCATCATGTCAAGGAGCTGTGGGTGGTACAGGAAACTTAACTACAAAGAGACACCAACTATTATTTACAAACGGTAGAAGATTAGGATACAAGAGCCATTTGTGTTATTCTAACCAGTTGTTAACCATAGATCTAACATTTTAACATTTTCTGTTATGGTTTTATTCGTTTTTGGTTCGATTGCCACATTACGGTTCGCGCAGGAAAGAGTCGGATATTGTTTGAACTAATTTTAGAGACGTGAAGGGTTTAACCAGATGGCGCGTTATGTAAAGCCGCATTAAAAACAACTAAAAGGGTTTTGTCTTTCCAAAATACATATAATTGCTGTAGAGGATAAATATATCTTTTATGTCTGTGCGAGTAGTAAATCGTGATAATTTATTTTCGGTATATTTTGTATTTTACACGTTTTGTTGTTTATGATGAGTTTGAATCGTTTGATCCATTTTTAAATCTTCACCTTGATATTTCGGGTACTTACATAATCTGTACAGGTATAAACTATAAAATATTATCATTAAGGTAATAGAAAGAATACACTTGCAAGATAAAGAATGGAAGGATAGCACAGAGTGCTTGAGATATGAAATACATTAAACATTTTAGAAATCATTAGTATTAGAAAGTTATAAAAACAAAAAATTTAAATAATAACTTCTCATTTAGAGGATTGCAAGAATAAAGCGCCTCACGCTAACTTACATTTGGTTCTGTTAGGAAACTATGTTGGAGTTCTTGTACCCAGGACTCAGACATGAAGAGCCTTTGGCTGATAGTGTGCCCCTATCGTGCATCAAAATGCTATAAGGGGAGAAGGGATAGTCTGGAACATTGAAGCGCCATGGAGTGTTTCTGTTTTTATATATATACGAATTAATATACCTCGCTCCAACGAATGGTTGCACCCAAACGTCATTTAAAGGGGCGAATAAGTGTCTCAGGGTTCTTCTTTAAGTGCCATCTCCGCGACGGAGGTTGGCAATCATCATGGCTATTCTGACCTTCGAGGCAGCTGCTCTGAACAATTGCCTTGAGCTGCAACCAAACCACTCTCTCAGGTTCTTCAACCAGAAAACGCGTCTTCTTCCTACGCTTCTCCTACCCTCTATTTTTCCTTGAATTATGAGTCTCATGATGTTGAATCTTTTGCATCTCATTACATGTCCGAGATATTACAATTTCCTTTCTTTTATTGTATTTTCCATTTCCCTCTCTCTGCCTATTCTCCTTAACACTTCTGCATTCGTGACTCTATCTACCCATGGAATCCTTAAGAATCTTCTAAATGTCCACATTTCAAACGTGTTAAGTCGATTTATTGTATTCCAGTGTAATGCCCATGATTCAGCTCTATAGTAGAGTACACTATGTACATAGCATTTAATTAGCCTTATTCTGAGGGCCAATGTCAGATCTTTGCTTATAATCTAATCTCTGCATATAATCTTTTTCATTTTCACAAAGTTGGCACGTGCTTTTTCAATTCTGACTCTTATCTCTGCAGTATAATCGTTATTTTCTGCGATTATCGTTCCCAAGTAAGTATATCTTTTTACTCTCTCAATCTGCTGGCTTCCTTCTTCTTGCAGTACCGTCTGCTATCGGAGCTCTGAACAACTGTATTGAACTGCACCCATACCACTCCCTTAAATTTCACAACCAGGAAATCCTCATACGTCCCACATTTCTCTTTCCCGAGATTTTTTCTTGGATTATGAGTCTATAAGCAGAGAGTACTTTTCTCCTCTCATTATGTGGCCCAGATATTCCAGTTTTTTCGTTTGTATGGTTTTTATGACTTCGCATTCCTTCCCCATCTTCAGCAGAACATCTTGATTTGTTACTCTTTCTTTTCATGGTATTTTCCACATTCTCCTGTAACACCACATCTCGAATGCCTCAATGTTTTTGATGTTTATCTTTTTCAATGTCCAGGCTTCCATGCCGTACAGCAGAACGGAGAAAACATAGCACCTTAACATTCTCGTTCTTAAGTTTATATTTATGTCCCGGCTGCATAGGAACTTTTTCATTTTGACAAACTATTGTCTCGCTATCTCTATTCGCCTCTTGATTTCTCTTGTCTGTTTACATGACGCGAGAAATGGCGAAATTGGTAGAACAGTCGTTTAATATAAAATTAGTGCAAGAAGTGGAAAAACATCCCTGCCTATACAACAAAGGCTCTGCAATTTATATTGTTTGCAATGTAGGGGTGAACCCAATACCTTCTTCTTTTTCTGCATTTTACGTCTTCTATTATAGTAATAAAGAATAATATCTTTATCACTTGAGTCACTAGACATTTTTAACGCAATAATAACACTCAATAATATAATATAAATGTTAACATTTAAACACCCTATAACAAAGCTACTCGTACAGGCAAGAAGTGACTCGTTTCTATTAATTTTCAGTAGTGTAGTGTGCGAGTCACAGTTAAGTAAACAGTTGATAAATCTAGTTACCAACTAGTTTAGTTTCTTTTTAATAGCTTCATGTGCGGACGGCCTTAGTCATTGATTCGTCGATGGACTGATGAGAACTCTCAGTCCCCGCATTTACAACAGTTTGTTTTAAACAAGAAACCACTTCATCGATGTAGTATATTACGATATAGTAGGACTTAGATAGCAGGAATAAATAGCGATCTCTTAAAATAGAAAATTTTTATGAGGGGAATTCAAAAGTGATTCGTTTTGTGACCAGAAGTGTGAGATAAATAGTACTTTCTTGTAACACATAACCATAGTACAACCAGTTACTGTCATCATTCAGTTGTCACTGTCACTGCCATCTGTTTTTTTCGTGTTTAATTTTATATTTCTGTTTTTTGGAAGTACTGCTATTCTTTGGTTTGTACATGAAGCAATATGTATAAATAATCTATGCGAAAATAATTTTAGAAAAATATCAACAGGACGAGAACCTTTATCAGTATTTAGTATTGGTATCCCATTTCTCTGGGTAGGAATTTCTTCATTCGGACAAAAGTTTGTATTTGGTATATTCCATTGTGCAGTCAACTCATTCCTTTCAGACTAATCTGCAGATATTTCCACATTATTAGAACTTTCTTTCTTGGAAGTAGCGATGTTCACATCCACACGGTTAGGAGTATTCTCAAAAGGTTCTTTTTTGGATTCAACTTCAGAAATATTGTGAGTTTTCAATTTCTTCTTGAAGCTCTTTTTGTATTAGAAAACGTCTACATACCATAGTAAACCTGCAATAAAACAATACGAATGGGATAAATACGACCCGTTATAAAGTACTACTGGGACACTAGAGTCCCGTTTAAAAGTTATGGGAAAATCGATAAAAACAATATCAAAAATAAACAATATATATATCACTAATCTGTGTTAATCAGCAACTTAATTATATATAATCGGTTACAAAAACTGAGCAGCCAGTTTTTCTTTACTAAAATTGTAAGATTTACGAGTTATTGATGCACGTGTTTAGCTAACATCAATTTATAGGTTACAGACGTGATATGTAGGTTGCATACTACTAGCCAATAAGTAAGGAATGTCTTAAAAATACGGATGCGTTCAAATAACATGGGCTTTGGAGACAAACAGATCCCAACACATTTTTTGTCCCCACAGTAATAAAAGGGTTACAACTCAAGACAACCAGTAGCCAATGGGGTAAAAAAAATTGACTGAACTGAGGAAAGGAGAAACTTGCAAGACAAAATATTGCAGGATAAAGAAAGAACGTTTACGGTATGAAATATAGTACAAACTGTAAAAATCCTTAGTATTTGATATTTTTGAAAATAAAACTTTTTACTATCTTATAATTTTTTAAAACTCAGTTCGTCCAGTAGCTAGTTGAGCAAGAAAATCATTATAAAAACCTTTATTTATTTCCAATCCTTTTAGCAACAAAAAACGGCTTAAAGCAGATCCGTGACACTTATACAAAAGGTTAAACTTTATCAAATTTCGATTCACAACCACCACGGGGGTGTGCTAACCCCAGATTTCCGCTGCAAGTTCTATTATGAAAAATATTAAATATAACCTATAGAAGATGAAGTATTTTACTGTCAAAAAATTACAGAAGAATGTTTCAAAGTGGCCACAATGAACTGGTTTAGTAACTAGATATATAAGGCATTAAATCTTACTGCGTTGCTAAAGGTAGCGCAGGTTTAGATGCTAATATAAAATTATGTAACAGAAAGAAGGTGAGTGAGAAACATAGCTAAGGATAAAATGTTTTAGAAAAAATGTCTTTTGTCTTTACTTACAGAACATATTGGTCATTTTATAAACATACAAAGTCTAGTATTTACAACATCTAGACTCTATTAAGAAACTGAAATAATATACTTAAGTTTAATAATTCACGATAAATGGATAAGAAATTCTTCTTATTCTTTTTCGTTATTCCAGAGTCCACATTTTATGAAGCGTCATGTTAACTACTGACACTAGCCTGGATACCGGAGTATAAGGGTTACAAGCTCAATGAGAAGACTGCTGAATTGGCCCGACAGGGCGCATAAGTTGGCCCAAAAACCTTGTTTACAATTGCCAATATGCAAAAAAGAGTAGCTGTTGATGAATGGTGACAGAAGAAATCTCTTGTATGGTGAGAAAATACACTAGGACTGAGAGAAACTACGGAGTTTGTTAAAGGATATTCAGCCAAATTTACGACAGACCTGCTGAGCCACAGCCGAAATGTTGTTTGGATAAAAGTGGGTTTGTTGACTGGTCATTGTAAGCTAAATCAATATTTGACTTAAATAGGTGTGACCGAGGACGATATTTGTAGAGTCTGTTAAGAAATAGAGGAAACTGTATTAGATATTTTATAACCTTGTCAAGATCGCACAAAATTTCCGATTCTAGAATTTAGTGAAAAAAAAAAAAAAAACAGAAACGTCAGTCTATATAAAAAGGCAGCCTATATAAACGAGTGACAGGTGGAAGAAGCCTATGTCCAATAGTGGATGAAAAAAGTTGACACATGATGATGATGATGATGACAATTTCCAAAACGTCTAAATTATTGAAACTAGTCAATTTTAAATAAACTATATACAAATCTCTTACTTATATGGGTGTGATGATTAAATTAAAGGTAACTATAAAGTTAATTAAATGAAATAAAAACTAAGATTTTTCAATTTCAGCATTTGTTTTGAGTCTTCTTTCACCTTATTTTGTGGCCAACAGGATCGCCATGTGATGTTCATAATATAGACTACAAAACTAGATATGTGACGTTGGCTATGTATTACATGGACTGGCAGAATCGCTATGTGATGTTAGGCTGTCTCCTTTCAACATCAGAAAGAAGAAAAGAAATAACTTTGCGTCAAGAAACACTTTATTTTTTACATCAATTTACATTACCTAGCCGCGTTATACTAACCTATACTAACCTACAGCACAGGAATATCATGTTATGTTGGAATTCTACTGATAAAATGGATGAATGGTATTCGAAAAATAGTTGGCAAAAACTAAACAAAAGTCACAGAAGATAGAGAAACAAAAAAAAAACAGAAATATGTCTACATCTAGCAGTGACTATATGGAGACTAAAAGAACGACTAAGAAGAGAGTTAAAGTACTTAAAATAAACTCATAGGTTTTACTACTATTTTATTAATTTGAACTATGAGGATATCATTTCAGTATATAAAGAGGACTTATTATTTTTAAGACATTTGATTGCGTTTTTTACATCCATGATTGAAGATGAGTTTTCATAAACGAGTTTCTTGCTTTTCTACTTCGATAAAGAGTAATTCTCTGCAGTGATCAACCATTGCGTTTAGTGTTGCCCAAAATCGGTCTTGGTCTTGCAGTATTGGTCTTGTTCATGCGTTTTCGCAAGACCAAGACCAAAACCAAGACCGCCTAATTTTAGCAAGACCAAACCAAGACTGACCGTGCAAGATTCAAGCAAGAACAAGACTAAGCCTGCGAGACTCTTGCGTCTTACATTTGGGACTGAGTGTCGTTTTAGAGAGTATAGTAGTTCGGGTATATGCTAAAGACTGTATGAGATGCAAAAGGATATGTAATAAAAATTTGAAAAACTGGACTTATGCACATTACGGACAATACCATAAACATACATACCGAATCAAAATATTCATTAAAAAAACACAGTTGACACGTGCCCAGAGGTCATAATTACAATGTAAAAATAAAATATTCTTTTCCAGCAGACGACTTCTTAACTCTGAAATTAATAGTCCATATTTTGACAATAGCCGCCCTCTAATCATAACATAATCGTCTTGCATTGCGACGTCTACTATAATATCGTATCGATTTTTTTTTTAAATACATATGTCAGTATATGACCTTAGCTAATAAAAAATATAACACTTATTGTTACAGACACCCACTTAAATTCAATTTTTTTCCCATTATAATTTAGTTAGGACAAGTCTAAATAAACAAATCTTATCCGCCCAAAACTAAACATTGTTTTTGCTGAGTGAGCGATGAGATCATTCCGTTAAACAAAATTTGCTGAACAAGCGCGGCTTATATTAAATAATATAATAATATATTATTTGTGGATAATAAAAAGTAACGAGACAAATAAATAACAGATAATGTCGCCTACCGTGTAAACAAAATACCGAAATATTTAGAATAACGAAGTAACGAGATATAATTTTCGGTTTGTTATTAGATACTTAGGGTATTGGATAGTAATGGACATAAAGTAACTAGTACAATTCCAATTGAACTTTACAATTTGACATGAGGGACAAAGATTCAAATAGTTCTAGCCGGAGCAGTGAGCGTTGGAATTATACATTCAAAAAAACTAAAAGCAAATTTGATGAGTTTTTCGAAATAATTCATGCATTCCAAATTGCTTTGTGTAAATTTTGCCTACATAGAAAGGTTAAAATGAAAATTAAAAACAGAAACACGTCGGGTTTAAGGAAGCATCCAATATCTTTTCACAAAAAGGATTTCTAAATATTTCTTCTTGAAAAACCAAAATTCGGTGGAGATACTACAAACTTTTTAACAACCGCTGGAAAAAGTGGATATGTAAAAAACTATACTTATTACCTTCTTACCAAATATATATATACTATGTATCTACTACTTTATTTTGGTAAATTATTGTATTTCTTAAGTAGATATCTCCTTAATTTAAAATAACTTCTTTTGATTATCATTGCTTTTTTACTTATTCTTTAAATTTTCAAGTTAGTTTTTTATATAAAAGTAGAGCTAAGATTGTTGACAATATTTATGTTGCTTTGATAAGTTGAGTATAGTTTGTTATCTTATCACCTAAAGAATCTGTGCCCTTGATACATTTATGGAAAATATTGGTATGTGGATTTTTTGCTACATGTTTTTTTAAGTTTTCCATATGTGGTGGAGGATCCATCAATCCCTTTCTAGGCAGATAATGTTCTTCAAAATACAGAAGTTTATATCATTAATTCGTTTTTTTTTTGTGTTTTAACCATATTTCAACACATGTAAGCTTATTAAATGCAAACGTTTATTAAGAAACAGATTGACTTCCGTGGGGCATGGTAGATATCTGAGTTAGTTAGAGTATAGGCACCTATCGCTTAGATCGTGACTCCAAACCCTACCCGGTGTCAGTTGTTTAGACATTTATTAATTTGGTTGGTCTTTATGGTTATGTTAATTCAAACTTAAAATGTACTTGCTCTGTTACGTGGTTCTAAGATCTAAAGTAACGTTTAATAA
Organism: Diabrotica balteata; assembly: GCA_918026665.1. NCBI lineage: Eukaryota > Metazoa > Arthropoda > Insecta > Coleoptera > Chrysomelidae > Diabrotica > Diabrotica balteata. The sequence goes on along the minus strand of OU898279.1, from coordinate 41,129,390 downwards.
ATAGCAATAGGCTAATGGGTAACTGTAAGACTTGCAAGGCTCTTGCTGCAAGACCAAGACCAAGACCATGACCGGGAGTGCAATACCAAGACCAAGACCAGGTGTATTGGCTCAAGACCAAAACCAAGACTGTCTAAGTCTCGTCTTGTTCTTGCATTTAGGCAACACTAATTGCGTTTCATATTGCATCGTTGGTACTAACAATATCCATACATCCCAGACAATATGCACATTTTCAGTTGTGGTTTAAACTATCCTTTAGGGCAAACGCTATTATTGCTACCTACATGAAAAGGACAAGGGAGAGACTAAGATTGCTATAGAAGGCTGGTGTAAACAAAGGCTCAAGGAAAAATATTAATACAAACTAAGTAAGGTAAAGGCTCAACTGTGCCTGTAGTGTCAGATATTAAAGCGGACAGTAAAGGAAAACTATCATATCATCGTCAATGTTTAATGTTTTCGGATTATGATTTATATTTTCTCGTATTATTCTATTCTAAAGTAGATTAGTCCTCTTTCTTTCTGGATTACTTACAATTTATCATGTTGTCGCAATATAGTGGTTTTATATTTAGTCTCATAGTTTTTATGTCGTTTTTCAAGTTCACCTACCATCTTGTTCTCGGTCTACCTTGGTTTTCCAAGTATTTTATATGCTTCTTTTTAATCTTTTTTTGTTTTTTTGTTTTTTGTCTATACATTTCTTTCTTAAATTTTTATCTTTTAATTTTTTTTCATGGTCACTCCAAGATAAACGAATGTCGTTAGTTTTCCAAATTTGAATGGTCTCTTTGTTTTATTATTTTTTTCTCTTGTTCGTATACAACATCGTCTTGCAGTTGTGTTATTTTTTGTTGTTTGTATTTCTTTTGTCACATTTTTTGGTTGTACATTTTATTTATTCTTCATCTTTCCTCTCTTTTTGTTCTCCTTCATTATCGCTGGTTTCTTACTAATATTTTTTGTCCTTATTTAGGATTGATTAGAATGATTCCTTTTATATTTCTTTTATCTCTTTTGGTTCATATTTTGTTATTTCTCTCTTGTTGTTCTTATATGTTGTGTTCTAGTCGGTCCCGACTATAAAACATCATGTCGGAAGTTAACATACATCCATAATATAATATTCCGAGTTTTTATAGAATTTGATTAAGTTAGTACCCATTATTAACCTTTCTATGTCTTCTTGTTCTTTCTCTAGCCATATATTTCTCCTTGTTTTATACGTAGCTTACGCTCCGTTTTCTGTAATTTATTTTTCTTATTTTTTAGACTTCATCCACTTTAACATTTCTTTATTTTTTCTTTGCTTTCTAGCTTCCTCAGATCCTTGATGGTAGTATCTCGTATTGCTTTTTCTGCAATCTATCACTTCTATAATTTTATATGCTGATCGTAATAGTGGGGTTTTTATATAATCAGTTTTCCTGGCAATGAAATAAGACACGGAGATTCCATGAGTCCCTTATTGTTAACCTGATTATGGATGAAATAATAAAAAAATAAGAACTATATATAATATGCAGTACTATACAATACTCTCTCAAAGTGAAGATGATTTACAACGTATGCTGCACCAATTTAATATAACCTCCAGAAAATTTAACATGTTAATTTCCCCAAAAACACAAAATACGTGGTTTAGATCACTTGAGAAAGGCAATCAGCCGAAACAGCTGTAGTGATAAGAGTTTAAAATAAATTTTGTGGAAGTTCGAAAACAAAGTTTTCAGTGTTTTATTGTTACATAAAATGAATTTTCATCAAGTAACGGTCGAATCCATCAATTAAAAATTAAGTAACTAAACAATTTTTCAAAGGAAAAATAAATTGATACTAAGTGCGGTACCCTTGATATTGGTAGCCCATTTCCACTACAGTAACTTGTTTAACAAAACGTATAGCACACCTTCATTTCTTTTCATATCAAACCAGCCTACTATTCTGCTATAACAATACTCGCTTCTTTTTTAGGCCATTTTAAGGCCTTTAGTCTTGACTAGATCTTAATCTGACAGTTATACTTTTTTTTATCAATGAAAAGGATTGAATGAAAGGAAGAACGATTTACAAGAGGGGAAAATATTTAACCAGTTTCGCGGCCGGTTTAAGTGCTCGTGAAATTTAATAAGGTTTGATTTTGTGAGATTGTTGCCAAGAAAGGGGTGATATAGGGCGATTTGCATTTTGTAGTAATTTTAAAATAGCTTTCAGTTAAATATTTAGAAATGTTTTAATCTATTAGTACGTTTTCACAGCTTGTAAAACACCAAATCTTCTTCTTCTTAACTTGCCCTATCAAGTCCCCTTGTCGTTGGCGATTAACATGGCGAAACTGTCTCTGTCTCGAGCTATTCAAAATAGTTGCTCAGCTTTCTATATTCCTGTCCACTCCCTGATATTCTTCAACCAAGAGGCCTGCTTTCTACCAATTCCTCTGCGTCCTTCGATTTTATCGTGCATCTTGATGTGCTAAACGGCTAAACACCATGTGTTTTGTTTTTGAACAGTTTATGTTTAGGCCAAACATTCTTCCCACTGTATCAGTGGCATTTAAAAGGCATTGTAGTCCATTCATGTCATCACTTAAAATAACTGTATCGTCTGCATATCTGATTGTATTTATCAGAATTCCATTAACTTTCACGCCTCATTCCAAATTATGCAGCGCTTCTTTAAATATTCTATCTGAATATAAATTAAATAACAGTGGGGATAGTATACAACCCTATCTTACACCATTGAATAAATATGCAATAAAATATGCAATTAATTGTACTTCTTCATCTTCCATCTCCTCTTAGAAGGTTTGTTAATTATCATAGTAATCCACACCTTCCATACGGTCGTTTCATATCTTAATTTCGTTGTATTTTTTCTTGAATTATCACTTGAAGTAAGTTCGCTTGTTCATAAAACGTGTATTAAAAATTTATCCTATTCTTGCGTTAATTTATTCAGTGTATTTATTACCTTCATGAGAGATTGTTCCCAGATATTTATACTTTTGGATTTTCTTTATTTGTTCTCCCTGTATTTTAAGGTTTTTTGATGCTGATGAGTTTTTTTTGATAATCATAAATTGAGGCTATAAGAGCAAGAGTGGGCTACTCCCAAATATTGAATAAAGGATTTACATGAACCAAGAATATATACGTTTTCTTGAAATTTTATAAAATTAAAATATGATGCCAAAAGGTAGTCATTGTTTACGAATCATTAACTAATAACAAAAAAACTCGAAGCTCTCTTGCAGTATATTTAACAAATATAAAATTTAAATATAAAAATATAAAATTTAAGCTTTTTTTTTGTGGATTAGATCGCTGTTGCATCAATGTGCCCTTAAACATTTTAACGGGAATTCGGCTTAGATCTAGAGTACAATACAATTAAATAATATCAATGTTGAAAATATGCTTTATTAAAAAAGAAAGTAACAAAAATATTTAATCTTCATCGTTAGTGAACTCTTCTTTTTGCTGTATAGTGGATTAGTGGATCTTATTGATCTGGTGCTTGTGTAAAATCCATGATGTATTGGAGGTATAAATGAAAGTAATTCCAAAAGATTTTTTTTCTTTGGTTATTGGATATCCATCGAGATAAAGATAATCTAGCTGAAGTATTTCTCTGGATGTCCTCTTTTTGACATCTAGTGAGTAAAAAAGAACATCTGCATTATTGCTGTATTTGTAGTAAATTGTAAATAGATTTGTTTTCTTGTATTGCAACCATTGAATCTGTAACCATTGGACTTTTGATTTTTGTGTATCAAGTTTGCGATTTGTTTTATTTCTTTCTAACTTTTTAGTAGAATAAAAATCGCTTAATCGTTTTCTGTCAACTTTATTACCGTAAAATATGCTTTCTTTCGTGCATGTGCTACCTTTATCCAGTTGTCAGGTACGTAGATATCTTTAAAAATTTTTTTGCTTATTTATTACTACGAAATCTTGGTCACAGGAAGGTAAGAATGTCCGCTGACTAAAAACTTATAATCAATATTTTCCACCACAATATCAGGCACACAATAAAATCGCCAAGGACAGCCATTTTAATGTTACAATTCTGCAATCCGCATTGATCGGAATATAGTATTACATTTTTTGTTGTAACAACATTTTTAAAATAATGCAGTAAACAGGATCCCATTTCTTGATCCCATTTCGTGATGCTTGTGTCTCGTCCCAAACATACATATGAGCATTATTAGTAGCCAAATGGACTCCTAAGACGTAAGTCCACAACTGACGTTTATAGTAAGAAATTCCAGTGCTGATAACTGGTGTGAGCACCGGGAAAATAGGCAAAATCAAACCTCTGTTTAAAACATTAAATAAAGAAGACGTGATTAACTATAGACCAGTCTCTTTGTTATCTGTTTTTTTTTTCCAAAATATTTGAACACATTTTACAAAATAGATTAGTAAATAGGTAAAGAAATAATAAATAAGACTTACTCACAATCAATTTAATTTAACTATCAGACGACCGGTTTCGCTTTCTACAATATGCAAAGCATCTTCAGGTCTCGATACAAAGTTAAATAAATGAAATAAATGACGGTTGCGTTTCGATTTAATTTGAGTCTCTTACCTAATTGAGTTAAATAAATGCTGAAATGATAAAAACCCATATTTGGGTGTTGTCTAATAAAGATAAACAAAGTAGATGTTGGAAATTACAATAATTATGCCGATATTACATGTCTGTGGTTTTAGTTCAAAAAGAGTAAGTTGTATAAAAGGGTATAAAAGTTTTAAAAGTTTGAACAGACAAGGTAAGGTCCACAAATTGTTATAAAATAGTCTATTAGATTGTAATAAATTAATAAATGAGCAAATAAATAAACATTACTTACATGCCGGTACTCTATTAATTGATGGATGGTAGAACATGGTTGAAACTACTATGTATTGTTGAATGGAGAACTCAATTCTGCTATTGTAGTTGTATGATAGTAAACGGGAAGTTCTTGAGGAGATAGATTTGATCCAATGAAGCAGAGATATGTGTGTGATTGTTTGTTAAATGAAAGTGATGTAATATACCATTTTATTATTAAAAGTTATTTATACTTATTCGAGAGATATATTTATGAAATGTGTGTTATTTATTGAGTAATTGTTTTATGAAGGTGACAGTTTTATGACAATGAATAAGTTTAGATGTACAAATTGTGTGGGTGTGCAATAATTTTTCAACTTGTAGTTATCAAATCTCTTTGATAAAGTTCTATTGGCAAAATAGTAGATTATTGTAAAGTCAAGTAAATAAAATATTCACAATATTCAGTCTTGGGCACAATGAAATGTAGTGCATAAAAGTCTTTCCCCCTTTTTTAAATTTAATGTTTGTTTCGTCCCTTCTAAGTATTTTCTGTTTTAGTGTGTTTTAAATTGTCCTTAATTGTTTTAATTCCAATATTTTATTTACTTGACTTTACAATAATCTACTATTTTGCCAATAGAACTTTATCAAAGAGATTTGATAACTACAAGTTGAAAAATAATTGCACACCCACACAATTTGTACATCTAAACTTATTCATTGTCATAAAACTGTCACCTTCATAAAACAATTACTCAATAAATAACACACATTTCATAAATATATCTCTCGAATAAGTATAAATAACTTTTAATTATACAATGGTATATTACATCACTTTCATTTAACAAACAATCACACACATATCTCTGCTTCATTGAATCAAATCTATCTCCTCAAGAACTTCCCGTTTACTGTCATACAACTACAATAGCAGAATTGAGTTCTCCATTCAACAATACATAGTAGTTTCAACCATGTTCTACCATCCATCAATTAATAGAGTACCGGCATGTAAGTAATGTTTATTTATTTGCTCATTTATTAATTTATTACAATCTAATAGACTATTTTATAACAATTTGTGGGCCTTACCTTGTCTGTTTAAACTTTTAAAACTTTTATACCTTTTTATATAACTTACTCTTTTTGAAATAAAACCACAGACATGTAATATTGGCATAATTATTGTAATTTCCAACATCTACTTTGTTTATCTTTATCAGACAACACCCTAATATGGGTTTTTATCATTTCAGCATTTATTTAACTTTGTATCGAGACCTGAAGATGCTTTGCATATTGTAGAAAGCGAAACCGGTGGTCTGATAGTTAAATTAAATTGATTGTGAGTAAGTCTTATTTATTATTTCTTTACCTATTTGAAATGGACTCACACAAGCAACACATTCATGATTTTTCATGAATAGATTAGTATGTTTGTTGGATAGGTTTACCATAATATAGGATTGCCAATACGGTTTTAGAGAAAGAAAATCGACACAAGATGCTATTTGTAAACTAACAGCACAAATATCAGAAGCTTTTGAATCTAATAAACGTAGTTTATGCATATTCGTTAATATCTCTAAGGCGTTTAACACGATATCTCACGAGATCTTGTTAAAAAATTACTAAAACTGGTTTTGACATTACTAAAAAGTTGGTTAACTGACAGAAAACAATTTGTAGAAATTGATGGAGTCAAAAGTGATCCTGAAGTAATTATTTAAGGAGTACCGCAAGGGACTGTTTTAGGCTCTTTACTTTTTACACTTTATGTTATGACATGCTCAAACTAAAAATTGTTGGAAACGTAATTAGTTTTGCTGATGACACCGCAATTTTTTATAAGGTCGATAATTGGGAAGATCTTAAAATTATAGCAGAACAAGACTTCCAAATTATAAAAACATAGTTGCAAATAAACAAACTCACATTAAATTATGAAAAAACTAAATATATACCTTTTGCAATTTATAAAAATTCTCTGCCAACTTTTAATTCATTAAAAATAAATAAAAAATAACAAATATTTAAAGCAGAGTACATAAAATATTTGGGAGTTTTAATTGACAGGCACCTTAAATGGGACTTACAAATAAAAAATATAGGAAAAATACGAGGACTGCTACCAAAATTCCGGGGGGTAAAGAGTTTTTGGATGTTGTTTTAAATGTTTTTGTGTTATTATCTTAGTACAATTAAGAAAACATAAGAACGGATGAAAAACTAACAATTTATTAACTATCCTTATTTATGTCGGTACTTTTATACCAAGTTATCAAGATTTTTGCTTTACTTAACCAAAATGTAGCCGACAAAGGGGCTGCTATCATACTACATTATTGGAACTAATGAAGCGATGTTAAACCCCTTTGTTACGTTTTTGAAAGTATCACCATCTATTTATATCAGCACATATCGATTTCAGGCAATAATCAACAGTCGAGTGCACTATATAGTTTAAGTGACAGCATTCCCACCGAAGTAAACCATTATCATTAGGTGTATCAGGTCCGGTTGTTGAAGAATTATTGCAGAATACGCAATTTTTAGTTTTCATTCTTTAAAAGTAAGTATATTTACTTTATAACAAAAGGCATTATTGTCGCATTTAGACTGTAATTTTCTTTCCAAAAAATTTAAAATTGTGTTGGTATTTTTAGGGGACATTTCTGTACATCTATATTTATATTAAATATTCTGTTTATATGGGGTTATATCCACTCCGGAAATCTTTACCAAAAAAGATTTTTTAAGAATTTTTCTTTTAATTACTTTTTAAGAGTATATAACCGCCATAGTTGTTGACGAATTTATGTCATTTTACAAAATTGAAAGTTGTCCCACCTGGCCGCGGTGTTATAGGCAGCAGGCATACTTTGATTGAAAATATAATATGAGGTTGGATTTTTGTCCTATGGAGCTTTAAACTCGGATTATTCTAAGTGTTCTGTATTATTAATATGTGCTATAAGCGTTTGTGTGTGTGAGAATGTTCGTGTATTGTGTATGTGTGTTGTGTATCTCTACTTGTGAGTGCTTCTGGATCGCTTGTGGTGTTTTATCATTTTCTTCCTTCTATTTTATTTATAAATGACAGTGGATAGTCATATTTTGTTAAAACCTTTGTTAGCAGGTTTATTTCTTCATGAAACGCCTTTTTGTTAGAGCAGATATCTGTAGAGTAGGGAGGGTGAGTTAAGCCCCACAACACTTAGGCCACAATTGACCCATTGTGCATCCTTAAAAGAAGCTGTTCCTTAGCACATTGACTATCTTGCCATTTTTAGGAAGGTGGAGAAGTCATCAGGAAACATCTTCCTTATGTGGGCAGGTGTGGACCAGGGCTCGCCGAACGAGTACTCTCGTATTAACGATAACTCCGGGCATTAACATAGGACATGCTCTACAGTTTCATTTTTACGTTTACACTTCCTGTATACATGTGTGTCTACTAGCCTTAGTGTGTGGAGGTGTTTGCTTTGTTGACAATGAGCAGTTACAAAACCAACTGTCAAGGTTTTTCCTAGTCATTATATGGTTATATATCTCTTTTGCTGCTATGGAGATACCAGCTAGTTTTGGCTTAACTACGCTGGCATTTTTGACCATACCAAACTTTTTTCTTGGGTTCAGTGATAAAGAGTATATCACGTATCCTGAGCCTTCTTTCATTTTGAAGCCATCGGTGTATATGCAATACGCATTTGCCACGTTTAACTCTCTATACTATCTTGTTTCCATATTGTAGGGTTTGTTAAAGACAAACTTTGGTTTAATTAAGTCACAGTTTACTTGTAGCACAGGTAGTACATCCAGGTCTCCCCACCAAAAACGAGTTCTTGTCCCATTCCTACATCAAAGTTTGCACCAGCTGAGCGCAGTCGCATCTATGTCACCAGCGCTACCTTAGTAACATATATGTCTAGAAGTGTGATGCCAATTAACAACTTCATTGCAGCAGTTGATGTTGTTTTCATGGCACCTGTTATATTTATGCAAGCTATCCGCTGAATATGGTTTAGTTTGTTTTGATTAGATTTTGGGAAAGGACATAACCTCGTCAACAACTTTGGCTGTTATACACACTTTTTTGTAGCTTATTTTTTGTGGCAATTACTTGTCATTGATTTGGTCAGTACTAATTTCTAATATTTTTTGTCCAGGTAGTCAAGTAATCATTTTATGTACATGACCACATTTAGAAGCGTGACATACTTTTCCCCTCGCAGTAAGTCTGTGCCTATTTTGCAGTTTTTTTAAGAAACCTTCTGTAGTAAATCCCATTCTGCATCTTGGATTCTGAATAGTTTTATTTTCCACTACTGATACAGAAGTAAGTAAGGAAAAGAAAGTTATTTTTATCACGTTCATTGTTAGATTCAAAGCTATCATCATCTGGTAGTGCCGCAGTACATATTTTGAATTTTTTTTTTCTAAATGTATTAATTACGTTTAATTACGAAACCATTCCTATAATAATAAAAATGGAGTTTTGCGGGACATGCGGGGCGTCCCGCGGGACCAAGCGTCAGCCCCGTCCCAACCCACAGAAAAATCGCTGTCCCGTCACGCGTCCCGTCTCACAGCAATAATCGCTGTCCCGTCCCGCGGGACAAAATAAATAACAAAGTGCGGGACGGGATGCCCCTCGTCCATTCCTTTTCAAAATTGAGTTGATTAGGCTTATTTGACTAAAAATGACTGAATTAATAATTCCAAAACCAAATAAAAAAAGATTATCGTAGATCTGGATACTGAACTAACTTGCAGATATACATTGTATAATCTATAGCCTTTTTTCTGATTTTCGTTATATACTACGTTCTCTTGCAAGTTTGAAGACATATTTGCTATACTAAAGCAATTTTTAATTGAAGGTGAAGGTGAAGGCGTATCAAAAAAAAATTAATTATTTATTTAAACACATATGTAATTACGTAAAAATTAAATCTAAGACTGACATAATTATTAAATTATCATGAGTCTTTTGAAAGGTATTTTATAGTTGTCTAACAAAATAAAGTAAAATTTTATTCTTATTTAAGAGTGCCTAATATAGACTTAAAAAAACAAAAAACTTTAGAAAAAACATATTTTTTTCATTAGACTAAAAATAATCTGAAATTTTAACATACGATCTCGTCATTACACATCATTCTCTATTTATAGAATTGCTGTGTGCTATAAACTTTGAACAAATATTTGATTTTTTTTAACTTAATTTGAAAGTTTCCCTGTGTTTATTTGTTTATATAAATATAAAAATATATTATGAAGTTTATATAAATTAAAATGAAGTAAGCTTAACTATTATCATGTGAATACATTTATAGTATAGTAGTGCATTTGTTTATTTCGGTAAATTCTCGAAATATGAAATGAAGATGGCACTAACTACTAAAGAGTTAATAGTTTTGTTAGAAAAAGACTCAGATTATGAAAATGCTGACTCACTAATGTAGTTTATTTGCTGCCGAGATTAGATTAGAACGTTTTTGATGTAAAAGACATTAATGATAATATTATTTGTAAAGAATCAATAAAATCGGATATTGCAGGTACATATGAAATACAAGTGATTGGGAATTCTGACGATTCTGATTATGATATTCCTATGAACCACAGATAAAACGTCCAAAGAAAAAACCAGGCAAAAATAGTAAATCTAAATTTGTCTCAAGTTGTAATAACAGACACTCATTCGTACTGAGTAGTAATTTAACATTAGTCTGATTGATATTTAGACAATATAAAAGCCAACCATAGACGCAAGTCATATATTGAAGTTTTTTCACTCTTTTTTGATAAAAAAGTAATTAAGAGCATTCTATATTTTACAGTTATTTATGCATCCCAGAATAACCGTCACGATTTAGAAATGAATAACCTAGATTTTAAAAAAATAATTATTAACATATGTATATTATCTGTTTACACTCTGCTTCAAGTTGATATGCATTAGTTAAAGGATGATAATAAAGAAATGCACATTATAAGAAAAAGCATGAGCCGACATAGATTTAGATTTATAATTTATAATAGTGAAGAAAATCGCTACATCAGTGTCACTTAGTAGATGGACGTCAATTTAAATTTGCTTTACCAGATGAAACCAAGTTTGACAATATTGGCCACATTACGCAACGAGACGATAGTGCAAGAAGTAGGATGTGCAAAAGTAATACTATTTATTTATGTAAAAAGTGTAGAATGCATCTACACCCCGAATGTTTCGAAAATTTTCAACTTAAAATTTTATTCACATTCAAGATACAATGTTCCTTTATTAAAAATTGTGCTGTTTTCCTTAAAAATGAAAAAAAAATCTTTTTGTTTGTAAATTAGTCTTAATAGGTATTTTTAATCCAATATAATAAATTAATTGTCAAATTTCTCCTTGTATATTGAGCGGCCGTTAATGGGTTAATACTATATTAAGAAAAAACTTGCCTCAAATTTACTTTACTTATCTCAAAACCATATTGAAGTTAATAATAAAGTCTACTTAATAAATATATTCCCAAGAAATAGACCACTCTATGTCTACGCACATATATAATTTGGAAGGAATAAACTAAATATCATATTTCTCTCATTACCATTCTTTCTAAGAACCTAAATATAATATAGACCAGCAAAATATTGATAAATTTACCGATGTTTCAAACTACTCAATGAACTTGTCTCACTATACACTCGTGAATCGCACCAATTTATATAGTTACGGGGGCAAATTTATCTTAGTTCTTCATTTTTTTACATGGGCGAAGCATACACAATGAAAATGGTCCCGGTAAGAATGTACTGTTGAAATTTTACATGGTTGCCGCTACCGTTTAGTTAAATTTGTAGATTAGTCACCTTTAATTGAAAATTGTCCGACTATAATTTATGTTGATTTTTTTCATAGTTTATAAAAATCTAGTCTAAAATATTTTTCTTTAAGAGCAAAACTTCCTGAAACCGATACTGACAAGGAAGCGTTGATGGTTCGCTTTTTATGTCGCAAATATCCACCAAAAAAGATACGATCACGTTTCTGGTCTCGCCCCACATACAACACACAACAGAAGAGAAGAGAGTAGTTTTAATCCTCATTTTCGCATTAGAGGTGTTCATTATACAAGAAGAGAAGAGACTCGAGAGATTCTTTGATAAATGTTCAAAGGAGATATTAGGGGCATAAGTACCTTATAATACAGGATCTTGTTACTTTTGGCAAATATCTCTTCTCTGTACTTACATTAATGGAAATGATGACATGACAGCCTTGACGGGATTAGTACGAAGAGAAGCTGCAAAACAGTGGTGATGGAATTTTATTACTCTTTTCTAAGTAAAAAGAAAATTTTATAGATTAATTTATTAATAGATTAACTTTTGTGTGTAACTAAACGATATTTTAATTACTAAATCATGTTCTGTCAAATATTTAAACGTTACCACGAATTTCCGTGTGTTTGTAGCTGAAATATCATTTTTATTAGTTTTAATTTGAAACCTAAACAAGGTGTTAAATTTTATTTAGTCATAACTTTTATTATAAAAGTAAATCAACCACATCATTTTTTGTTCTATCTATCAATGTCAGATTAAGTTACCATTAAAAAAAGGTTAGCCAAAAATAAATTTAATTCCTGCTTCAGATAAAGAACTACAACAGTTCTACAATTAATTAGAACAAACATTAGACATAATCAACAGACGACAGAATATTCATGGTTAACCTCAATGCAAAAATTGGAAAAAGGCAACGGGAATTTTATTGCAAACTAGACAAGGCTGTGGGGGAAAAAGTACTCTCTAATCCAGGAATAAAATTTACTGTATTGATTCCCCTTTTTGTGAGTGTGGTAAAATAGGAAGTATAATACACATCTTGCTAGAGTGTCCTATCAATAAGACACCACATTTGATTTATATCAAAAACTTATTGAAGATGGATGCCCAACGCTCATTTTAGTACAAAATATTTTCCACAATATCAATGCTAAAGCCTTGAAAACGATTGGTAAGTTTATCAATATTTTCCAAATTAAAATGTAAGTAAGATATAAATAAATACCCAACCTAACCTATCCTTTAACCACTGATGTCCTGTCCAAGATGCCAAATTCCAGATATACCTTACATACCTTAATAGATGGAACAAGAAAAATCTATATCATTAATGACATATAGAATTATTTTAGAATATCCACTATAAATTTTTCAAAATAGTTGAAGGGAATATGGTTATTTCCAGAATCTCTCCGAGGAGAATTCCCTTCTAGAATTGAAATAAAAATATATACACGAGCTGGCCACGTACCTTACCACAAGAGGTGGAGGCCATAAAACGAAAGAAGAAATTATGGTCCAAAACATGATTGAATTTTTGTTTAAATGTTTTGATTTGGTTATAATTGAATAAAAAATATATTTTCAGTAGCGTAAAACCTTTACTTTTCTTGGGGATTTAGGACAAATATTTATTTTTCTTTTCATACATATACTAATAATATAAGCATTCTTTTTGTATGCAAATCCGTTGAAATTTAAAAATTTTGTGCAGAGGAAATACTGTGAATAGGTACCTAAATAGTAGTAGATTTGCGTATTTTGATTCACTGTCACTAATTTCCAAGCAGTTTTACTGAAGTAAAAACAAAATAGATTACAATAAAGAAAAATCAGATTTATAATTCAATATGGTATTTTGGATGAGTTATAATGAAATTTAGTAAAATAAAAAATATACACATTACTATAACCTACCGATTATTATGTGCAAAATTTACTTACCAAACAATATAATATGAAATAAGGCACATATTAGTTAAAACGCAAAACACAATAAATGTCGTCTTCAGACGACTTTACACCGACAATACAGAAGGCTAGTATAAAAACAAAAGTTCGACAATAATATCGGTTATCAATAGTGACGATCAAATTGTAAGTTATGAGATAATAAATATATTTTCAAACAGCTTCATGCAGTGGACTAAACAGGAAAATTGTTTAAAAACTTATTAACATCAGATAATAATGTTGATTGTGACGATAATGTAAAGACATTTTTCTTTAGGTCAAGAATGTATTTCAGAATTAAGGAGTTGAATCTTCGTTTAAAGGACAGTAAGGCAAAAATTAAAAGAAAAATGTAAAAAATTGTAAAATAATGCTTATCCATAAAAATGTTCACTTTTATTTTGCCAATTTCTTTTTCTTTTTCTTCTAATGGCACTACAACTCTTTGTAGGTCTTGGTCTGCTTAACAATGTACTTTACTTCACCACTGCCTGCTGTTCATGGTTTGAAGATCTTCCTCTATATCCTCTATCCACCTTTAATTGGGCCTACCTCTTGTCCTATTTGCATGTGGTTTTAATCTCTGGATTACTTTTACAGCTCGATTATCTTGTATTCCTTTTAAGTGGCCAACAGGGTTTAGTCTTTGTGACTTTACAAATCTAACTATATCTGCGCTCTACAGTAATTTATCCAGCGCCGCATTAATTCATTTTCATTCTTCATAAATCATCGCTACTTTTGAATGTTTGTTAAAATAAATGTTTTGAATATTTGTTTGTGTTTAGAATAGGTGCTTTTAAAAACATTTGGATAAATTGAGTGGTGTGCATACATACCATCGAGCAATAAGACAAAAGAGGGAATGTAAAGGTAGTGGGGGTAAACATATTGATAGACAGGAAGTGCCATCTTGAGAGGCCACTTTAGACAAGGATAGACAGTCTCTTTCCTTGTTTAAGAAGTCAAATTTAGTTAGGTGGTTAGGTTATGTTATTGTTTGTCCCAGAGATATGTAAGTATCTCTGGTTTGTCCCAACTGTCACATGAAATTTTATTTATATTGAAATCTTTTACCAATTGTGTCACTTTTTAGACTATTATAGTTAATATTTAATTAAAACTTTCTCGTCTGAAAAATATTTTATAGCTATTGTTAATAAGTGTTGGAAAATTTAAATTTAGCGCCTTTGCATTTCCGGATATGTCCGCCATCAGAGGCCACTTTTTTGGTCTCCTTTTCATAACGATTAGATTCCCTCTTTTATCTTTTTGCTCGATGATACATACGCAACTAGAAAAAACTCCATTATAATATCTTTCATTTTTTAGATTAACGAAGACCCAGAATTCATATGAATATATCAGTTTAAAGCTTTTTAACGTGTTACTGCAAAATTGTTGTTATTTTTTTAGACAGCAACTTTAAATGCTTCTTTTATATCAATTTGTTAAGTAAGAAACTAGCCTCAGCCTGCTATTCAATTTGCAATAGAACTCTTTCGGAGGAAATCAATTTAGCATCTTCCAAAATAACATATTTTTCTCTGTTAATTCATGTTATCATTATTAAAATATATAATGTTATCATTATTATAAACAATACCAAGATATTTTATGTGTGAATATTACAAAAGATGTCATTTAAAATACTGTGCAATATTGTGTGACCTCACTACACTCGTATTCGATGGCCAGCTAACTCATCCGATCTAAATAAAGTTGACTTTATCGTTATTTATTTTGATTTTGTGTTTAGTTCAGTAGGTATATACGTACAAATTTTGTGTAACTTCATTACCACTTTTTTGAATTTTTTTAAACATCTGAAGTATTGAACTCTGGAGTATAAGTGATTAACCTGTACCTACGTGTAATAAAAGAAACTTGTTCTATAAAGGTAACTTAAATTAACTTAAAAATTTTATTTATGATAAATATTATAAAAACATATTTTTTTCATGTCATTATAATTACTATAATTAAATTAGCCAAATTATATAAAAAAAAACTTAAAATTATAAGCCTTTACTATACAACTATATTCAAATATTGCGGGTATAAGCGGTCTTGACTACGTTATGCGCGAAATCGAACCGATTTTGGAACATTATGTATCATACCTTGTATTCATTGTACCATAACAAAAACATATTAAGTCAAGTCACTTCAGTAAAAATAAAATAAGAGAAAGATCTATTTATATTTCAAAAAGCTTTAAAAAAATCTTTACACATACTTCGACATATTCCGTATTATTACCGAACATTAAAAGCTATTATGACTGTCTTTAACACCTATGGTCAAGCCTCATAACTTCTTAATGGCCTAAACAAAAATTTAACAAGTCCAACACTCTTGTGATACCCCACGCGTAGCGTATAAAATTTGAAACGGATAGTAAATTGCAAAAAAATGCTATAAAACCATTAGTAAACATCAAAGGCAGTTAACTTTGTAAAAGACTGTAAATTACTTAGTATATACAAAGAGATTTTGCTGGAAGTATTTATGGTCCATGATCAATAACATTGTTCCAATTGTTAATACTGCTCAGGAGCGGAGTAAGTCATGATTGACGATAACAGAGAAAAATTCGTCGTTTTCGAATGTTCTTAGCAAATATTTGGAAGTGTTTTTAACTGTAGGTAATCCATATTAAACTAAATTTTGAAAATTTGTACAATTTGTACAATTTAGATGTCGGATATTTTTGTACATTTGTTAAAACACAAATAAATCAAATATTCTCTAAGACTAACTAATATACATATAAAGCATTTACTCATTAATTTTTCTAATATGGTTAAATTGACAAAAAACTGCAAATTTTAGACGACGTTATTTAATTATTGGTTCTTTAATGACATCTTAAATATGCATATATCGAGAGCGTATATCGCGAATCCAATGAACCTCTTCTCACCTTAAGACTACTATTTTTATCTACTCTTCTATACTGCATCAACATACACATATCTCTTCAATTCCGTTCATATCCTAATACCTTCTTTTTCCAATAACCATGTGGAAAACCTTATCATAAAACAATTACCACAATTAATTACTCCATTACTTAAAATATTCACCTCCGTCTGACTATTTATTTCCTTTACCTTCAATTCCTCTTTGAACTAAACATCTTCCTTCAATAGACACCTCACTCACCATCTTTAACAAACACAAATCTTCTGTAATTCTTACAAAGAAGTCATTTTTAGAAATTATACAAAAAAATCATATGATTTCATTAGCTTTCTCTCTCTTTCTTCAATCTTGACCCCCAACCCTCCAGAGGGAGTGTAGTGGTCAGCGTGATATCGTGTATTATCCGTGTCCAAAGATCTCTATCTCTAGTCATTTCTTTTAACACATGCATATGTCTTCCTATTCCTCGCGATTTTCGGCCTTCTACCTTTCCTTGGATAATAAGTCTTTCGATATTTTCCATATCTGCTCTAATAACATGTCTAAATTGTTTTAATCGTTGGAGATAGACTTTGCTGGAGAGCCGTTTGCTGACCTTTAGTTTATTTAAAATTAAAGTATTCGTCCGGTGGTTGGTATATGGAATTAGTAACATTCTTCTATAACAGAAAATTTTATGTTTAAGCAGGTGAACCACATAGTATTCTTTGGCTTTTGAATGCATCTGCCATTGAAACAGTCATATTGTCATTTGTACAGATTCCTTTTTATCTATTAATTTATTCAATCCAACTTTTACTGACCACTCATTACTTCAAAACATTAATGGCATTACCAAAATCTCTTCGCTCACATTGTAACAGTCTTTCCCATATCACTGCCTTCTCATACTGGAATTACTGGTAATGAAACAGCAGATCATCCCAACAGAACGAATAGCAGAAGACTTCCAATTAACCACACAAAACATACTCATAGTTTCTTTATGTTCTCAGGAACTCGTCTAACTTGCCACCATTGCAATGTTTACCTGAAAAGGAAATGCTCATATTCACCCGTAAATATATTAATATATAATTATTGCATCAAAATAAAAAAAATCAATTCATACTACAGAGAGAAAAAAAAAATGCTTGAAAAAAAAAGTGTATAAAAAATTGATATTTTTCAACGATAACTTTCTTTAAGTATTACCAAGATTCTGTAATTTTATATTATATATTACTTTTGCATTATTAGTTACGCTTATTTTTCCACGGCAAAGATACATTTGTTATTAAATATTTCCAATAATATAGAAGCAAAAAATAATGCAATGGCGTCGTTTTACCACATTCTGTGTTGAATTTATAATTATACACTAGAATTTTACAGTATTTGAAAATTTGCGAAAGATAATAATCTGGATTAATTACTAATCTTAAGACATGCAACGACTGGTTCGATATGGGAGGGAATGTGGGGACATTGCACGAAGAAAAAATGATGCATATCAACTTATGTAGCAAATAGGACCTGCGGAAAAGCAACAAAATTATAAAAATTTTAGAAGAGAAGAGAACTACTCGTACTTACACAGAAGAAAAAGCGAGCTTTTCAAAATAGAATAATGGAAGAACTTGAGACGTTAAAAAGTCGAAACCAAACTATCATATACTAGAAATCTCTGAATAACGCAACAAAAGAGTTTAAACAAAGGCTGAGAATATATAAAAATAAGGGGAGACCTATTATACTCAATACAAAAGAGGACATATTAGATAGGTGGATGAAACATTTTAAAGAGCTACTTTCTACCGAAGTTGAAGGTGCAAATCGAGCAATTCCAGCAGCAAGAATCAATGCCTCATTAGAACCTCCTTTAGTTCAAGAAGTACGGGATACAACAAAACATCTAAAAAATAATAAAGTTCCAGCTACATAAAATAATAATCCGAACTTGAAATGTGAAACAAATAGAGAAGAGTATTGTACTGGAATTATTTCTCCGTTACACGAAAAGGGTGATCAATTGGAATACAGAAATTATTGTAATGTACCTGAATAACCTTTGAATAGTTTTTCTCTACCCATTATACTACAGCGATATAACCCTCTTTAACACAGTATACAAAACAGTTTTGAGGATCTTGTATGGTCGCCTAAGTTATTCAAAGGAGCTTCTTAGCATATATCAAAGTTGTCTTATGTGTAGTCGATCAATAACGAAGCAGATTTTTGAGATCAGACAGATACTGGAAAAAACCAACGAATCCAATATCGATACCTACCACCTCTTCATAGATTTTAAATCAACTTATGACAGCGTACTACGAGGTAAATTGTATGAAGCTATCGACGAGTTATACATTTTCGTAAACTAATTAATCGAACGATTACCGGTGTAAGTAATCCCCACCTGTTGGTCAACAGCTACGGGTGGAAGAACCGACACGTGGTAGGGCACTTCATTGCCCCAGAGCTGAGAAATCAACTCCTAAGGAGGAAGAGCTAAATTAGCCAACGGCATTGAGATGTGGAAAGCCACGGGACGACTACTATATTAAAGATGGATATCCTTAGTAAAAAATTATCATGGACCTACTAGTCGATAATTTACTTAATGATCATGGAGCTCGGAATATCCAAGGTCCGGCAGAAGAGGACAATCAGATTTAGACGACAGTGCCTCTCAGGTCGTCATCAAGGTCAACCAAGTCAACCCTGTCAAACAAATAAGAAAAATCATGAATGTGTTGCTTATGTGAGTCCATTTTAAAAAGGTAAAAAAGAAATAATGTCTGTCAGATAGCTCAGCGGACTGTGCGGCTGCCTCTCATTCGCTTCACTGTCGAATGGTTCAGTGGATGTGGGATCGAGCCCCAGCTCGGTGTACAGAAAACAAAAAGTCTAACGCAGCAGTTTAGAATTCTAGATGAATCTGCGGCTTAGACTAGGATATGCTGGGATCCGATCGGCCTATGGTGGAGCAGTACGGCAAGAGATAAGGGCTTGCGGCTCGGTGATACTCCTCCATAGATCCCTACCGAACGGGCGTAACGCCTAAAAAAACCGGATATATATAAAAAAGAAATAATTAGACTTACTCACAATCAGTTTAATTTTACTACCTCAGACGACCGGTTTCGCTTTCTAGAATTTGCAAAGCATCATCAGGTCGGTGGTACACAGTAAATTAAATGCTGAAATTATAAAAAGCCCATATTAGGGTGCTGTCTTATAAGGATATAGATCAAAAAGTTATATATCAAAAAAGTTTTAGTAATTATGCCAATATTACATGTCTGTGTTAATTAATATGCATAAATTGCATTAGCAGACAGAGTAGCAACCCACAAATTGGTAAGAGAAAAAGTCTGTTGAATTGTGATACATTAGAAATAAACAAAATACTACTTACATTCCGGTACAAGAATTAATATATAGTGATTGGTGATTCATAGTTCAAACTTTCCCTTATTATTAATAATAAGTGATCTTCGGTCAATGTAACTGTCTAACAATTTAGGAGGAAGTTTCTTGAGGGGATGGGTGTCCAACATATGATGTAGGAGTAGGGTATATGTTATTGTTTGTTGAAAGAAAATGTTATGTTTTATATTATTTAAAGTAGTATAGTTATTTATATTTATTGAAGATATATATTTTGAAGTGTGTGTTAAATTATTGAAATTTTTTATAAAGAAAGAGGACAGCCGTTGTGTCGGTGATAAGTTCGGCCTCTTTACGAATACAGATAGCTGCCACTGGAGGTGGTAAACAAATCGAGCTTAGACAAGGAAAGACAAATGAAACAACTTATTGCAAGTGTTTTTACATGCACACGCCAAGAAAGTTGAAAACGTCTATAGCATTAATGGTATATTGTCAGTAAATTGTGATAAATGACAAGTTTTATTTCTCAATGGTAAAGTAAATTATGTTTTTCACCAATAAAGCTTGTAATTCTGGCTTAAACCCTTCGAATTTTGTCACGGTGGCAAGCATTTTATTTTTTATAAATTTTTGCACAACCTAAATAAAGAAGATATAGATATTTAAAATGTTTTTGCTTTGAACATTAATGCGTAAATAATTTTCTAATATTGTGCCCTAAAAACTGTACTATCATGCATTTCCAAATCGAGTATAACAAGAGAGACAAACAACGAAATGATTGAGCAACAGTTACATAGCAAAAATGCTTAAATAAAAACCATTGGTGGTAGAAAATAAGAAGGAACGGTATCAAATTTTAGACCATTCATATAGAAGGTAGTCAAAATTAGATTTCTTTACCCATTTCTTTGATATGCATTAATAAATAAGCAAATAGAGAACAGAAAAACATATTTTCTTGTATATTAGATCTTTCCCCGTGAGACTTGACAGCTAAAAATCGTGACCTATTCAGTACATGACGAATAGGACAAATAGTGTCATCGTTACTTGGCGGTTCATATAAAAATTTGCATTTACACAATCGATTTTTAACAAAACTGCATACGAATTTGAAGAACATTTTTGTACGGACGGTGAGTACATTTTTCGATATTATATATCTAGCTATATTTTGATAAAATATTTATTAAATACAAAAATGTATAAAATGCTGATGATATTTTTAGAGTAAAATAATATACCAATTGTGCAATCAAATAAAATTATCAAACCCAGTTATTTCCGTCAAAACGATGGATAAAAATATTTTTGTACAAATAATGCTATGAAAAATATTTGTTAGAAAAGTTACGATGGTTGATTTTTTGTAAATTATATATATTTTTCTCTTTTTTGAACATTTTATCGTAATTTATCTATCGTAGTCTCTTAGAGAATCAGCTTTTTAGCTAAGAAACCGGATACTTAGTGGCACTAATTAGACTAATGAGATTCAAAGTCCCTGCTCTCTTTTCTATAAAGATGAAAAATCCAACTTTATAGACAATTTTCAAACGTTTTAATCTATAAACTTAAAATCTTCAGTTTTTTACACTAGCGTCTTATTTCCTCTTTCCTATACAGCTTTAACCGGAGCAGTTTTATATAAGTTTTGGGAAATATTTGTCAGTCTCTTAGGTATAACGCAAAACTAATATTTTTTCTCTAATGATTATAGGACATGGTTATAGATTATGAATTATGGAATTCCCGTTATGTCAAATGATATTTTGTTATTTTTTAATGAATAAACTAAAAGCCCTATGAGCTTTAGCATAATATTATTTTAAAAAACTCCTGATTAGATCGACCGAAAATCGTCGACTAATCCTGATTAGTTTGATTAGTTGTCCATGTCGTCCAAGTATTCCTCTACTGCCTCTTTGCTACGACTACCTGATCATCTGCGAAAAAATAGGTTGTTAGACATTTACAATGTCTATTCCCATTCCATATACTTGTTTCCTCCACTGCTCTAGCGATGATTGAATATATATTTTAAATAAGCACCTCAGAGGTAAACTGTTCCAAGTCACTATTTGATCAAAAATGAGATTTAAGTACCAGATCACTTGATATTCGTGTTATTTTCTATGGTAAACAGATCTACGTTCAATACCATTCGATTACAAAGATAGGTGACGTTAAACAGTACTAACCCACAGACTATATTAGAAGTAAACTGTACTATGTCAGTTATTCTCTTTACCTCGAATGCCTGTAGTCGCGTGTCTGACTTGGTATTAAATTGTCATTGCGTTTACCGCGTTTATGAGTACTAAGTGATTCACAAAAAATATTCTGAAAATAAGTTAAAACAGAAATATAAATTTCCAATAAATTATCAGATATTTGCTCATCTATTTCAACAGATAACACGATACCGCCAGAAAAACCATTACATGATAACTAGACTTCGGCAAATACGCATATTGCATATTTTGCATATTGTGCATATTTTATGCAAATATTTCATATTTTAGCATATTTGTATAAAAGTTTGCATAAAGTGCATAAAAGTTCAGATTCTTATACTGTATTTGAAAATTTTTAAACATACCAATTTATTTCAATTCTTGTATAAAATTTTGTAGTCATTTTAATTAAGAAATGATCTAAGTACGTAATCTCTACAGCTACAAAACATTTACAATTTCAAAGAAGATCAATTTAAGTAGCCCTCAACATTCTTAGAAAGTCTCGGTCACTGAGGCATTCAGTTATTGGATAATCGCTAAGGGTTCGCTCATTTGCATTTTATGATCTAATCCCCAAATCTATCTACAATTTATTGTATCTTAACAGCAGGTAAACGGCTAATAGTTTTGTTCCTAATTTAGGGATTTTCCAAAATCTCCCAGTTTATTGAATTAGGAACCTAAACATTTCTAATTTGATGCTCAGATTTGTAAATCATTTTTGTTTTGATATTCAAAGCGTAAACACTCGTTGTGCGTAACAAAAAGGAAGATTGTGATTTTATAATGCCTATAACAACCAGTGCTTCAACTTGGATTAAACCTTATAAAGAGCTGTCTATGGATATGGGAAAAATCTACTGTTCAGTCTGTGGCAAAATTGTAAGTATCTAATATTTTCTATTAAATATCTAATATTTCATACATACAGGGTGTTTCCAAATGACACTTACAACGTTTGACTGTAGATACTTCTCGAAAAATTGAAAAAAACGATATAGTTAATGAGGGGTCAAACTTATTTACTTTTCGAGATACAGGGTGTTAAAATTTAAAAAAATTAAATTCTTTTAGTTAATAACAACAATAACTTTAAAACCAATAAACGTATTTACTTGAAATTTAGTACTCGTAGGTTGTTTTTAAATGAAAAATAGCTTCCTTTAGTGAGAAAAAATTGTCCATGGTACAATACAATGGTGTGTATTTGAAAAAATTTTTCACCTTTACTTTTTTTTATGAAGTCAGCTATTCTAAAACACAATTATTTTTATTGTAATTGAATTAACAAAAAAAAACTTTTGTTGAATTTTAAAATAAGTTATATGATGTACTAATGGTTAGTAATAAAAACTAATTTGTGGATTAATACTGCATTTAAAACACTTAGCGAGTGTTTTTTTTTCCAAACCAGTTATTTGATTAACCAAAAACACCTTGTATATTTTTATATTTTAAAGGTTGGGTTAAAATAAAGGTTTTTATTTTTATTTATAGATAGCATGTGAGAAGAAATTTCAGACAGACCAACATGTGAGAACTGCTTCACACATTGCAAAAAAAGGAAAAATAGGAGGAAAACATCAAACTTCAATGGCTAAATGTTTCCAATCTACTTCAAAAAAATTAGATGAGCAAGAAACTTTTAATGAAGACTTGTGTCGCGCATTAGTGTCTGCAAACATACCGCTTTCAAAATTAGCAAATGTAAATTTTAGTTCGTTTCTAAAAAAATATTGCAAACTTAATGTTCCAAGTGATCGGTCTCTAAGAAGAAATAATGTGAACGGGCTATACTCGTCGGTGTTAATTAATATTAAGGAAGAAATTGCAGATAATTATTTTTACATATCTGTAGACGAAACCACTGATTCCTCAGGAAAGTATATTGCTCATTTATTGATTGGTGTTCTTAAAGAAGATACCTTACCAAAATCTCATCTTATTTCATGCCAGCAACTTGAGAAAACAAATGCTTTAACAATTTCGCGTTTTATACAAGAAACATTAGCAACTTTTTTCTTCCGACAACTATTCCTTCTAATAAATTACTGCTTATTTTATCGGATGCTGCTCCTTATATGGTGAAAGCAGGACAACATTTAAAAATATTTTTCCCAGATTTAATACATGTTACTTGTGTAGCGCATGGATTAAACAGAATTGCAGAGGAAATACGAAAAAAGTTTCCTCTTGTAAATACCATGATATCCAGTGTCAAAAAAGTATTTCTTAAATCTCTTATAAGAATTCAACTTTATAAAGAAATGCTACCTAACATTCCTCTTCCACCACAACCTATTTTAACGCGATGGGGAACATGGTTAGAAGCAGCTAATTTTTATGCAGATTATTTTGTTAAAATAAAGAACATAATTGATACGTTAACAGATGAAAGTTCCCAGTCTCTTTTGGATTCTAAACAAACTTTTCAGAGTAACTTGCTTCAACAAGAGCTTTCATTTATAAAATCAAATTTTAGTTTTGTTCAAAAAACAATTACTCAGTTAGAATCACCAAAACTGTCATTGTTCGAAAGTACAGCATTAATAAAAGAATTTGCGTCATGTTGTCGGAACGTTAGAGGTAATATTGGAAAAGATATTTTAAAAAAATTTGAAGGTACTATGGAAAAAAATAAAGGTTACCATATTCTTTCTGAAGTAGTCAGTGTTCTAGCTGGAAATATTTCGGAAACAATTAATTTAGAACCAAATGTTTTGGTTAGTTTGAAAAATGCTCCCGTTACATCAGTTGATGTTGAACGAAGTTTTTCCATATATAAATATATGTACTCAGACAGAAGCCACAAGTTTTTGTTAGAAAATTTTGAACACCACTTGGTCATTTATTGTTACCATAATTCTAAATAAGTTTATTCATACTTAAAAATGATGTAGTTACTTAAAATAAATGTAAATCTTATTGAATATTAGGAAATATTTAGTTATGTACACTTTTTTTTTTTAAATAAAATTGTTACTATTTTACGATTTTTTTATTTATTTGTATGCATATTTTGTAAAATATTTGCATATTTTCGGGTAAACACGTGCATATTTATGCGCATATTTTTATACCGAAATTTTGTACCGAAGCAGACCATATTGGTGGTATAACACTTAATTGCATACCGGAGAGTACAACGAATGAGCAAATATATGACATAGTATCAACAGAATCAAATCCAAGTGATGGGCCAGATCGTTGCTCCAAAGCTGAATTAGACGAAATATTTGACGACTTAGATGAAGATCCAAATTACCAGTTGTCTGAGGGTTCGAGTATTTCGGGTGAAAATGAATCAAATGATAATCAAAACAACAATACTCTCAATGGCGAAGTCCAAGGATATAATAAAATAAAGACGCGTAAACGTAAAAAAAATTACAAAACATGGTCAACAAAGTCGACAGTTAGAAAAGAAAAAGGAGCAGGTGGTGAACAGTATACATCGAAAAATAATAAGCTAGTAAAATCACTGGTTCTGCATCCAACGTGCAAAGAAACTTGTAAACTGAAATGTAGTGAGAAGTTTTCACGAGAAAATCGTCACGATATTTTAAAACAGTTTTGGTGTTTGAGCAACAATGTGAGGAACAGAATATTTCATTGGAAAATATAGCCAAGCTATGGTTTTAATACAGAGTTTCTTTAAATCGCCGATTAATGACATATGCGATACTTCGGACGATTTTCAAATTAAGCTGCGTGTTTCGTCAACGCTAGAAGAAAGTAAAAGCCCACAGGATGAATATGATAGACATGTGGTAGAGGTATCTAGCCGATACAATCTAAAAAAATTGATAAGGACAGATCTTCCACAATAGTTAGCCTAAAAGTTATAATGGTTGATCTTGAAAAGTGCCTGCCTATCCCTGTCCGAAAAAATACATAGAGTTTCTATAGTCTAAAACTGTTGACATTTAACTACATCATTCACCATGCAAACAAACAAACAAACAAAAATGTATATTGCTGTATGTGGGAGTCAATCGCTGGAAAGGGAGTCAACGAGATGGTCTCCTACTTGCTGAAATAGATATTGTTCTCAAACATATCACCTACTGTTCAAAATTTAATAAATTGGTCCGATAATTGCCCATCGCAAAATAGAAACCTCTGTATGGTTATGTGGTACGTTTAGATCCACCACTTTATTGAGAGGACATACACTACACATCTAGAGGTGGATTCGCTTCATGCACAAATAGAAAGCGAATAAAAAAACCAGCCACAGTTTTATATTATTACATCTTGGGATTGTCCACAGAGCGCCAGAATATGTAGCAAAGAAAATCCCTATGAAGTGTTAGCAATAAAAACAAATGATTTTAAGAACTTGAAAAGTATGTACAGATCCCTACAGTCGCATTATCTAGCACGTAAGAAATCGAAAAATGGAGAACAGTTTTTAATATTTAAAGCCGTTCAATTGCAGATAAGAGAAGATGCACCTGGTTACTTATTTTACCAAACAGATTTTAAAAGTGACTTTTATGAACTGGATCTCAATAGACTCAGGAGAAATCCAAAACTGGGTAACATTAATTTGCCTCTTATACGTGAAGGTCTGAATCCACTACCCTCTACTAAATACTAACATTTGCAGAATTTATTAAAATGGGTTCGCAAGGTGTTCCATAGTTTTTATAATAAAATACCACATTCTAATAATTTATCAAATGAAACTATTGATGACGATTACGATTAAGTCTACTGTAAAATGTTTATAATTTTGTATAATACGAAATGAAAATGAGTCAACCACTCCTTCTTTATTTCAATTACTATCACATACAGATAATTTTAATTGTTGGAATACTAAATAGTATGTGAGTCGGAATATTGGAGAATAT
This sequence comes from Diabrotica balteata, assembly GCA_918026665.1. Lineage (NCBI taxonomy): Eukaryota > Metazoa > Arthropoda > Insecta > Coleoptera > Chrysomelidae > Diabrotica > Diabrotica balteata. The sequence goes on along the minus strand of OU898279.1, from coordinate 41,102,347 downwards.
TGAAGCTAGGTATTGATGAACTTAGCAAAATGAATTTAGCAAAAAAAGCCAGAGGAATAGTTGAAAATACCTTTATTACTTCAGTATTAAGTCACATTTTTGAATAATTAAAATCTAGGTAAAATGTAACAAGTCGCTTTTTTCAAAAAAATTGTAGGTTCAATGTTTTTTTTATTATTTAGTGTCAAAAATATGACCGTTGCAGAGAAACATTTGACCGAATTATAAAATATTTTATTATACTACTTAACAACACTAATGCGCTGAAGATAGCTAACAACTTCGATCGTCATTTTCTTAATAATTCACTTTTGTGACTTAGTACACTTTACCTCTGAGGTGCTGAAATACGGTCGGAGATAGACAACATCCTTGTTTAAGCCCCTTTGTTATTGGAAATGATTCAGATATAAAGTTTCCTTTAACGACACTTCTTGCATTTTTGTATATATTTGCGACGGCATCCACATACTCTCTACTGAGACCTACTTTCGTCAAGTTTGAAACAGTTTTTTCAAAGATACTGTGTCGTATGTCTGTTCTAAATCTACAAACAATATGTGAGTAGATAGATTCCTTGCCTTCCGTTTTTTGATTACCTGCTGCAGAACGAATTTACCATCAGTGCACGATCTTTTTGCACGAAATCCATTTTGTTCTTCTATGTCTTCGTATTCTAAGTCTATTATTTCTTATAGTATTTGACCGTACAACCTCTCCAGTGTGCTGATAACAGTTATTCCCCTATAATTATAGCATTTGCGTTTATCTCCTTTCTTGAATATTGTGCTCATGTATCCAACATTCCAATAATCAGGGATATTTTGTCCTATTAAGCATTTGTTAAATAGTTAAACCAACATCTCATGTACATTTTTTTGTCGATACTTTACCAGTTCAATTTGGATGACTTTAGGTCCTGCTGCAAGTATTTGTGTATGTTCGGATATTTCTTCTATTTCGATCTCTTGGAATCTACATCTATTCTCTGTCAGTGTAACTTCATAATAGTGTTTTCACTGTTTCAAATATATTAACTGTAAGTTAGATTTTTTCTTTCCTCCCCTCCGGAGGGACTTTAACACCTTCCACGGTTGCCCAACTCTTGTTCCACCCATATACCTATCCACCTCTGCACATCTTCGATCCCACATCTTCGATCCCACATCTCATTTTTACTGTATATAGCCATCCATTTCTGATAAGTAGTTTTCTTTTTCAGTATTTCATTCATCTTGTAAAAATCGTCTTTACTTTCGGGATCTTCCTCTTTATTTGGGGCATACACTTCGACAATTACGATGTTGTACCCATTCATTTTTATTTCCAGTATTAGCAGTTGTTAATTCACTTCAGTGTACGATTTAATATCGTTTTTAAAATTTTTTTCAAATGGCAATAGACTCCTCATTTAGCTTTGTTATCTTTATCTCACTCCACTGTAGATATGTATATCCTATCTCTTCATTTCCTTTTCCCTTTTTATTGGTCTCGGTGTAAATACATACATATATATTTTTCTTTCCGCTAATTCTGAAAAAAAAGGCAGCTTCCATAAATGCGACCATTATAGAACTATCTCTCTTATATCCCATGCCAGCAAGAAAATGCTACATATAATCAATGAGAGACTGAAAACATTCCGTCAAAGAGAAATTCCACAAGAGCAAACTGGATTTACCAAAGGTAGAGGCACTCGAGAACACCTGCTGAATATAAGACAGATAATCGAGAAATCTAGGGAATTCAACATCCCACTATACATCTGTTTTATATATTACCGTAAAGCGTTCGACATGGTCAAGTGGAGACACTTATGGCGAATACTAAAAGAAGTAGGCGTACGACAACATCTAATTACGCTTATAACCGAACTATATGAACACACTACTGGATCAGTTAAAGCACTTGACACACTTTCGAACGAATTTCATCCAAAACGGGGTGTCAGACAAGGATGTATACTATCTCCACAATTATTCAAAATATATGAGGAGTATATTATGCGAAGAGCACTTGAAGGATGGGAAAAGGGCATCTCAATAAATGGTCATAAACTAAACAACCTACGTTTCGCAGATGACACACCCCTTCTTGCAAATAGTCAAGCAGAGCTGATAGAACTTATAAGACTGATCAAAAACGAAAGTCAAATATTTGGTCTGCAATTAAACATATCAAAGACAAAGATCATGATAGTGGATAGACTACACAACAATCATCCACACATAACCACAATTGACCGGTTCGAGGTTGTGAGCTCATACTTATATCTGGGATCATTAATCACAAACACAGGGTCATTACAAGAAGAGATTAAACGTAGATGTGATCTAGCAAAAGTTGCCACAGCAAAAATGACCAAAATATGGAAGGACTGTTAAATTTCAAGAGCGATAAAGATGAGGTTGATCAACTGCTTAATATTCCCAATACTGACCTACGGATGTGAATCTTGGACTCTGAGACAATCGGAGAGAAGAAAGATAGACGCCACTGAAATGTTCTGTTGGAGACGAATGTTACGAATTCCTTGGACCGACCGCAGAACAAATAATTCAATTTTAAGAGAGCTAAAAGTTAACCAACGACTCTCTAGTAAAGTCCATCTCCAACAATTAAAATATTTTGGGCATGTTATGAGAGCAAACACAGAAAACATGGAGAGACTCATAATACAAGGAAAGGTAGAAGGCCGAAGATCACGAGGAAGATCCCCAACAATATGGATAGATCAAATTACAGGAATATGCCAAAGACCTATGCATGAATTAAAAGAAATGACCAGAGACAGAGATCTCTGGAGACGGACAATACACGACATCACGTCGACCACTACACTCCCCCTGGGGGGTCAGGATTGAAGAGAGAGAGAATTCTTTGAATACTTTCGCTTATTTGGTTCTAAGTCCTTGTATATTCCATGTAGCCAATATCATTTTCCTTTTCTGTTGCATTAGTCGTCTTTGTTTTGATCCATCCTTTGTATTCCGAGGCTTTTGATCGAACTTTTTAGCATTTATTTCTTTTGACAAGGGATGAGTTGCTAGCCCTCCGCCCCAACCCTCCTTCTTTATCCGGGATTAGGACCGACACTGGCATTTACTGAGCTACTCAATTCACCCAGCACTTTCCGGAGACAAAGTTTAATTAAAATATAATTTTAATAAAAATAAAAATAAGGGAAAAATGACAAACGATTTCGGCTTTTACGACAAATGTTTTTCAAAACTTCTATACAACTGATCCGGTTCCAGCTTTATAGAAAAGAGGCGGATCAATTATGTGACGCTAAGTCTAAGAAACTGAAGATTTTAGCTTAATAGACTAAAACGTTCGAAAATAAAACTAGATTTTTCAGCTTTATACAAAATGCAGCGGAGACATTGAATTTCATCAGTCTAACTAAGAAGCGCCACATAGCTAAGTATCGGGTTTCTTAGCTAAAAAATTGATGCTCTAAGAAACTATGACTTATCGATAAACTTTGTAATCATTTGTTATAAGCCTTTGTGATAGGTCCTTATCTTATGTATTGTTTCTAATGTTTACTTCTTTCTTTAATTCGACTGTTCCACATCTTCTATACCCATTTTCATTGTATCATAACATTTTTTTCTCAGTCATCTCATTTATTTTCTTCCATTTTTCAACTTAAAGAACTCTTCTGGCCAATATTTTCCTCTGAAATAAAATTTCTACTTGTCAATTATCTCAGTAGATATTTAAGCATTAGAGCTTGTCCGGGTAGCTCTACTATTTTTTTCTGATTTAAAAAGTTCTTCCCACGTAAGTTTTTATCATTTTGTGGATTCATGTTAGATGCAAGAAATTTGACATGCAGTAAAAAAATCATCCGTTTAAAAAATATGAAGCTGTCCAACAGAAACAACATTATAAAAAAAATTCAAACTTACCGACGTTTTTTGTCCCTAAAAAACACAACAATACAAAGATTTTTTTTATTTTTTAAATCTTGCCGTCTATAAAGCAGCCCTTCATAAAATTATACAACGTTGTAACAATTTCGGTAATTTTACTGACCTAATAGTCATAAAAATACAGTTTTTTCCCAGTAAATGAGAGAGTTACCGTTTTTTAAATCTTTTACTCTTTGGTTCTGCCGTTATTTCATTGTCAGTCAGTTGCATTTTTGCGGCGTTTTGAATAAGAGCTTGTTGAGCAAAAAATTTTAGTTTAATGGATGATAGGGTATATAAAAGTATTGATTTATTGCTGCACAAAAGGTGCTATTACATTTTTTATTCAGTTAAAAATACTATCCTTTAAAAAATTAAAAAATAAGTAATAAAATTAACAGACAAAAATGTACTGGACAAATGTTTAGAGTTAAATTTTTATAAAATTTTCGGAGATAATTATACTCTTTTAAGTAGTTTAACTGGTTCTAATGTGGTTTAAAACAAACTAGAACGGCACTTAATCCATACTTTCAATGAATGTCTTTCAGTCCATCTTTCTTTCGATATTTAATTTAGTGATCGTTTAGTTAGTCGTCGAATTTCATCATTTTGCTTACGTATTTTTGAATTTGGTTATGTATCTTTTTATGTTCCCATTAATCGAGTAGATATCCAGTTCTTATCTTACGTCTTCATTTAGTTGTCTACTAAACATTTTGAGATATATACCCTGCTTTATCAAAAAATGTTAATGAAATTGTTAGGGTGTTGGTGGGGGTGGTGGTACATATACGTACCATTAGTCTTGTGTAATGATACGTATGTTTACCAATAGTCCTACATATAAATATTATTAACATATTTGCACTTTATTACTTAAAAATACAAAAACATTACTCGAATATATAGAATCATAAGGTGTCGGGAGTAATGTCTTTAGTTAGTTGCATGTACAATTTTTCTCCATTGCTTCTTATTCTTTGCTTGGTTTTTTGCTTGTTCTTTGCTGATTCCTCGTGTCTCTAGGATTGAGATAACATTATCACCCCGTGTCTTCATTGGCCTGCCCCTTGGTCTCTTGGTTTGTCTTCTGGCTTCCCATAGTTTTTTAACTGGTCTTTCTTGATTCATTCTAACCATGTGTCTGTACCATCTTAGTTGGGCCTCTTCAATTTTGTTAATAATTGGTTGGACTTTAAGATGTTCTATGACTGCCTCATTTCTAATCCTGTCTAGCCTGGTTATACCCATTATTCTTCTAAGAAACTTCATTTGTATGCTCTGTATTTTCGATTTTAATTTATCGGTAAGCGTCCAACTTTCACTACCAGAAGTTAAAATCGGCACAAACACCGTCTTGTATATGGTCACTTTGGCTTTTTGAGATACTTCTTTTTTTGACAGAAACGTACTTTTAATTGCGTGGTACATCCGAGCAGCACTTACTATTCTGGAACTTATATTAGTTTCTTCAGTTCCTCTGTTCTCTATTTGTACTCCCAAGTATTTGTAAGTATCGACTTGTTCAAGTGTATTTCCGTTAAGTGTTATTTTCGTTTGTTTTCTATTTTTTCCACATACCATTACTTTCGTCTTCTCATTAATGATCCTCAAATTTCGTTTAATTAGTGCAGCGTTCCATACTTGTAAATTTCGATTGAGAGCTTCTTCATTTATCCCAAATATCACTAGATCGTCTGCGTATGCATACTCTGAGATTCACACTGCATCTAGATTTCTATGTCCGGCATATAATTTCAATGTTTCTGCTCTAGTTTCTTTAATTATGTTATACAAGACAATGTTTAACAGTATGGGGCCTAGGACTCCTCCTTGATGTAGACCTTCATTTACTGTGAACTCTTCGGATTTCATATTATCGGTTCTGATTATGTTCCTTGTATGTCTATATATACTCATAATGGCTTGCCTGAGTTTAATTTTCACACCTTTCTTTTTTAAACATATGTCAATCACCTCCCTTGGAGTACTATCAAATGCCTTTTCTAAGTCTATAAAGGCTTGGTATAACTCAGTGCTTGAGTTCCGTGCGTTTTGTATTAGTTTCTTGATAGTAAAAATGTGATCTTGGATACTTCTGCTTTTTCTAAATCCACTCTGTGACTGTTCCATTTTAGAATCGACTTCTTTTAAAAGACGTTTTTCTAGTATTCTCTCATATACTTTGGTTGGGATGCTCAGTAGTGTTATTCCTCTGTAGTTACTACATTCGCGCCTGTCTTCCTTTTTGAAAATGGGTACAATAACTCCCACTTCCCAATTTTTTGGTATTTGGCTCTCATTCCATGTCCTATTACATACTTTTGTTAGCAGTTCAATGCCCTTGTCGCCCATGTTTTTAAGCATTTCTGCTGTGATTTTATTAAATCCATGCTTTTGTATGATTTCTTTTGTTTCTGCTATAGTTATTTCATCTTGAATTTGGTCTTCTTGCTCTCCCTCTTCTTGTTCTTCTGTTATAATGTCTACATCGTTTTGGATCTTCAGTAGATCCTCGAAATGTTGCTTCCATCTATCTAGAATGTGGTCATTGTCATGAAGTAGGTGTCCTTATTTGTCCCTTATTTGCTTTGGTGTTTGTGGAGCCTTTTCAGTTCTTAAATTCTTCAGGGTTTTAAAGAATAACTTTTCGTTAGAGTGGTAGTCTTCTTTTATCTTGTTTCCGAATTCTTCCCAACTTTTCCGTTTCGTTGCTAGTACCATATCTTTGCCTTTGATATCTTGCAGTTTATATATTTGGTAGTTGACATTACTCAAAAATACAAAATATTATTAACGGTGATATACTGCGAAATACATTTTACATAAAAGAATGTCACACTCTTCGAAAACTGTTTTTGTACGTGTTTGCCTTTAATTTATTTATTTATCAGTGCACCGTTAAAATATAGTACATCGCCAAATCCACCAGTTAATAACGCACATATGGTTAGAAGCAAGAATACCAGCACGATGGAAGGAAAACATAATAGTCTCCATCCACAAAAAAGGGGATAAAACAAAATGCGCGAATTATAGAGGAATCTCACTTCTAAACACGGCATATAAAACCCTCTTAAACATCATTCTTAGTAGACTAATCCCTTATGCTGAAAATGTCCTAGGCGAATATCAAGCCGGGTTTAAGGCAAACAGATCAACAATAGATCAACTATTCACGCTGAGACAACTTCTAGAAAAGGGATGGGAGTATAACAGACCCATACACAATCCTTTCATAGACTTATGACAGGCATATGATAGCGTAGAAAGAAGCCAAGTATGGAATGCCATGGCGACTAAAGAAACTCATTCGGATGACCAAAGTCTGTATGGAGGGTGGAATATCTAAAGTACGTGTAAGCAATGAATTGTCTGGCAGCTTTGAAATCAACAGTGGACTTCAACAGGGTGATGCGTTATCTCCACTACTTTTTAACCTTGTATTAGAGAAAGCCATGAGGTCGGCCGAAATAAAAACAGAATTGCTATCAGTTCAAGGTCCCAAGCTGTTACTAGCATATGCAAATGACATAGATCTCGTTGAAGACTCCATCTTATCCACGAAAGACATTTTCAGCAAGGTGGAAGGAGCAACAAGTGAAGTAGGGCTGAAGATTAATGAAGAGAAGACAAAATATATGTGTATAAATAGGACGACACGAAAAGATATAATAGGATAAAATGTGATGGTCAACACCTTCAATTGCAAAAGAGTACAACGTTTTAAGTATCTGACATAAAAAACAGAATCTAATCTGCAAATCGCTGTCTATTTGCACTGGATAAGCTCATAAAATCAAAAAATCTCACAAGAAATTCAAAGATCGAAATCTATAAATTCATTGTCAGACCTGTAATAACATACGGATGCAAAACGTGGACCATTACCAAAGCCAACGAATAAAAGCTTAGACCCTTTGAACGAAAAATACTTTCGGACCTCACCATGACATCAACACAAACCAATATAGGATCAGAAGCAATATCGAATTAAAAGCTACAACGGCGCCAATATTGTCCAAGAAATTAAATCACAGCGACTAAGATGGGCAGGCCACGTGCACAGACTGCATACCGAAAGACTTGTGAAACTGGTATGGGAGGAGATTCCCACAGGCAAAAGACCACTCGGACGTCCCAGAATGCGATAGAGAGATAACAGCCAAGCAGATCTCCGGAAAATGAGGATTCCATTTGACCCTCCTAGGTTAATGGAAGACCGAACAAAGTGGAAAAAAGTTGTACAGTCAGCCAAGACCCACCCAGGGTTGTAGCGCTACGTGACGATGATGATGTTTATCAACTTCTATTTAATAATCCTATTAACGAACTTATTCCTATTCCTCCTAATACTATCCACACTTTATCTTTCTCAAGAATATCATCTGGTCCAACTGCTTTACCTTTCCTTATTTTTCGAACTGCTTAAATCATTTCCCTGTTTGCTATTTTGGTGACCATTGCTGTAACTGTCTCCGTTAACTCATTTAGTTATCTGTCAAAATTTTTGTTAAATAAATTGTCAATGTACTTTTTTCATTTGCTTTTTACATCCTTTCGTGAAGTTGTATTTTACTATTTTTATCTCGGATACATTTAATTTGATTAAAAACTTTTGCTTTTTTGCTCTATGTTTCGCTATTTTGTATATTTTTGTTTCTCCTTCGCTGGTATTAAGTTAATAGTATAGATTTGTACACGCTTCTGCTTTAGCTTTTGCTATTGCTACTTTCGGTTCCTTTTTGCAACCGTATAATTTTGAAGGTCTGTGTCACACCTATTTTTTCCACTATTTATACAATGTTCTCTTTTCTTTAATTGTTTCTTGAACTCCGTTTGACCACCTGTCTTGTTATTTTTAAACTTCTTTCCTGACGTTTTTACAAGTATTTCAATAGCAGTATCTCTAATAATACTGACCATATTATTCCAAATTGGTATGACTTGCTTTCGTGTTCCAACATATTTTTTAATCTCTTTTTGTCATGAATAGATCTTCTTCATCATCTATTTACATCCATCAATTGATTTTTTGTGGTCCTCTCCGATATTTATGTAAAAACAAGACACGGGGAGACCTGTAATGAGCAGTGAACGTTCGACGCTGGACGACGATGACTCTTTATTTGTCCCTTTTATTTAATACAAACAATAACATTATATAATATACTTTCTTCTTTTTTCATTTTCTTATGGAGATAAGTGTTTCCCATAATATAAAAACCAATTTAAGTGATAGATATACTACTTCCTTACTGACGACTGACATTTTCTTCTCTTTAGTCCATTGTGAGTACGGCTTTCAGATATCAAAGCGATTCTTTTGATAAAGTATTAAATGATTCCTTTCACACATTCTTATCCAGCACCATTGGGCTTCCGGTTGATTATGTAAGTACGCGTATAGTCATCGGGATATTGAAAAGACCCGCAAATGCGACAATGTGTTTATTTATGGCTACCCTTAATAGCTTTTTGATGTCTTTCAAGACTTCCCAACGGGAGACCATACTTGTAGTCACACAGAGACTGCTTACAGTTGGATATTAAGATGAATTGAGACAGTTAATATGAATTATTTGTGTGAAGTTTATATAAGGCAAATTGATTTAAGAAAATACGGCAATACTAATTATTATATATTTTTTTACTGGTTAACTTCGCGAAGATTTTGTTATGAACATCCCATTTATTTACAATCTGTAATAAAGACTACAGACTTATTCATAAAAAGAAAACAACTATTTTCTTTTCATGAATATGTGTTTCTTCCACGTTAATCTGCGGTTGAGGTGCATATCTAAGTATTTTACATAATCTTTTTTTGTAGTATTTGGTTATTGCCTTGTCGATTAGTGAACGTTATATGTACTGACTTGCTTTGGTTAACTTTAATTCGCCACGTTTGTAACCAAATCTTTATTTTGTCGAGATTGGTCTGGAGCAGTTGTGAGACGATATACTGGTTTGAGTGAGCCGCAAGGATTGGTGTGTCGTCTGCGTATGTGGCTGTGACGATGTTTTGATTAGTAGGAAGATCTACTGTGTAAAGTAGGTAGAGAACAGGTCCAAGGACACTACCCTGGGTTACTCTAGCTTTAATTAGATATAAGTTAGTGCACTGATCCTTTACTTTTACAAGGAAATGCCGGTCGGAAAGATAGGACTTCAGGATTAGAAAGTAGTTGAGAGGAAGGACTTGTATTATTTTGTATAGCAGTCCAGTGTGCCAGATTTTATCAAAAGCCTGCGAGATGTCCAAAAAGGCTGCAGAACAGTATTTCTTATCTTCTAAGGCTTTGTTTATGGTATTGCAAATTCGGTGAATTTGCTCAATGGTACCATGCTGTTGTCTAAATCCCAACTGGTGGTTGGGTATTAGCTGTGTTGTACGAGGATTGGCTGTAATCTGTCTAGTAGTAGTTTTTCAAAAACCTTTGACATCACTGAAAGTAGACTGATAGGTCTATAGGACTTAACTTCTTTTACAGGTTTGCTTGGTTTGGGCATTAAAATGTTTTGTGCAACTTTCCACAAACGAGAATAGTAACCAGTTCTTAGGATTGCGTTAAAAATCTGTAATTACTATTTAAATGGGAATAAACCACAATTAAAGATTAAAGTACGTTTATTGACGTTTTAATTTCCACTTCTGGAATCGAGAACGATTTCCGAAACGTCAATAAACGTACTTTAATCTTTAATTGTGACTTATTCCCATCTAAGTAGTAGATACTTTGAAATGCCACAAGAAACTAGCTTTAGAACAATATTATAAATCTGTGTTAAATATTGCACTCCTTTCTTGGGAAATTCTTTTAGAATTCGTGCAGTGATTAAGTCAAACCTGTGGACTTCTTTGGATTCAGATATGTTTGGATTTTGTTGAAAACTTTTTTGGCAGTGAATTTTTCCAATGGCACTTCTAGTTGGTATGGAGATTCTAAATACGATTGTATATTATTTTCTGCATCGGGGTTGCTGTTTTGAGTATGTGGTTGGAACACTTCCTACAGGTATTTCGCAAAGACTGTGGCTTTTCTTTGTTACTTTTAGCCCATTGTCCATTACTGGCCCGAATGATCGGGTCAAAAAGTTGTGGCCGATTAATTTTTTGGGTTGCCTTCCATAGTGAGTATTCGGAGGCTTCCGTGGCAGATATATTTTATAAATACCGATTTATGTGACTCTTTTTATTGTTGTTTAACAATGTTTTTAATCTTGCTGTAACTTGGTTTAATCTATTTTTATCCTGAGATGCTCGGGTTCTTTGCCAGATTTTTCTTAGTCTTCGTTTTACTGCGATTTTTCTTTTATTTCATTTTGTAAGTCTTTTTGTACAATTGCTTTTGTTTGTGTAGATGTTGGATCTTATTTAATTGATCTATTGCTTCATTAATATCGCCATCAGATTTAAGTGGGATGTTTAGATCCAGTCTGGCCTCAAGAATAGCTCCAAATTTAATCCAATCGGTATATTTATTACTAAGATATGGCTGAGATTCTGTTTCTAGGATATTTGTGGATATCGTCACCAAGACAGGAGAGTGGTCGAATTAAAGATCGAAACAAGATTGTGATGTCTGGGATTCGAGTTGTATTCCTTTGGTCACACAGAAATCGACCAAGTCTGCAATTTTGTTTGTGTCTGTGGGCCAGTACGTGGGTTCACCAATGGATATGTATTTAAGTTTGTTAATTTCCATTGTCATATAATTGCCTACCTTTCAGAGTTATTAACCTGGATCCCCAGTGAGTGTGTTTTGTGTTATAATCGCCTCCTGCTGTTTCCCAGGGCGTTGAAGAATTCTTGGAATTAACTTTTGGCTATGGTATGTCGTGGTAGACTGTATATTGCAGTTATTATTAAAGGATCGTTCCAGTCTTCTATACTAATACTTGTTGCTTGTATATAGTCTTTTTTAAACTTATTTTATTCATGGTGTTTTATCGATGACTTGATTATGATTGCAGTTCCTTCATGTGTAGTGCCATTTGGGTGTCTGGTCTTTAGCTTCATCTGGTGTTTAGTGTCATTCTGGGATGGTGGTAGTAGTTACTTCTATTTGATTCATATTATTATTAAAATATTCTTGTGAGTTATTAAATATTTGGGCTTAGGTAACTCCTGCTTGAACATACTGTGAGTGAATAATCGGCATATTAGGCTTGGGTCTAATCGTTGCAAATTTTTTTGTTTGTAGTTCCTTGTATACTTTACAACGTTTGTAGTTAGCTGGGTGGTTTACATTGCAGAGTACACACTTGACGTTGACACTTCTTTCTTTTCCAGTGCATTTTTTGTTGCATGATCCAAAGTGCACTTTACACAGCGTGGTCTAAGGTGGTAGTATGACTTGGTATGTCCGTATCGTTGACACCTAGAGCATTGTGGTATCTCTCTCTTTTGGTACGGTGGTTCAATTTCAATCTTATGGTTTAATAAAAACTCTGTGTCATATATATTTTTATTATTATCAGACGGTTCCAGGTCGATGAAAAACATGGATAACTGGTCTTTAGTTTTAAGTGCGCTAAGATAAAATATTAATTATCAAATTTCTCTTTTGTTAAGAATATAAATTTTTACAAACTGATATATTGGTATCAATTAATAACAATAACAAGAAGATATTCGAGGAAAACAATAATACCATATATAAGAGTGTGGGAAATACCATGTTTGGGAGTTACTAAGGACGCAAAAGGCTTATTAGAAGGCCTGCTCTAATTACAATGTATTTCGATGGCTCTGTATTATTACAAATTTCACAGTTTACAATTGTAGCGCATATTTTTAACGACATAAGCTCTACCAGAATGTTCAAAAACGTCAACTCTTGTTTGATAATAATATTGGCACTGACTGTAATTTTTTAATACTCTTCCTTTACTAGAATAACTAATAGGCACCGATTTGGATTTTCTCCGCTTGTAAATGGAAAGCTGGAATCAACTCCGGATAGACAGAATAATCTAGGACTCCGGTCACATTCGCTGGACCAACGGCGGCGTAATTCGGTGACGGCACAACATCGACAACGGCATAAGAGGGAAATTGCCAACGTGCAGCTTCCGCGACTTAATGAGTCGCAGCGCCTCAGGACAGGACTTCTGCCTCCGATCGCCCGCTTCCACCCGCTAGAGCTTTTCTGACGGTTCTCACCTGATGCTGTCCACAGCTGCCTCAAACCTCCCGACCGCGCTGCAACGCGGGATACCAGAGCCTTCGGCCAGGAAGTTCTATTAAGAGGGCGGAGGAATTGTTTCAGGAGCAAAATTAGTTTGGAAGCTGTAGTTTTTAGTGTTTTGCGATATAAGTCATAACCAAAAGATAAGCGGAAAAATTAAACTTTAAGCATACTAGAATAAATTTATAACACATTCAAATTATATATTTATCAGGTGACCAAAGGGACTCTGGAAAGAGGTATATAAACAAACCTAATAGAAAATTATGGGTAGAATTAAATTTTAGTAGAAGATCTTGAGGAAAGACGAATATGTTAAGCAAATGCTACCAGTGCCGGATTAAGGGGGGGCTATGAGACTATTAGCCTCCGGTGGTATATTTTGAGAAGGGGTACGTCGTCGCTCCCATTGTTGCATAAAAAAGGAAAAGTCTGAAATAATATAGCCAATTTTACAAATAATGTAAGAAGATGTTACAAATCAATAAGAGATAGACCAAAAGCCAAGTGTTAAGCTTTTAAATAGGAAATTATATTTAATGAAGATAAAGTGTGGCGAATAAGAATGTTTATGGTGAAAATAAGTTGTTGAACAACAGAGAATGCAGCCAATACAAAAGAAAATATAAAGTTTACTTAAAACACTACAATAGGCTTAGCTCAAGAGAATGAAAATTGTGCTCAGAGAGGTCGGCACGTTTGATTGCCTGTAGTAACGTAGGGTTAGATCAATCCTAAGATGATCTTGAGAGGGGCGTCAGGGTGAATTTTGAATATCACTCCATTTGGGGTATCTATAGTGGCTGCAATCAACCTTTGTAGCAAATCCCAAAAAACCAAGTTCAACAACTTGCTCAGACCACAGAACAATAGCTTTAATGAGTCACACACTTAAAACATTTTTGAAAATAATTCACAGCAGAATTGTTAAAACTCTTGAATGTGAGATTAGTGACACACAATTTGGCTTTAGAAATGGTATGAGTACAACAGATGCTTTGTTCGGCTTGAACGTGCTGGCTCAGAGATGGATGGACATGAATCATGATATGTACTTATGTTTTGTAGGCTTTGAAAAGGCATTTGATAAAGTTCAACATAAAAGGCTTGTAGATATATTAAAAAGCAAAAATATTGACAGTCGTGATCTGAAAATTATATCTAATTTATATTGGAATCAAACTGCCAAGGTAAGAGTTGACAGCAAGTACACCGAAAATATCAAAATACAGAGAGGAGTCCGCCAGGGTTGCGTGCTGTCCCCACTGCTTTTCAAGAAGCGCTCTTAGACTCAATAGAAGGTATATCTATCAATGGAGAAGTTTTGAATAACTTACGTTTTGCAGACGATACAGTAATAATTACGGATAACAACAATGATTTACAGAACGTAATGCAAAGCCTTAATGAACGCTGTCATGAGTACGGACTGAACATAAATTAAAAGAAAACTAAATGCATGATCATGACTAAATCTGCACATGCAAATATCCAATTGACTATTGAAGATACTGCAATTGAGAGTGTTAATAAATATAAATACTTAGGAACATGGATAACATCAGATGTAGACCAAACCAAAGAAACACGTATTGAAATAGCACGTACATCATTTATTAAACTTAAAAAGTTTCTTTGTTGTCGGGATATAAGGTTAGAACTACGCCTGAGAATGCTTCGATGTTACGTGTTCTCTACTCTTCTTTATGGTTTGGAAGCTTGGACACTAAAATAAGTTCATCTGAATAAGTCCGCCTTTAAATTTTGGTATTACAGAAGAATCCTACGAATATCATCGATTCAAAGAATGTCAAACATGGAAGTAACTAGAAGGATAGGAAATGAGGCGGAAATAATATTAACTATTAAAAGACGATAACTTGAGTACTTGGGACATGTGACGAGAGGGCAAAAATACGCATTATTACAACTTATTATGCAGGGCAAAATCCGACGAAAGCGAAATGTAGGAAGACGAAGAATATCCTGGCTTAAGAACTTAAAGGAATGGTTTGAATGCAGTAGTGCAGAACTTTTTAGAGCGGCAGTCAACAGAGTCCGCATAGCCATGATGATTTCCAACCTTCGATAGAAGATGAAACTTAAAGAAGAAGACATAGAGCTGGTTTTGATTTTTCTTGTGGAATATTCTAATGTGCATTTTTTTTCTATAGCTGATATTACTAATATACGGCTCAACTACATATTCCTCTTCGTGGAAACATTATGATTTGTGATCAAAATCAAGGGTATGCTCATTTCATCTCAATTTTCGCTTTATTCTATGTATAAACAGACTCCATTGTAACCAATTTTAGCATTATCTAACAACCCTTACTCTTCCTGTAACATCCGTAGCAAAAAGAATGATACAACTTTCGGTAACGGTCACTTTCTTTTTCTTTCTATTCAGTTATTCGTTGAAATTTCAGGCCATCGTTTATTGCATGCCTTACCGCTACGAGAACCGTATTTACTTAGCAATTACGGCAAAATGTAAATTTGAATATTGGATTAACCCTTTCTGTGCTCGGAGAAATCGGCGGGGGGCGGCTAAACAACCCACATTTCGCAAACGTTTATGGTAGTTTATGATACCTATATAAAAGGATTTCAAAGGGTTTGAATATCTGAAAGAGTTGACACACTTTTAGTGTCTGTGATTTAAAATAAGGTTAATAGTTGTTGGGTGAAGCCGCTATTGAAATGAAAATTACCTGAGGCTTGGTCACACAGTTAAGAAATTCCTAAGAGATTACAGTATTTGCAATATTTTCAATTTTATTTGCATAACGGTTACATCTCTGCCTTTTTGTTAGCTAAATAATTTCCAAGTATAATAAAAGCTGCCCAAAACGAACACATTAGATATTATTTCTTGTGGCAATTTCTCATTTTTGGTTAATTTTTTACAAAACAGTAGTGCTTTATAATATGAAATTACTGTGACAGATATACTTACAAGAATTGAACCAAAACGATGTTTTGATTTCTTTTAAATCTAATTGTTATTTTTAACAGGTTAACGAATTTGCTCATAATACATCATAAAACACAATACTAATATGCAAGTACAGGACACAAGAGCATACAGAGGAATAACATGTGGTTCAGATCATTATGTCATAAAATCAAAAGTAACCTATCCATTTAGATATAAAATAACACAAAATCAAACAAATTGTCAACCCTAACAAGAAGAAACTTTGGAAAAAAGAAGTTGTAATTTGGATAGTTTGACCCAAGAGAGTACAAGAATACTAGACCAATAAAGACTAAATAGCAAACTAATTAATATAACTGAAACATCAACAGTAGAGGAAGTATATAAAAACGTATTCGTTAGCGGTAAAAAAAGCTGCAGAAGAAGCACTCGGCTCTAACACTCACAGACAAAGTGAAAAACTATGGTGGAACAAAGAAGTAAAAGTACTCGTAGAAGAGAAAAAGCAAGCGTATATCAGATGGCTGAGCAGTAAACAACAAAAAGATAGAGATGAATACCTGAAACTCAAAAGAATAACAAGAAAAACAACAGTAAAATCAAAAAGAGAAATGTGGGATAAGAAGTGCCAGGAAATTAATACCTATCTGGGAGGCAGAAAATGTACAGAAACATAGAAGTTCCTCATTAAAATAAGAACTAACGAAAGGAAGAGCACAAACATTTAATTAATATCCACACAAAAATGGGAAAAGTACTTTGGAGAACTACTAACAGAAAATAGGGACGAATACTTAACTCAATCACCAACAGAGGTTAGTTATGAAGGAGAAGATATAACAATACAAGTGACAGCAATTAGAAAAGCTATAAAAGGACTCAAAAACGTTAGGTCTCCAGTACCAGGGGATATCCCAGCCGAACTAATAAAATGTGGATCACAAAAATTGTTTAAAATCGTTACTTGGTGCATAAATCAATTTATAAATGGTTCTCCCGTACCCGACGCGTGGAAAATTGCTTATATTTCGTCGACCCATAAGAAAAGAGAGCTTAAATGTAAAAATGTAAAAGCTATAGAGGTATATCAGTCATTAGTACATTCAGCCGTTTGCATGAACGAATAATTAGAGACCGCATTGAGAAGGAATACAAAGACCAAGAGGAAGAAGAATAATCCGGTTTTCGAACAAGAAGAAGCTGTACTGATAATACCTTTTGCCTCAAACAACTAATAGAAAAATAAGCACAAATCAAGAAACCCACCTCATGTTTATTGACTTGCAGAAGACGTACGATACAGTTCCTGTAAACAAACTCTGGAATGTGTTACGACAGACGAATATTAGTGTCACCTTAATTAAAGCCTTAAGAAATTTGTATGAAGGGTGAACATCACAAATAAAAACTGGAAACAGTCCTTCGCAAAGCTTCCTGGTTAATAAAGGTCTACGTCAAGGGTATTGTGTGTCACCGACCTTGTATAAAATATATGTTGCAAAAGCATTGAAAGAGTGAAAACGAAAATGCAGGGGCATGGGCGTAGACCTTGGAGAGATTTGCTTGTATACATTGCAATTTGCTGATAACCAGGTTGTTATAGCAAACGATTAATATGATCTGGAATACATGACAAGGAAATTACAAGAAGAATATAGAAAGTGGGGACTAGCAATTAATACAGAAAAAACAAAATACCTGCCAATATGTACCGAACTATCGAACATCACATTAGAAAATAATGAAATCATCATGCCCTGCGACCATTACACATACCTAGGAATCGTTTTTGACACAACGGGGAAAGATGATGAAGAAATAAAGAAAAATAACACAATCCAGAAAAACAATAGGTTGTCTAAACAGTGTACGTACTGTGGAGTCATGAAATAGGAAAAAGAAGAAAACACAATATCTACGAATCTCTTATTAAAAGCAGTCTATTGTACGGAGCAGAAACTTGGCGATTAACCGAAAATAACAGAAGAAATGGACGCTTTTAGAAGATCAGTAGGAGTGTTACGCAGAGAGAGAATAAGTAATGATGAGATAAGACAGCGAATGGGGGTTGATGGCTCTCTAACAACAGACATAGAAAGAAAACAACTGATATGGCACGGACACTTCCAGAGGATGGATGGCTTTTATTACAATTCCATCCTCTCCTGGGGCTTTGTTATTTTGCATTTTTTTTAACGCTTGTCGAATCTCATCTACCTATTTATTGATACATACAAAACACTGATATTTCGAACGTGTAACTCTTCAATGACGTCACGACTTATGCGCAATATCTTATCTTCTTAGTCATAGTATCATGGGTAATACCTACTACTGATATTTCCATAGCGCGTTGTGTAACTCTTATTAAAGTTATACAGAACGCCATTAAAAGGTAAGCGACTTGTTTTTAGCGCTTGGAAACATGTTTTCTTTTTAAAATTTAATAATAATCTGCTACTTACTGCTAATATAATTACTATAATACTGTTTTCTCTATAATTTTAAATTCTTTGGTCATATCATATGCATCAAAGTGAAAACAAAATGGAGCGGTTGGTGGTTCAAGAAAGGTGGCCCAGACTCAATGAAAACGCGACAGACCTCCACAGTGGTGGGCAGATATTACGAAAAAGCTTTTCAACAAACAGTATACTGGGAAAATATTCACTGAAGCTTTATTTCAATTTTTTTGTTTGCTGGGAGGTTGATATAAACACAGAATCTTGAAAATCTTATAAATTCAAATTAAATTAGGTAAAGAAATAATAAATAAGACTTACTCACAATCAATTTAATTTAACTATCAGACGACCGGTTTCGCTTTCTTCAATATGCAAAGTATCTTCAGGTCTCGATACAAAGTTAAATAAATGCTGAAATGTTAAAAACCCATATTAGGGCGTTGTCTAATAAAGATAAACAAATTAGATGTTGTAAATTACAATAATTATGCCAATATTACATGTCTGTGGTTTTATTTCAAAATGAGTAAATTGAACAAAAAGGTGTAAAAAGTTTTGAAAGTTTAGACAGACAAGGTAAGACCCACAAATTGTTATAAAATAGTCTATTAGATTGTAATAAATTAATAAATGAGCAAATAAATAAACATTACTTACATGCCGGTACTCTATTAATTGATGGATGGTAGAACATGGTTGAAACTACTATGTATTGTTGAATGGAGAACTCAATTCTGCTATTGTAGTTGTTTGACAGTAAACGGGAAGTTTTTGAGGAGACAGATTTGATCCAATGAAGCAGAGATATGTGTGTGATTGTTTGTTAAATGAAAGAGATGTTATATACGAAAGAAAGAGATGTATTATTTAAAAGTTATTTATACTTATTCGAGAGACATATTTATGAAATGTGTGTTCTATTGGCAAAATAGTAGATTATTGCAAAGTCGAGTAAATAAAATATTAGAATTATGACAATTAAGGACAATTTAAAACACACTAAAATAGAAAACACTTAGAAGGGACGAAACAAACATTAAATTTAAAAGGGGAAGGACTTTTATGCACTACATCTCTGTCTTGGGCACAATGAGTTTTTTATGTTATCTATTAGATTTCAGTGGTAAATTTGACAGATGTAGGTTAGCATGTGACAGTTCTTGTTCTGTTTCTCAATACTGCAAGTTAAGTTATCTAGTTTTATGAAATATGCTGATATTAATGAATGTCTATAAATTGTTTCAATTAAGATATCAAAAGTAAATTGGTGTGATTAATATTGGCATACTTTCTTCTTCTCGTGCCACTCCTAGCGGAGATTGGAAATCATCATGGCCACTGCGACTTTGTTAGCAGCGCGCCTGAAAAGTTCAATCGAACTACACCCGAACCATTCACGTAGATTACGAAGCCACGATATTTTTCTTCTTCCCAAACTTCTTTTGCCCTTAATTTTGCCCTGCATGATGTTTCTTAAAAGTTCGTACTTTTCACCTCTCACAATGTGCCCCAAGTATTCCATCTTTCTAGTTTTTAACTCATTTAGAATTTCGCATCTTTTGTCTAAAGTTTGGAGTACTTGCGTGTTAGTGACGCGGTCCATCCATGATATTCTGAGAATGCGCCTATAGCACCATGGCATACTTTAACAATCTTTAAATTTACAAAAATTTTTTATTTTTATTTGAAATTATTGTTGGTGTGAGTTATCTGCCATGGTGTTTATAAATATTATTGATATTTAATTCAAATTCTGATATATTAATATATTAATATCTGATATATTAATATGCAACCAAAGTAACAAGTGGATAATTATTGATGGTAATTAATTTATAGGCTCAAGAAATTGACTGAATTATAAAGCCTTCAATAATTAGTTGGTAGTTCTAATATCTGACAGTTGGAACCGGAAATTGTTATACGAACAGGCAAAAAGATCCTCTATTTAAACCGGTCTAAAGTAAATTTATTCTTATTTCAATTTTTCGTGTCATTCCTCACACCGACATGAACAATGGTGAGTTTGTACAATTGTTTTAAGAAACACTTTAAATTTTTTTTTGTGTATGATTGTGAATAGTAAAGAAGTATTCAATTAATACAGCTAGTCTGAACGATTTTCTTGTTATGTTGGAAATCCTCAAACCACGTGTTGAGTTTGAAATCAAAAATTTTTGTAAGATGAGTATATTTCGGAACCAGATGGAATGTAATAATAATTGTGGGTTAAATAAGTTGAGGTACCATACCAGTTCAATACTGATATTTAATGTAGTTTTTAGGAAAAATATTGTTTCTGGTAGTATGTTAAAGAAATTCTGTGAACAAAGAACTAGATCCATAGGGATGGGGATAGGGATTCACGATTTCAAATTAAGTTTTTTACATGCGTTCAATTTGAATTTAGTTCAATGCAAACATGATACGTAAAATAATTTATTCATAATAAACAGAGAGTGTGAATTGATATTTTATACAATCAAATACTTACTATTCCTGACCTTCATATTTAAAAACTAAAAATGTAAATAGTTCATATTTCGATTCAACTTACAGTATTGTTGACGACTTTCGTAACGACTCGTGACCTAGGACAATTGTACGTGCATTGAGTTGTGTAATAAGTACAATACGTTTTTTTTTGGGAAAATTTCTACATGGTGGCCCTTTTCACAATCCTCCTCTGTGTTAATTCAACATTATCATTATCAAACTGTATAAGTCCACTGCTAGAAATAGATCCAAGATGCTTCAATGCAATCATGCAGTCAGTCCATCTAGTTGGTGGCTGTCCTCTGCTCCGTAGTGCTTCTTGTCTTGGTCTTTACTCAACAATACGTTTTGTACATGGGTTTTCTGATAATCTGGCACATATCCTGTCCAATTCCATTTTAGCGACGCTTTTTTTTCGACGGCGTTTGTTGTTTTTGTTATAAGATGTATTTCTTCGTTTGGGATTCGGTCTCTCTAAGAGACATCCAACATCTGGCGCTACATAGCCTTCTAAGTCACGCGTATCTTATTCACTACCTTTTGGTGAGTTTTAATGTTTCCACTCCATAAATAAGTGGAGATATAGGGGAGTGAAAGAAAGTGACATATGGCGCAGAAGATATAATTTTGAACTAGACACATCATACAATGAACCCGAGGTGATAACATCCATAAAGATCGAACGTTTGCGCTGGATGGGTCATGTTGAGGGGATGTTGGAGAAAATCCTAGAACAAGCCAGGATCCAAAAAGGGTTGTTAAGCTACTGATGATGATGATGACTCCATAAATGAGTACAGGTAACGCACATTGGTCAAAAATTTTTTTTTGAGCCCAATGGGTAGATCCGATTTACATACATAGTTTAATTTACCAAACACTGCCCAAGATAATCTATTGCCACGTGGGAGCTCATATGTCTGGTTATCTCAGCCCAACCGAATTTCATGTCCTAAGTACGTATACTATGTAGTTTCCAAAATATCCCTTCTATCAACAACAATATTTCGATTTAGCACCAGATCAGTCAATATTTGCGTCTTGTTTATACTATTCTTTAGTTTAACCTCCTAGGAAACGTGAGATAATCTTTCAAACCTTATTATTGCACCATCCATACGATCGGCTATAAGGAAGATGTCATCTGCAAATCTCAAATGACTGAGCTTCTCTCCATTTACGTTGACACCATGCTCGTTCAGGTGAGCCTTATTACAACTATGTTCTAATAGCTTTTTTAATTACTTAATAATAATTTTATTCTACTCAAGAATTTATAATCAAATCTCATTTTCTTGTCACTTTCTAATGAATATATATGAATATAACTCAAAAGTTTGAAAATAATTTATACACAACAATTATCTAATGTATCAAAAATATCAAATTACATATTATAAAAAGATAAATAAGAAAGAACTTAAATTTCCTCATTTGTCTTAATCATTGCACAATTCCCATAAATCACACGCTTAAATAGTAAGGACAAAACGTAGAAACCAATTAATTAAAGATAATAGGGAAATCGTGGGCCAACATTGCTGATAAGAGTGTCTAATAGACACCTTAAGGCCCTTCCGAAAACACATTAGACCAGCATCGGTTAGTAAATTCGGCCTTTAGGGCCCTTCATAACCGGTCTATGCGACTAATTTCGGATCTTATGACCCTTTATTAGTTTCAGTTTCCCTTCTTGTATCCCTTGCCAAGTTTCCAGTTGTTCAATTACTTGGAAAGTTATAGGATAGTACTAAAATCGAATGCAAGAGAAGTATGTGTTGCTCAAATGTTAAAACGTTTTATATAGTTTAATTTTGATATGAGTTCTATTTAATTTTCTCATGTCACTAGATAATAAAATTAGTAATAATAATAAGAAAAAAATAGAAAAAAAACGAAAACAAAAACAAGTAGGGTTACAGTGAATAAAAAAGACTATAAAAAATGAAACAGCATTATCATTATTTTTATTCATTCAATTTGATATTTACAGCAAAAACTTAAAATAATCTGGTATGCAGACGACGCAATATTACTGTCTCAAAGTGGAAACGATTTAAAACGTATGCTGGACCAATTTAATAGAACCGCCAGATAATTTAACATGTTTATTTCTCAAAAAAAATGCGTGATTAGAACACCAAATTTACTAAGATGTAAATTGGAGCTACAACGTCAAATAATAGAGCAAGTGATGGAGTTTACCTATCTAGGCACCACATTATCTAGCTACGGAAAGCTCGAAACTGAAGTGAAAGATCAAGTGAATTTACAAAACAGTCACCAGACCAATAGTGACATACGCGGCACACATACGACCTGATATAGAGAGGACAAAAAGGATGTTAGAAACAACAGGGATGAAAACACTTACGCCCAGTTCCACCAATGCGATTTAACCCTTTGGCGGACACCGTAAAAATGTTTGACAATGACCAAAACACACTTGCAAATTTATCGGTACTGTGATAACATTGGTTAAAAATTAACCTGTGGGGACAAAAAAGTACAAAATACTATATTGAAGACAAAAAATACATGACGGTCACAGCCGTCTTGTCCCATTAGAGTTATACAAATGGTCTTATTGGACAAGACGGTCATGACCGTCATATTAAATGTTACCAAAATGCATTTATTAAACATAAACTACAAATTATAAATGAATTCAATACGGTATTTCAATAAAATAATACACAACATAATACAAACACAACACACAGTATAAGAAATTGTAAAAAACAAAATAAAAAAACTTATTTGCTAGTCTAAGTTCTCGTGCCACTTTTGAAAACATAATCCTGGACATAATGGTGGATTTTCATTACAATCTTTACATCGCCAAAATGTTTCTTTTCGTATTTTACTTTTAGAGCATTGACGACATCGTAAATAATAATTCTTGCGTCTATATCCTTCAGGTACAGGAATCATTTCTTGATAATGGGGATGCCTAATTTGTTTATCATTCCTCCAAATCATTTTCTTACGTTTACCTCCATGTATAGGACCCACTTTTACATAACTTCTGCCATCAGTCTGGTCAAAAGGTACACCAATAAAACTTTTTATAAGATGATTTCTAAATTCTAAGCTACTCATACATCGTTCTTGGCGGTCTTCTTTTCCCTTTCGATAAATAAAATAGGCATTGGCAATTGTTACGTCCAACAAATGAAACAACACTTTTTTATTCCAGCGAATGGTCCTTCGTGGATATGAGTAATATGAAATTAATTGATCAGTTCGATCAACGCCAGACATATTGTGATTATATTCAGTTATATCTTTTGGTTTTACTTTGGGCTGGTTAAATCTGTTGGTTGTTTCTATCAATGTCGGATGGTAACGAGTGGATATACTACAGACATCTCTCTTATCCTTCCATTTTGATACATAAACACGGTCTTGTCTCCTCCATATATACTGTCCTTTTCTTAGGTTCGCGCCAGTTACAACTTGTCTCGTTACAACTGTCTTGGATTGTCTCGTCTATTAAAACGTAAGGTTCCTGTGCAATGTGTTCGTCTCTCTAATAATTTTTTGCGTAAGCCTACAATGTTATAAAAATTATCCACGAATATGTGGTGTCCTTTATTTACATATGGAGTAATCAGTCAAAGAACTAAATTATGGAGTTGTGGAGAAGTAGGGTCACGACCACGATCACATGCTCTCAAAACTTTACCTCTATAAATTTCGATATTTAGGACAAAGCCATCCGGTTTACATAATTCATAGAATTTAAGTGAAAAGACAGCAAATATTTGATTTCACGCAAACAGCGCCTTTGTATCTGTTGATACGTATTTCGACCTAATAGGTCTCATCAGAACAGTTTGTGAATTGTGTTTCGAAACTATTTTACGATTGTCATAGAATTTAATTCCATATTTGGCCCTCTTGCTCTTCATATATTGTCGGAAAATTAATCTACCTTTGAATAATAATAACGACTCGTCCAAACATATATTTTCTTCAGGAGATAACGCCCTCTAGAAATTTGTAAGTAGACCATTTAGTAACTGTTCTACTTTATGTAGCTTACCGTTTCTATTTTCTGTCTCACAACTAAAACATCTTAAAATCTGTTCGAATCGTCGCCCACTCATTGTTGCAGAAAATATAGGATGATAGTATAATGGATCATACGTAAAAAGTTTTCTTATAGATGGCATTTTTATTTGTCCTTGCAACATACATAGACCCAAAAATTTTTTTAGCTCCGTTAGGTCCACGTTTTTCCACGCACTTTTTCTACTATATTTTCTGTGCGGTCTGGACTCTCTCGTAAGTTTGTTGCCATATCTATTGGTGGATTGTAATATCATATTCATGATTTCCTCGGTCCAAAGCATTTCAAAAATTTGAACAGGTTTGACATTTTCTGGTAAATCAAGTTTAATACCCGCTAAATCTCTATCGAAATTAAATTCGTTAATTGGTATAACATTTTCAACCCAATTTTCCTCATCATTTACTTCCTCATCTATATTTTCAATCTCTTCAGAATCACTGCTGGAATTTTGTATTGCTGGTAATTGCCTTAGTTCATCACCAATATCATCTGTACTATCTAAAATATAAATAAAAGTTAGACACAAATTCAATATTCAATGAAACACAATTTTTTTTTCATAAAACCAACTCTACCTTAGTCATTGTAACGCGACAGGCAGTGAAATCTGAGGTCTGATTTGATAAAATAAAATAATTCAGAAAATGCATGCATAACTTTACTAGAAGTGATATTCGTGCTGCACCAATTATACATATACATATTATATATGCATAGGATTTTGTTATTTGCTATCTATGTATATACACATTATGTAAATATTTTGTACTTACCACCACTCTCATCTGTGTTGGTATTGGGAATATAATCATCTGAACTGTCGCTATTTCCAGATAAATTAGCATTTTGTTTCTTATTACTTTCCCCATTATCATCAGAACTGCAACTGCTTTCTGATAAATGCAGATGACTTCGTTTTTTACCGAATTCCATTTTTTTTAACTTATTTATTGTATTATTGTGTTAACAACGTTCCACCTTTGCAATCATGAACGAAAATAGGGAGTCACAGTCGTAATAGCCGTATAGAGTGTCGTCATATACCGATTTACACCGATTTCCCACCACGTGCACTACTGTGGCATTCCCACAAAATTAGAAGTATTCTTATAGGACACCGCATTCTCATAGATAGGAAAACACTTATATTCATCGTCGGTTGGGACCGTCTTGACTCTGAGAGCGATTCAAATAGCGACTGCTACGACCGTCTTGTCCCAGAATGCCGATAATTAACCGACGGTCAGGACAGTCTTGTCCGTTAAAGGGTTAAGTAAAAATTTGATCTTAAGAAATAATTTTCATGAAAGTCCGTTGAGTTTCATTCCACCAACTAAAAATATATACTAAAGTACAAATATTTTTGCTTAAGCTTAATCACCTACTATGACGACTTAAGCAAAAATTTTAACTTGGAGCATGCATTGAAATTCATCTTCTGTCATATATTGACACATGAGTGAGGTCAAATTTCTTCTGTTGATCGCCGATGTTAGGTTAACTCGCATTTTTTCGGTGATCTAATTTGATTTTTTATTTATATATTCTTATTTAATCTGTGAAGTTTGTATAGTTCTAATTTATTTGTCTTTATTCTAATTTATTGTCTATAATCTAATTTATTAAAACTCACGATAACTAATTACGAATTTATTAAAGTCTTTATTAATTCTAATTTATATTACAAATAATTTATTAACGTTTCGTTACATTTTAAATATCGCGGTTCGCGAGCTTCTTATAACTGCCTGCCAAATAAAAATCTTTCATTTATATACACAACTGTTGTCATCCAGAGAATTCGGCGGACTTCTTGAATAGTCTCGTATTTTGGTGAAGGCGCTCGACTCGTTTTCAACCTCGAGACGTGGATGACTCACCAAAATTAGTGTCTAGAGATTTCTGGTAAACAACTGGTAGCTAAGCTCAGGTATATTTTGACCTACAAATTACGAGAATCAATAAAAAGAATTAGTCATAAAATATTTACAGTTCTATATGCCATAACATTTAAAATCGTAACATTGCCCCCCTCTTAAAAGATGGTTCCTCCTGGAACCTTGTCGGGACTGGAACTGGAACGACATGCTGATATCGGCAACTGGACCCTCTTTTACAACTTCCAGTTGTATAGAAATGACAAGGGACGGTTTTCTCTCCGCAGCAGTAACTATGCGGATTGCAACAGACTAACACCTGGACTTCGGTGTCTTTAAAGACTTCCTCCACCATGTTTCGTATAACCCTCCAATCTAATTGGCGGCACTCCAACTTTGGCATGGCTAACTTTTGCACGTCGGACTCTAGTACGTGCTCTCTCAACTGAAGTAAGGCTTCCCATACATCTCGGTAGGTAGGTTGGTCACGGGCAGTGTCTTTTGTTACCAGGTAGAAAAGGTAACGTGATGCATCTTGAAGTTTCAAGGTTTTACCAGGAGCTGGCACTTGGCATTGAAGTTCTGCAACTCGACCAAACTTCCTTCGAAAGACGGATGCCAACCCTGGTGCATCTTTGATACTGGCCGGGATGGTAAGGGCCAGTGAGTAGTCATCGGGAAGCGCGAGTAGATCTTGCCTTTCTTCAGTGGTAACACCATGTCTTGCTTTACCGGTACCTCCATAGGCACCCATGAATTCCTCAAACGTGAGGTCAGACACATCTTGGACTTGGTTTACTTCCACTTCTTCATCTACGTCGTGGTCACCCTCGAAAGACGCCAGCCGGTTATGGTGTACTATCATCGGCTTTCCTCTCGGAATCTTGCTTATTCGGTAAATAACATCATTGATCTTCTCCATAATGAGGTATGGACCTTCCCAAAACTGCTGCAATTTGGGAGAACAACCTTTTCGCTTTTTGGGGTTATAAAGCCAGACTTTATCGTTCTTCTTAAAACACCCCTTTTCGGCTTGCGTATCGTACCGTTTCTTCATTCGGTCACTAGCGATCTGGAGATGGGAACGGACCAACTCGTGTACATCGTCCATTCTTCTTCGTAATTCGATCACATAATCTTCACCTGCTATATCTTCTCCAGGTCGACACCCAAACTCTAGATCACAAGGTAGTCGCATCTCGCGTCCGAATAGGACTTTGGCTGGTGTCTGGCCTGTTGATTCATTAACAGCAGATCTGTAGGCCATTGTGAAGAACGGGAGATATTGGTCCCAGTCTCGCTGATGATCGGACACCATCTTTGTCAAATACTTGCCAACTGTTCTATTCATTCGTTCTACCATACCATCCGATTGCGGATGATAAGCCGTAGTCCTTGTTTTCTTCATACCTAGTCTATCACATATTCCTTGGAATAAATCGCTTTCGAAGTTCCTGCCTTGGTCACTATGGATCTCCAAAGGCACTCCAAATCGGCTGATATATTCTTGGATCAACTTATCTGCAACGGTGGCCGCCTTCTGGTCTGGAAGTGCGTAAATCTCGACCCACTTAGTGAAGTAATCCATTACTACCAACATGTACTTGCCTCCATTATCACTTTCTGGCCCAGCAATGTCCAAAGCTATTCTTTCAAACGGGCTTCCAACGTTATATTGTCTCATAGGAGCTCTCCTTTTTCGATAAGGCCCGTTACTCGTAGCACAAATAGTACATTTCTTACACCAGTCTTTTACATCGTCGGAACTGTTCATCCAATAAAACCGTTCCCGAATTCGCTGAAGGGTCTTCTTCACACCAAAATGCCCTCCTGATGGACTGTCGTGTAACTGACGGAGTACTTCGGCTATTCTGCTCTTTGGAATCACCAACTGTCTTCTCTTCTCTGAACCGTCATCATTTTCCAGGACTCGTTTGAGCAAGCCATCTTCCATGATAAATGAGTCCCACTGGGCCCAATACGTCTTAACTACTGAGCCTAGGTTCGATATTTCTTGCCAAGGTGGTCGACGGTTTTCCTCTTTCCATTTTCGGATTTTCTGTATAACTGGATCTCTCTCTTGTTCTTCCCTGATCTTGGTAGGCGTCCAGTCGTCGTGGACCACCGTCGTTCTTAGCACTGCTGCTTCCTTGGATTCCGTTTTGTTGCAGTGAGAACACTCTGCTGGGCATAGCCTTCTGGAAAGAGAATCAGCGTTTCGGTGGCTAACTCCGGCCCGGTGCTCAATCTTAAAATCATATTCTTGGAGTCGTTCGATCCACCTGGCTATCTGACCCTCTGGATTCTTAAACTGCATCAACCACTTAAGGGCGGCATGGTCGGTTCGGATTAAAAACTTCCTTCCATAGAGGTATTGATAGAAGTGCTCTACTGATTTCACTACTGCCAGAAGTTCTCTTCTCGTGACGCAATAATTCCGCTCAGGTTTTGAGAGAACTTTACTGAAATATCCAAGGACTCTTTCCTGTCCTCCCTGAATCTGGGACAGCACTCCTCCAATTCCCACATTACTTGCATCTGTATCTAAGATGAACTCTCCTTCTGGCAGTGGATACCCTAAAATCGGTGCTGTGATTAAATGCTTTTTTAAGGTCTCAAAGGCATTTTGGCAGTCTACATCCCAGCGGTATTCTCTTGCTTCCTCTGTAAGTCGCGTTAATGGTTTAGCGATATCTGCAAACTTCTTAATAAACCTCCGGTAATAAGTACATAGTCCAAGAAAACTTCTCACTTGATGTTTGTCAGTTGGTTTTGGCCATTCCTTAATGGAATCGATTTTTCCCTTATCCACGGCCACTCCTTCTTTACTGACTATATGACCCAGATAATTGACTTTACCTTGAAATAGCTGGCACTTCTTGGGGTTTAACATCAATTGGGCAGCTTTAAGTCGATTAAAAACGTTTTCTAAATTCTTCAGATGGTCCTCAAATGTCTCCCCCAAGACGATTATGTCGTCTAGATAAACTAGGCACGTTTTCCAAGATAACCCTCTCAACACATTTTCCATAAGTCTCTCAAATGTCGCAGGAGCGTTACAAAGTCCAAATGGCATAACGTTGAATTGCCATAATCCAGATCCTGTGGTGAAGGCTGTCTTTTCTTTATCTACCGGGTCCATTTCTACCTGCCAGTATCCAGACTTCAAATCCAAAGTAGAAAATAATTTACTTCCAGCCAATGTGTCTAATGTGTCATCAATCCGAGGCAGAGGATAACTATCTTTCTTGGTAACGTTGTTCAGCAAACGGTAATCCACACAGAACCTCGTTGTTCCGTCTTTCTTCTTAACCAGGACTACCGGAGAGACCCATGGGCTCGTAGAAGGTTCTATCACCCCGTCTTTCTTCATTTCCTGAACAATCGTTTCAGCTTCCTCTCTTTTCGCCTGTGGTAATCGTCGAGCTGTTTGACGAATTGGCTTAGCATTACCAGTATCAATTCTATGCTTAACAACGGTAGTTCTTCCCGTCTTTCCTCCTTTCGGTACGAAAATATCACGATACTGCCGAAGAAATTCCCTTAATTTCCTTTTCTCAATCTGATTCAGAGACTGTCCAGCAACTGCAACCATTTGATCAAATTTGTCGTTGGAATTATCAGACGTTGTCGTCTGACGGATTATGGATGTCACAGGTACACAAGTTCCTACTTTTGTCTCTTTCTTGATGGTCACTGGGTAGTCATTGACATTGATAAGTCTAACAGGAATTTCTTTAGCCGAGGTCACCAATTCCTTTCCAATTATGATTCCACGGCCAACTTCGTCGTCATGGTTCCAAGGCTCCATCATAACAGGTGACCCTTCGTCCACAATTCCCTGTAGCCGCGCTACTATGATTGTTTCACTTCTCGCAGGACGACTGTATCTTCTTTAACGGCTGCTTGCATAGTGTTGTCATCATGTGGATGGAGAAATACCTCCTCGTTACCAACTTTGATTACCTTATTCTTAAAATCCAATTGGAATCCATGCGTATTCATTACGTCCATTCCTAATATAACATCCTCTTCGATGTCAGCAACTATAACAGTATGGACGAACTTTTCTGCTCCAATTCCTAATTGTACCTGGATTTCTCCATGAATGTTGGCATTTTCCCCTGTGGCGGTCCGAAGTCGCAACCTCGTTGGTAACAGTTTCTTTCGGCTGTTTATAACTGTCGGGCGTATAATGGTTCTGGTCGCTCCAGTATCCACCAACAACGTATGCTTTTTACCATTTATTTCTCCATCTACATATACACTATCTTCACGACATTTCAAAGAAGCTATTAGTATCAGAGGGTCTTTGGTAAAGTTCTGGGTCGAAGCTGCTCCCCTAAGGCCGACGCGTTCTGGTTTTGTCTTCGGTCTTATGGTCTTCGTTTTCTTGTGTGTCATGCTTTTTATCATATTAAAGAGCTGGTCAAGTTTATCTTCATCTCCTTCCTCTTTTACAGTCCTAACTTTGCTATACCCGCCAGAGGCCTGCGTAGCTGACTCGTATTCGAGGGCGGCAGATAAGACATCCATCAGCGTCTTGTGACGAGCTAATCGTAGTGTTCTCTGCATCTCATGATCACGAAGACCATCAATAAACGTTTGAACGGCCAATTTTTCCATCATGTCTTCGGGAGCTGTTGGATAAGCATATCGCACTAATCTGGCGATATCTACTTCATATTCTTGAAGAGCCTCATCTTTCTTTTGTCTTCGATTTTTGAGCTGCGACTGATATACATGCTCCAAGTGTTCGTGGCCATATCGCATATTTAACCTCTTCTTCAGTTGTTCGAAATCATCCGTCTCCTCTACGGCTATGGTCTGGAGCACATCTAAGGCATCTCCTCGAAGAGCGATAGTCAGGTTTACAGCCTTTTCTTTTTCAGACCATCCATTCGCTCTTGCAGCTGATTCGAACTGTTTCATGTAGTTGTTCCATGATGATTTTCCGTCGAAAGTTGGGACTTTGACATGAACGGAACTTCCACTTCCTTCAAATTTCGGCCGTGTTTCCAACTTACATTTCGTCTCATTTTCTTTTATCTCTACCGGATCTAAAGCTACCGTATTAATTGGTGGTAGCACTCTCGTGTTAGTTATCATGGTCTCTAACTGTTTGATTTTCTCTTCAACTTTATCAAATGTTTTAGAGACTTCTTCAAACTTCTCACCATTCTGAATACATACTTCGTCGAATCTTCTAGACATATTTTCAATTTTCTCGTCATTTTGTCTAGCTATTTCTTTAATAATTTGAGACGTTTCATCGAATCTTTCATCATTCTTTCGAGAAGATTCTTCAATCATTTGTGACGTTTCATCGAATCTTTTGGAAACAGTCTCGAATTTTCCATCAATTATTTTCGTTAAAACGGCTTCTTCTGCTGACTGGAACTGGAATGTCTCTGGGTCTTCTCCATTCTTGTTGAGAACAGTCTTCAGTCGTTCTTGGAGGATCTTCTTGGACCCGCTGCAGTCTTCATCGCGTTCTTCTAGTTGCTCACGCAACTGTTTCACTGAAAGTTCTACTAGCAGCATCTTTGGTCAGGCACACACGTACTTTTTAAATGTTCTTTCGTACAACGATCACTACTGGACTACGCGGATGTTCCCGACGAACAATACCTTTCAAAAGTTCAAAAGTCTTTTTCAAAAATCAAATTAAATTTATCTACAATCCCACTTTTTCTGACACCACTGTGAAGTTTGTATAGTTCTAATTTATTTGTCTTTATTCTAATTTATTGTCTATAATCTAATTTATTAAAACTCACGATAACTAATTACGAATTTATTAAAGTCTTTATTAATTCTAATTTATATTACAAATAATTTATTAACGTTTCGTTACATTTTAAATATCGCGGTTCGCGAGCTTCTTATAACTGCCTGCCAAATAAAAATCTTTCATTTATATACACAACTGTTGTCATCCAGAGAATTCGGCGGACTTCTTGAATAGTCTCGTATTTTGGTGAAGGCGCTCGACTCGTTTTCAACCTCGAGACGTGGATGACTCACCAAAATTAGTGTCTAGAGATTTCTGGTAAACAACTGGTAGCTAAGCTCAGGTATATTTTGACCTACAAATTACGAGAATCAATAAAAAGAATTAGTCATAAAATATTTACAGTTCTATATGCCATAACATTTAAAATCGTAACAAATCTATAGTATAGTATATCGTAATATCGTAGTATAGTTGTTTCTGCATTAATAATAAGTCAGCAATTTCAGAATTTCTGACAATTTTGCAAAGTTGGTATTTCTGAGAACTTAAGATTTTTCTTGGATAAGTTAAGTAAAAACTTTTATGGTGCAACGCAAATTATAACTAAGAATTTTTTTTTTGACTAGGCATAACTTAATATTTTACTTAGATCACGTTGGTGGAACCGGACGTTATACAAATTGATGGCAAGACACTATGGGACAGAGCTATAAGTACATATATACGGCGTAGATGCAAGGTGCAGAACATCAAAAACTGGGCATCAGACCAATAATGACATACGCGGCAGAAACAAGACCTGACACAGAGGAGACAAAAAGAATGTTAGAAACAACAGAGATGAAAATACTTGGAAACATTGACGGTAAGACACTATGGGCCAGAGCTAGTAATAATTTTAATTTTCTAGCGATTATATTAAAATGGTGCTGCATACGTTGTAAATCATCTTTACTTTAATAGAGTAATTATTGCGTCGTCTGCATAGCAGATTATTTTAAGTTGTTTTTCTCCCATTTGGTATCCTTTTTTAGTTCTTACTATTTTTATTATTTCATCCATAATCAGATTAAAGAATAGAGGACTCAGGGAATCTCCCTGTCTTACCCCATTGTCAGCTTCAATAGGGTCGGTTAGTTCTTCTCCTACTTTTAATTTTATAGTGTTGTTTTGATATATATTTTCGATCGATCGTTTTAATTATTCCTAGAGGTATATCCCTTACATACAATAAGTGGATAACGTCTTTTAATTTGACACGGTCAAATGCTTTTGTAAGGTCCACAAAACATAGATATGTCGGTTTGTTGTATTCTAATGATTACCCTTGCACTTGCTTCATTATAAATATAGCATCTGTGCATAATCTTCCCGAAAAAAAAACCTTGTTGTTCTTCTGCTACTGTTATAATTTCATTCAATTTATTTGTTATCACTTTGATTATTAATTTTAGTGTTGTGTTTAATAAATTAATTCCTCTGTAATTTTCCGGATCCGATTTGTCTCCCTTTTGAAGAGTGGTATTAGGATGCTTGATCTCCATTTTTGAGGAATTCTGTTTTATCCTATTATTTTTTGGATTAGTTTTAATAGTTGTTTGGTCAAATCTGGTCCTCCGTAATTTAGGAGTTCGTTCAGTATTCTGTCCTCTCCTGGAACTTAAGAAGAAACGTCCATAAGAAGCTTGTTGCAGTAAAAATAATTGGTTTGACGATAAATGCAAGAATATAACAAGAGAAAAAATGGAGCCTTCAGAAAAATACTTGCTCGACGAACTGCAATACCTGTAGAGAATTATTAGACATTATAAAGATATGAAATCCTAAAACATAAAGAGGGTGAACACTTTACAATATTGACACTTTAGCATAAAAGTTTTAGGGACGTAGATATTCCTTCCCAGTGATTGAAATATTAGACAACATTGCACCATATGTAAACAAGGAGATACCTTCGAATGCTCTAACCACAGAGGAATTACATTCCTAAATGTAGTTTATAAAATATTTCCTACTATACTCTGCCACTATATGTCACCATTTGCAGAACAAATAATTTGAAAATACCAGGTTGGTTTCAGAGAAGGTAAATTGACAATTCATCAGATTGCAACCCTGACAAATTTTAGAAAAAAAAAACTGAAATATGGCATAGAGACTCACCACATACTTATAGACAACAAGGCCGCCTACGACTAGAAGTACCAAATTAGTTATTGAACCTATCAAAACTAACCTTTGAAAAAGTTGAATGTATAGTATAAAGGAGGAACTGTCTTAACCTTTTAAAACAAATAACACTCTCTCTCCTGTACGAGAGGCGTATGTAGCACTAAAAAAGCGGCTATAGTCCTTTTCCATCATATTGATAGCACACTATGTATGCAAATCCTCAACAGGTCAAAAAACCATAGGCATCACCCTATACTTGTTTTGAAATAAATAAAAAAAATTAATATTTTAAGATGCCGTCAACAATTCATTATTTTGTTCATTATTAATAGTTATCAATCATAAGCAACAAGAAATTATGGGGACTATTGAAAGAGATGGGATTTCGTTAGCAAAAGAATAGAAGAAAATCCGTTTTAATTGAAGAAGATTACATTGTATGTTGGAGACGAGATTATCTAAGAACTATTAAACAGTACCGAGAAGAAGTGAAAACAATTTTTAATTTGGCCAGATACAAATGTGAAAAG
This sequence comes from Diabrotica balteata, assembly GCA_918026665.1. Classification (NCBI taxonomy): domain Eukaryota; kingdom Metazoa; phylum Arthropoda; class Insecta; order Coleoptera; family Chrysomelidae; genus Diabrotica; species Diabrotica balteata. The sequence continues at coordinate 41,066,931 of OU898279.1, read as the reverse complement.
TTTTCGTCAGGCATTCATCGAAGGTGTATCTAATGGAATAAACAATATTCCCGTTGGAAAAGCACGCAGACTCATAATAACCCATATTGAAAACGAATACGGTTTTGGCCATAGTGGATCATTAAGTTTTGCCTCAAAATCAATCAAAGATTACCACGAGGAAATGACTGCTGATGTTTTTGAAGAATATTTTGAGCAAAATTTGGATTTAATATCAAAAAATTCTGTCATAGTCATGGATAATGCTAGTTACCATTCAAGACTAGCAGAAAAATTGCCAACAACGGCATGGAAAAAAGGAGAGGTAATCGAATGGTTGGATAAACACGCAATTGAGTACAAGGAGAATTCGACAAAAAGGAATTATCACCTATTGTAAGGCAACATAAAGCAGCTTATAAAAAATATATAATTGATCAAATGGCATTAAAACGTGATGTAATTATTTTACGTTTACCTCCATACCACTGTGATCTGAATCCGATAGAAAATATATGGTCTCAAGTAAAGGGTGAAGTCGGACGCAACAACAAAACTTTGACAACTAAAAATTAGAAGACAACAATTATTAGAACATTCCTTATTAAAAGTAACTCTAGAAAATTGGAAAAATGATGTTAGTCATGCTCACAAGGAAGAAAATAAAATGTGGAATTTGGATAATATGACTGATGCAATGCTGGTACCGGTAATAATTAACATTGGAGTTGAAGATTCCTTAGATTCTGAAGAAAGCAGTGAATCTGAAATGGAATTTAAATAAAATAATATTAATTTTTTTACAAATCGGCCCCTGTTGCGGCCACAAATTATTTTATATATAACCAATAAAATAAACATCTTACATTTTTTGCAAATTCATTAGTACCTGTTAATCTCCATCACTCCGACACTGGCAACTTTATTTAGGGATTAGTAACCCTCAAAACTATTGTATTCTATTCTGCTTCAACCTTTATACCTGGTGGTCATACTCAATTTAAAATTGTTTTCCTATATACTTCTGTAAACTTGTTGACAAATATCTATTTTTCATTGAGTCACCCGTATGAACAGTTTAGGGGTTTGCATACATAATGTGCTATCAATATGATGGAAACGGACTATACCAAAATAAGTTTAATTATAAACCACAACAAAATAAAGTTCATGGAAATAAGTAGGCAACAACAAATCCAACGGCCACGTTTTATAAAAAACGACGTCATCAAAGTAGTTAACGAATTTTTATTCCTGGGGGCGCTCGTTAACACTAAAAAAAACATGCTCAATCTCCTTTTTTCTCCTTTTTAAATCCTTAATTATATCAAAAAATATAAAGGTAAAACTATAGAAAACAATAATAAGCCCAGGTTTAAATATGGATCAGAGACCTGGATTTAGTATGTTTCGAAAGAAAAGTTCTAAGGCCAAACTATGGAGCAATGTATGACAATAAAGTGTGGAGAAGCCAGAGAGAAAGAACAGAGAACAAGATTAATTGATAACATCGATGAAGATATGAGAAAAATGTAAACACATGGGTGGCAAAGGAACGCAATGAATAGAAACTGAAGAGAAATTCTTGAGGATGCTAAGACCCAAACAGGGTTATAAATCCATAATAATAATGACGATAAGTTCTAATAAATTGCTGCCAAACTCTGGGTTTAAGAAATACATACATAGGATCTAGCCTTCTCAGTATCTTATGATTTGTTCACTCAAGTGTTCAGTCAAGCCTGGTTTTTAACTACAAAAAATCAAACAAAAGCGTCAAAATAATCAACCTCATGATTCCTTCATTGAATGTCGATTACTTACTGCCGAAGGAAGATTAGAGAAAATACAAATAGAGCTCTCATATAGAAAAAATATAAAAGGAGCTCTCAAATTCCAATGGGATATTTTAGGTGTCAGTGAATAAGAAAGAGAGTATCTGGAAAACATAGTATTCACAATAAACCCGTAGTCCCGGCCACGTAAGTAGCCGTAACACAAAAACCTGATCCAGAAGGTTATACGAATCGAAAATACACAATCAACCCATTTACAAGACGGCCAGTTATATCAAAAAATGGCTGTCGAAAAAAATGGCTAGCGAGAATAAAAGAGTTTGACATAGAATTTAAAAATCTAATGGAGTGAAAAACAACGAAAATAAAGAAAAAGAACTAAGACATAAAACAGTAAAACAACAGAAAAAGAATATTGGCGGCTAAGGAGACAGAGGAACGCAAAAATATGCAAACTGTACCTTTATAAAAGCAAAAGAGGGCAAACCTTTTTTATCATATTATAAATATTTAACTCTCTTCTATCTTTATAAAATTCTCTTTTAAACAAACCGAAATCTAGCCTGCAAGGGTTAATCCAATATAGCTACTTTTCAAATACTAATAAACAACAAACATAATCCCCTTTAGGAGCTACTCGTGTTTAACGACAACTCAGCTTTGGGAGCATTGTATTAGTGGTACTTAAACTCATCCCAATGGCATAAGAATTGCCGAAAGGCTTTTTGAGAACCGTTTGGCGTGTACACATCTTTTGTCGTGCATTTGTTGTATCTTCGTGTACTTCTATTCTTCCGATCAAATGGATGGTTTCATACATGTTTGTTGACTACTTAGTTTGTTTGGGATTAGACGGGATTTGAAAAAATGGGTACAATGTGTGGGTACTTTATACAGGTACTATAAATAATTATCTTGCTTTGTCGAGGTAATGTTTTTTCAACCGTTTATTTTCAATAGGTACAATTATATTTGCTTAGATTTACCATTGATACAGCATTTAGGTTTTGGAATTAAAACGAAGATAAATTCGTTTAAAACATTTTTTTATATTTGTATCATCTTTTTATAAATTGATGTGGCTTTTAATTCTGCGTAGAATAGGTTTTTTGTTTCAGAAGTAGCGCATATTTTACATTGAACAGATTTTATGATTTTAGTTTTCAGTATTCCCGACAATTTCTTTTTGTTTTAGTTGTTCTTTACCTTAAAAAATGCTTCTTACAATTTTACATTTGATAATAATGCAAATACAGGTCATACTGTTTCACTGCCTATGGTGACAATTTGCGTATTACTTGTCAAAACTAGGAATGACTTTCGATATTTTGTGCATCTACATAGAGAGTAAACAGAAAGAGTATTCAAAGAGAAAGAAATGGATGAACGGCGGGACTTGTCCACGTAATTTTTAGACGTACTTTACAGCTACAACTTACTTCTCTTACTAAAATTTTTTCAGGTGATTTTATTTATAAAAAAAGTGATCAACACTTTTTCTTTATCTGGTTATCCACTTCCTTCAGATTTTTTCATTAAGGCTCATCCATTTCATTTGGTGTTTGTTAATTTTTGCAAACAGGATTTTATTTTTAGTATGCTCATAGTATTGGTAATATACAACCCACCGGTCAGCATATGCTAGAATTTAAACTGTTCTATTAAATATAGTTCCCTGCTATCTAAATAAGCGTCTCCTAAGACTTTTTCCAAGGTTACGTTTCTCTCCCTTAACCCAGAAGTCGTTCTGTCCACTGTGTTTTAATCGCTCTACTGGTACGTCATCGCTGACCGAATATTTGCGATCTTTTAGTTTTTTTTATAGATATTTTTAATTCTTCTACCGAGGAGCGTTCCACAAATTCCTCATTTCAGTACTCCAGTTTTATGTTGTTAATAGGATCCTTTTCCAGCAACTCTTCAGAGTATCTTACTTATCGCAACAGGATATCCTCTTTGGTTGTAAAGAAGTTGCTATCCTTGATGATAAAAATTTTTGTGTCTCTTTGATTAATATGTTGTTTTTTATTGTTGCGTTGTCCTTAAAACCTCGTTCTTCTAACATGCTATTTTTTTGCAACCTTGGTCGGAGCAGTAGTTTCTCTCGTGGATTCGGAATATTTCCAACGTGCGTTCGGCTGCTAATTTCAAAGCCTTGAAAGGTTTTGAAACTCTCCAGGTTTGTTGTAGGATTTCTTTTATTTGTGACTATTTTATATGTTTTTATTATGTAGTATACGTAAATTGCATTTAATTTGTCTAGTCTCCCTTTCTTTTTTGGTGAAGCAACTTCTATCCCGCTGTCCTATAAGACTAGAAGTGTAGATTTGGGCATTACTTTGTATATATTGACAGCATCCACTTGGCCTAAATGCTGTTACCAAGACCTATTACACCAGCCGTTTACACTGTCAGCCTAATTAAACACAATATTTAAAATTACGCCTCTGATAGATAATGAAAATGTTTAAGCGTTAACATGGAAAAGACTACAAACAAATTATGAACTAAGATTCTGCTACAATTAAGAACTAAAAACTGATATCTAACAAAAAAAATATAAAGATAATAACAAAGTGCACCAATTCTAAAATACGAAATATGATAAAACTATTAGAAAACATATTTGGCCTTGGCTTTGCCAGTGCCATTAACTTGAAAAATAGACAAAAATGAAACAAAAAATAGACACTCAATGTGAAAAACTTTATATTAAATGGTTATAAAAGCAAAAGAAGAAAAGAGAAAGTGATAATAAAGTCAATATAAAAGTCTCCATCTCTATTTACTTAGGTCAGTTATACTTCTTCCCAGTCTGGTATTGTAATCTTTTAAGATGGTATCGCTACATCTATATCTAGGTCTGCTCAAAGGTCTATTGAGACTGGGTTATTTCTTTCTATAAGTTTGATGAACCCATTTGTCCTGGAGTTCCTTGTGGTGAAGGGTTTCTAAGCCATATTTTTTAACTGGTCTGATCATTGTTCTGTATGTTCAGACATGAACCTTAAGCTAGCGGGGACAATAACAATTTAACCTACGTAATATTTTTTCATAAATTTTTCACTAATTTATTACCACCGTAATAATTTTTCACCACCAAACCAACCTTAAGGGGAGCGATTCTGCTGGTTTAAGGTTCAAGGTAGCAGAATTCGGAAAAAATACTTTTTGCCTATGGCATATTTTTTCACACATTTTTCACTAATTTATTACCACCCTAATAATTTTTTAAGTTAATAATTCTGCTAGATTAAAATTTAAGAAAAACAATTCTTTTTTCAAATTTACTCTCCTCTACTTATAACTAAAATAAAAAACTTTAACCAACCTGATAATCTTGCACCCTTAAATCAATCTTATTTGGAAATGTTGCTGCTAGCTTAATATTTTAGCCAGCAAAATTAGAAAAATAAAAAAATAAATTTTTGAAATACCACAGTGTTCTACTAGGTTTTAACGAATGTATTACCACACTAGTAATTATTCACCCGTCAACTGCCTCTTATGGACAGCAAATAATTCTATTGGGTTAAAATTTAAGATGAAAAATATTATTTTATTCTCTGGGTGAAAAGAGGGATCTTCTCACCCAGGCTACTAAATATAAACAAAAGACGAGAATTGAAATACTATTTTATTATCCCAGTTTTTTATAGCGTTCTTCGCCTTCCGGTTCCCAGTTTCCAGCTACGTCGGTCATTCCATTCGCCAGGGTGAAGGTTTCTTTCCGACATTGCCTTCTAAATTCCGCCCAGCCAGGATTGTTTTGGCTTACCTCTCTTCCTTCTTTCCCTTAGCGTCCATTTTAAAATTTGGTTTGGCAGCCTGTCGTCGCCCGTTCTTTTCACATGACCATACCAGATCAGTTGTCTCCTTTGAATTTCGTCAATGATGGTTGACTTGACTCCCATTATATTTCTGATATGGTCATTTTGTATTCTATCAAGCCTTGATTTTCTAGCTGATCTTCTCTAGAAGTCCATTTTCAATGCAAGTAGGCGCCGCTCAAGGGATTTAGTAAGTTGCCATGTTTCGCATCCATAGAGCACTATACTTTTAAAGATGGAGTTAAAGAGGAGATGCTTTCTTTGATTTGATAGTTCTTTTGACCATAGCATCGGATTTAGGCATCCTATCACCCTTTGTCCATTCACGATTCTTTGCTCTATCTCTTTTTCGGTGCGCCCACTTTTGTTGATTGTTGTTCCCAAATATATATATATATATATATATATATATATATATATATATATATATATATATATATATATATATATTCCTCACAGTTCTTGATTGTTTCATGTTCGTTGACCATTAGATCTTCTACGTCAATCCCGATGCATAAGTATTGCGTTTTGTTTCTATTTACAGAGAGGCCCCATTCTTCATATGTTTTAAACAAACGTTTCGTCATGAATTCTAAATCTTCCTTGTCTGCTGCCACTACTACTTGGTCGTCCGCAAAATGTAGAGTGTATAATGTTGTATCGTCGTCAAGTTGGATCCCCATTCCTGAACAGGATCTTCTCCAGTGTTTTAGTGCTTCATTTAAATAGATCTTAAATAGTATTGTTGAGAGGCAGCATCCTTGTCGTAAGCCTTTTGTTACTGGAAATTCTTCTGATAAGATGTTGTTTAGTTTGATTTTTGATGATGCTTTATTGTATAATCGTTTGACTGCGGCGATGATCGTGCTATTTAATGAAGATCGTTCAAGAGACTGCCACAGCTTTCTCACTAGAATCGTGTCATATGCTTCTGTGAAATCCACAAATAAAAGATATATTTTCTGGTTTCTTGCAACTTTCTTTTCATTTAGTTGTGTTAGGGTAAATATGTGGTCTACGCAAGATCTTCCAGCTCTAAATGCTGCTTGCTGTTCAATTTCATGAGGTTTGTATTCTTTCTCAATCACGTTTTTTAAGATTTTACCAAACAGCCTGCTAAAGGTACTGGTGACAGATACATCTGTAGTTTCCGCAAATATCTTTTGGACCTTTTTTGTGAATTGAAGAATCGATGCTTCTTTCCAACTACTCGGGATTTCTTCTCCATTTAAGTATCTTGTAAATAGCACTTTAAGATAGCTTATTAGTTTTGGTGTTCCGTTTTTTAGAAGTTCTGCTGGTATGTTCTCTGGCCCGGATGCTTCATCGATTTAAGTGCTTGTCGTATTTGTTATTCTTCCACGTTTACATATTCACCTTGTACTCGTATTCGTTGAGGTGAGTCAGTATTATAAATATCTCTATCTTCATTCAGTTCCCTTGCGTAATGATCTTTTCATGTATCTATCTGGATGGGCCGTATTCGACTTTTATTTGATGTGTCGGTTTTCAGGGTTTTTATTAATTTCCATGCCGCTCCTCCAATGTAACAGTCAACTTCTTTACATTTTGCATCCCGTGTTTCATTTTTGTTATTCCTTGTCATATCTTTAAATATTCTTTGCTGTTCTTTGTATATTTCTTTATCTTCACGATTGTTAGTGTTCAGCCATCTTTTGTACGCTTCCTGAATTGAAATACAAGTATAACACATATTATACACATAATTTTGTAACACTTAGACTGTTAAACAAAGATATCTTAAAATCAATTTGAAAAGATGTCAGAAATTACACGTAGGTCAAATCATTGATAGAAATAAAAGTTTAAAAGTTCTGCTCCGAAAAATGACCAAAGGATCGAAAAATATTTGCAAACTTAAATAAAAAGGGAGAAACTAAAACAAATAAGAAAATTTTTTTAAAAATTACATCACATTTTACTCAGAATTTTATAACCGAGAAGACCTTCCAGATCCTAATCAAAGTCAAGTATTAAAAGTTCAAAGTGTAGACTCAGAAGACATCTCAGATATCACAATAGAGGAAATAAAAAGAGCACTCTCAGAGATGAAAAATAATAAATCACCTAGAGAAGATTAAATAGTCATTGAACAAATCAAATAAGGAGAAGGAACGTTAATAAAAGTATTGAAAAATATGTTCAATGTTTGACAAGAGGCGTAACCTTCTCTCAATGGCATAATACAATAATAACAATAATGCACAAAAAGGTGACATTTCAGACTAAAAAAAATACATACCTACTAGCGTATTCTTTCATATATAAAAACTATTTATAAATATAATAACAGAACGGCTTATTATCGTGTGAACAAACTGGATCATTTCCAATTTTGCGAACAGGCTAGGATATTAAAACGCTAATAGAAAAGTGTACAAAATACAACAAGCGTAACTTTCGTATAATCGTCTATGAAAAGGCGTTTGATACTATAGATATTCATAAAATTCTTCTAGCATTGGCTGACTGCCGTATTAGTTAACGATATATTACCTTGTAATATATCGTTAATTAATATATACTGTAACAGTTACGGCTTGAAAATTAATTTGAAACAAACTAAATTTATGGTAATCACGAAATCAAAGAACATCAGAGCTAATCTTGTAATAGACAATACAACGATTGAGCGTGTGCCCTGTTATAAATATCTAGGTGCTTGGATCACAGACGATACTGATCAAACAAAAGAGATTAGATGTAGAATAGAAATCGCTAGATCAATCTTTAATAGAATGCGCAAACTCTTCTGCAATCGTGATATCAATATAAAGTTACGAATACGAATGCTGCGGTGTTGTCTTTTCTACCCTGTTATATGGAGTTGAGGCTTGGATACTAAAACAGTTGACTATAAAAAACATCGAAGCTTTCGAAATGTGGTGCTATAGGCGCATTCTCAGAATATCATGGATGGACCGCGTCACTAACACGCAAGTACTCCAAACTTTAGACAAAAGATGCGAAATTCTAAATGAGATAAAAACTAGAAAGATGGAATACTTGGGGCACATTGTGAAAAGTACGAACTTTTAAGAAACATCATGCAGGGCAAAATTAAGGGCAAAAGACGTGTGGGAAGAAGAAAAATATTGTGGCTTCGTAATCTACGTGAATGGTTCGGGTGTAGTTCGATTGAACTTTTTAGGCGCGCTGCTAACAAAGTCGCAGTGGCCATGATGATTTCCAATCTCCGCTAGGAGTGGCACTAGAAGAACAGGAGGAGAAGATATTACCTTGGTCAAGAGTATGTACGAGACTCGTACAGGTTGTGTCCTACTTCAGGAAGATACCAAAATGTTTTAAATAGAACATGGAATTAGATATGGTGATACTATCTCCCAAAAATTATTTACAGCTGGAAACAGCTCGAATATATGTTCAAGTAAATGGAATGTGAGGATAATATGGGAATTAACGGGATAATATAGGAACTAAGATTTACAGATACCATCTTTTAATATATGATAGAGTTGATAAAGCTATAACAATACTGGAAAGACTCTATGAAGCGTAAAAAACAATCAATTTTAAAACCTCAAAGGCAAATTTTATGACCAACCTTGTAATCAGCGATAAAATTCAGATTGAAAGGCATAGCATCGACCAAGTGATAGCTTACAAATATCTAGGGTATGAGATTCGCTTAGGCCGAGATATTCAGACAACTGAAATACAAAGTAGGATAGGTCTCGGATGGGCTGCCTTTGATAGATTGAACAACAGTTAGTGTGCAGCCATGAAAAGAGTAGCCATTGCTAAATAACTTGGGCCTGACATGTTGCCAGATTTATGACAGATGCAGATAGAAGCAGAGGACGATCTCCGACTAGATGAGCGGATGATATAATGCACATTATCAAAAATTGGATGCAAACAGCTCAAGACAGAAATAGGCGAAAACATTTACGGGAGGCCTACGTGTAGCAGTAGACAAATATAGGCTAATTGATGAATAGAGAAAGTTTCCGTATTGTTCTTCTATCGGCGTTACCCTATTGGTATTTCTATATTTTCTCAATTTTTTAATAAAGAAGATTTTACGGATTGAAAAAGAGCGGTAAAACTTTTACATCTTTGTTTTAAGCGGCGAAAGTCTTAAATCTCTGGTTACCTACCCTTGCATAAATTACAACAAATTTGTACCTAACCCAATTTTGTGGTGCGCCAACTCTCTTCGTCATAAAAATTTAAAACCCTATTCCTTGGAATACCGCAAGGATAGCATTATGATAATATTACCGGCAAATATCAAACGAACAACTTTCCACTTTATGGCCGATACAATATTCCAGCAATATGAATTTTAAAAACTAGTAGTACCCACTTTCTGTCATAAAAGTCAATAAACTGAGATTTTATGGCATTGGGTAGTTCTATGCAGTATCTGATTTTAGTGTGCAATGCCCTATTTATGGTATCAATAAAATGTTTGTGGCGACTTCGATGCCGACCACGAATTTTTAAAAGCGCTACCGTTTTTGCCGCAAGGGATTTTGCTTGGACTTGAAAGTAGGTCAGATCAAATATTTTGTCGATTATATCGATTATGAACTTCTTCGATTTCACAGCAAAATTTTTCGAAGATATCAGAAGCTTTTAACACATATGCGGGGGTTACTATATCAAGAATATCTTTATTTTCTCGTTTTTTAAATTGAAATTGATAAATTTACGGAGATATTTGCAAAAAAAGCAGTTTTTTTCACTAATTTATAAATTTTATTATTTTTTTTTATTAACAAAATAAAATGTTATTAATATATTTGAAAATCGAGAAATTACCGTCTTTTAAATTTGTGCGAATATTCCCCCCAATCGGTCAAATTGTTTAAAATATATTTTATTTATTTATCCCTGAGGCTAAATATTTAAACTATTAAACTTGCTCTATTAATGATGCTAGACACATTTAGCAAATATTTACTCCAGAAAATCTTTCGCCTCGATGGCCTAATGGTAAAGAGATTTCAACTCCAAAGTTAGAAGACATTAAGTCGTTGTTAGATCTTATTCCAAAATACAGTCAAAACATATATCTACAGTTAACAGGAAATAAAAATATTCCTGATGACATAGATGGGTATGGAAATGAACTAGACTTTCCCTGGAAGAAAGTTCTACAGAATAATGTTTCTTCGTTCTAAACTTAAATATTTCAATGTTTTTATAATGTAAACATGTTACCAAAAATAAATCTCTGTTTTATGTACATACTTTGGTAAAAATAAATATAATTTGACAGTAATACGGACAAACACCGCTTTGGATCATATCTGCAAATAATAAAATTTGCTTTGTACCACAAGAAACACAATTTTGCAGAAATGATCCAAATGTTTTTTTTTTAAATAATGACCAAAATAAATATACTTTATTTTTTAAAATACGCACATAAAATGCAATAAACACCTTAAAATAAGTTGTGCATATTTAAATTAATAAACATAGTTATTTCAAATTGTTATATTAAATTTTCTTTAAAGTTAATTATCTCAAAATTATGTTAGTGTGGGATGGATCAATTCTGCATAACTATGTCCAATTGTTAATAAGTAAAAAACATACCCCCTTTTCAAACGTTTATTTTGTAAATAATTTCGATGACAACACCTCATCTACACCATTCCTCCATACGAGTTTTGGCCTACCTCTACTTCTACTTCCGACAGGTTTGTAACATAAGGATTCTTCTTAGAGGGTTGTTCTGCTGTGATCTTGTCAGATGTCCTGCCCATCTTAGTCTTCGTATTTTTATAAGAGATACTACGTCTTTACCACCAAATATATATCTTTATACCTGTGATATATTTCGTAGTTGTACCTCCTCCTTCACACACCATTTTCACAGATTCCATCGAATAGTCTTCTTAGGATCCTTCATTCAAATATAAGCAGGAGATTTTAATCTGCCTTGGAGATGGTCCATGTCTCCAATCCATATGTTATCACTGGTTGTATAAGGGTTTTGTATATGGTTATTTTTGTTTTTTGGCTTAAATTACTGCTTCTCATATCTACTCAATCCAAAGTAGCATTTGTTTGCTAGGATTATTCTTCGCTTGAGTTCTTTCGTTATACCATTCTTCTTGGTCATCAGGGAGCCTAAATATGTAAATTTGTCCATCACTTCAAAGGTAGAGTTATCAACAGTGAATTGGAGACCGATGATTCTGGCTCTAATGCTGGGTGTTGAGGCCATTATCTTAGTTTTCTCCTCATTTACTCGCAAGTCCATATTTTGACAAGTTGGTATACATTTCTTCTAGTTTGTGTGTTTTGCAGGCAACTAGGTTAACATCATCTGCATATGCCAAAATTTGGGATGATTTATTAAAAATGTTTCCTTTGTTGTCTATTTGGGCATCCCTGACCGCCTTTTCCAGAGCTATGTTGAAAAGGAGACACGCCAGCGCATCTCCCTGTGGCAGATCAACAAGCGTTTTAAATGTCTTTGATTGTTCGCCCTGTATTTCGACTTTGCAAACAACTTTACTCATTGTAGCCTTAACCTATCTTATCAGTTTATTGGGGATGTGAAATTCATCCATGGTTTCATACAATTTATTTCTTAGAGCATTAGCATAGATTTTTAAAATCTACGAAAAGATGGTATGTGTCGATATTGAATTTATTATTTGCCTTAGCACAAAGATCTGGTCTGTTGTTGATCGACCAGGTCTAAAACCACTTTGATATTCGCCAAGAAGTTCCTCTGAATATGCACTCAGGCGACTATATACAATACTCGAAAATATTTTGTATGCTGTATTAAGAAGGGTTATTCCCTTATAGTTTATATATTCCAATTGATCACCCTTTTTGTGTAGCGGGCAAACGATCCCAATGTAGTTCTTTAATATAATTTTTACACATTTCCCACTGTTTACTAATTGTTATATTCTCTTTAGTTATGTATTTAGTTTCGATATAGTTTTGAAACCTTTGTACCGTTTGCGGATTTTTGAGGAGTTTAATATTAAGGCGCCTTGTTTTGGTGCTCTCCTTCTTCGCATTTGAGATTCTAGCCCGAATTCTTGTGCCAACTAGAAAATGATCTAAATCAATATTGGCACCTCGATAGGTGCGGACATCCATAGTAAATAATTAACCAAATAATACCAAGTTGAGTTAAATAACCAAATAATTAAAATCATCCTCTGTCATATTATATGAAACACTAATGTTACTAGCAATAATATATACAAAATTATTGAACGCCATCTTGTTCTTATTAATTAGACATGACGTATATAACTTTAATTTTGATTTCAAAATATCCATAAATTATTCTAAAATATTAATATATTTGAAACTGTTAAATCTGTTATTTAAACTTTCAAATAATTCTCCATAGGATATATATGATACGAGGCATCATTTTAACTTTATAAAATGTCGGCGAACATTTGGCAACTACCAGGAGTGTTCCGAAAATATTTACTAGAAAGGAATGGAAACGAATACAAAATTATCATGGTAGTTCTTTTTTATAACAGCATATGGTCACAAACAACTTTGTACTAGGACCCAGATTACAATGAACGATAACGTCGATATTTCATATGCTATCGATTCATTGTAGGGTAAAATGTGCAAATGGTCACCTAAAAAGAAAATTTAATATAAAAAAAGTAAAACTTTGGGAATCAAATTTAAGGCATCAACCGGTCATTTGGAGTTTTAACTTATTGCAAAACACATTCACGCCCGATTTCATAATCAATTTAAACTAAACTTTAAAGTAAAGTTCACTTTAAAGTATAAATTTCAGTTTCATAATACTGTAACCTTACTTTAAAGTGCACTTTAGGTTAAATGGTAGAAATCTGTCAATTAACTCCGTAAAGTCCACTTTAACTAAACTAATAGACAGTTTAACCTCAAAATTTTTATATCCTTTTGCTACAAGTTTGTTTACATTCTTATTTTTTTTTTCAAATTTAAAATGAATTTTTCTACAAGTTCAGATTCTTCTGAAGATGAATTTATATATGTCCGGCGCCCGGTTAAAGTATAGGGATACTTTGGGATAAAGTGTATAGGGAAAGAATACATTATATAAACCAATATGATGATGTAAGTGTCTATGAAAGATTTAGACTGACAAAAGAAACAATTATGTCCTTACTGGAACAAATCGAACATTTAATAAAACTTCCAACAAATAGGTAAGTAATACCGTTTTTATTATCACATTAACATTGGTGGACACAAAAATCATTAAAAAGTCAAACCAACAATGTTAAAATGTATATAGATAAAAATATTAATGAGAGCATATTTTTAGGGGAGGAGCTGTTACACCACTCCAACAATTATTATTGACATTAAGATTTTTTGCTTCTGGAAGCATGCAAGTATCCGTAGCTGACTACATGGGTATATCAAGGGCAACAGCATCCAGAATTATCAAAAGAGTTTCGGCAGCAATTGCATCATTAAGCAGACAATATATTAAAATGTATGAAACAAATGATTAAATGGTTCAAGCTGCAGAAGCCTTTTATGCCATTGCACGATTTCCAAGATGCATAGGTGCAATTGATTGCACTTTAATACGAATAGATTCTCCTGGAGGTGTAGATGCAGAAATATATCGTTCAAGAAAAGGATTTTTTGCGTTAAATGTCCAAACAATCAGTGACTCTAGTTTAAAAATTAGAAATATTGTTGCACGATGGCCTGGTTCTGTGCATGGTCAAACAATATTTAACAATAGTGGCATAAAACAAAGATTTGAAGCTGGAAACTTTGGTAGATTTGTACTAGTTGGTGATGGTGGTTATGGTATAAAATCATATTTAATGACCCAGCTACATGATGCTGGAACAAAAGCAGAAAATCTTTACAATGAATCTCTCATAAGAACCAGGAATGTTGTGGAAAGGCAATACGGGGTATGGAAACGACGGTTTCCAATTTTAAGAAACGGAATGAGGCTGAATTTGGATGTAACTATGAATGTAATAGTAGCTACAGCAGTACTGCATAACATAGCTATAGAAAATGGAGACTTGTTTCCTGTAGATCTTAATCTAGATCAACAGGAAGATAATTTGCCTCAATTTCAGGGAAATTTAGATAACGGAAGACATTATCGTGAATTATTTATTAGACAGCATTTTGCAGAATTGTAGATTTAAAATTTCCAAAAAATATTGTCTATAAACCAATTTTTGTGTTCTGGTCAATTTCAATAATTTACATATTTATAATTTTTGTACATATTTATTAATTCGACAATTTCTGTACTGTGTTCTTAAATTTTTTGAATAGTTTCAATCTACTTGTGGAATATAAGGGACATTAAAACAACACTTTCTGTACACTATATTTATTATAAATCTTGTTGAACCAAAATTTTTTGTTTTAATTTTAATTCTATTTCTAATATTTTAATTTTTAAGTCGTGTTCCTTTATATCCCTCTCATGTTTAGCCTTTTCCCTCTCTTCCCTTTCCTTTTGCCTTTGATTGTCCTCAATTAATACTTCCAGCTTGTGTTCATAATATATTTTTTGCCTCAATGGCAGGATTTAAAACTTTAGGTCTCAGCTTTTGATGGGCTGTTTTTTTTTTTTAATTTTTCAGGAACATACTTGTTCCAGATATTTCTGGGTGAATCCTAAAAACAAGAATTATTTAATTACTACTGTACCTTTTTATTACATCATTACTACCTGTTCAAGTACTTATAAAGTAATTTTGGAGTCTGTATTGTTATCACTATGTTGCATATCTGTATCAAGTTCATCTTTTGATGTTGTTGACGATTCTTCAACAATTAAGATCTAAAAAAAGTGTATTAGAAAATATTTATACAACCTTTATATAAATATGCATACATTATTGACATCCATTTCAAATAATTCTCCAACATCATTTTGTATATCCTAAAACAATTAAAATGAATAATTATGTTATAAAAAGCCTGTGTAAACTTAGTACTTTATTGATTTCAATAGAATCAGAATCAAATTCTGCATTCAAACCCATCACAGTTTTTAAATTCATCAAATCCAGTACAGTGTCCTGGCACGAAAATTTTTGGAATTAAAATTAGCCACAATTTTTTTCCAAGCATTTTCCTACAAATGTAAATTTTATTTTTCATACATAAACAAAAATATATATAATAAAAACTAACCTTCTCATTCCAATTTAATTTATTTGTCGTTTTACATTTTAAAATTGACTTATACTTCCTCCTCTTTCGTGAAATTCACAGAACAACTTCTTTTCGCTGCAGACATAATTATCAACTAACTTTACAAACAATTAACATCTAACTTTTAATACCTAACTTTACAAACAATTAACAACTAACTTTATAAACAATTAACAACTAACTATAAACAATTAATAACTAAATTTACAAACAATTAAAAACTAACTTTAACTTTATAAACAATTAACAACTAACTTTAACTTTACAAACAATTAAAAACTTTTACAAACAATTTAAGATACAAAAGATAATTATACGAGGTTATTTAGATTTCGACAAAAACCCGGCAAAATTGACACAAACACGATACCAACCTACCAAATTAAACGCTAAAGTTTACTTTTACTAATGAAAAGAGCAGTACGTACGTATTATGAAACCGGGTGCGACACTAAAGTGCACTTTAGTGTAAAGTGAACATTAGTTAAAGTGTACTTTAGGTTGTCATTATGAAATCGGGCGTCAATTTAAAAAATCAAAAATTTTTGTCTTTGACAGAGACAAAAAATAAAAAAGTATCTTTGACCAATATTGTCACCATATGTGAACAATACCGGTCATGAGTGTGGGTAATGCCAGTCAATTTATTTGTGTTATTATTAAAATAAAAATCAATATCTATTTAACAATTTTTTGTTATAAAACGATTAACGAATGTGCCTTAATGGGTAATAATTCAAGTTAATCTGTATGAAAGGTAAAAAAATATTTTTTATTACAAAACAAAAAAAAAAATAACAAAAATATGTGTTTTAATGTAAAAATGGTTGACAGTCATCGCAGGTATAACCCTCTGCAGAATCCCATCCACTGCACTCTGAATGGGCCCATCTTGAGTAAAAGGTACATCTAACCACATTTCATTGTTTTTGCCACTTTCTCTTGTAATGAGGTTTCTTAGTTTGTACTTGTTTTCCAGTCTTATTTCTATTTTGTCCTTTCTGAGATTTTTGGTATCTAATTTAGTTTTTTCCTTTTTCTTGAATTTTTTTTACCTTTTTCTGTTTTTTCTGTACCTTTTCTTCTAACTCTTGTTTAAAAGGCCTATATGTCAGGATTTTGGCATGATGTTTATGTCTGGTTATACTCTTTCTTACAGCGGAATTTGTAATGTAGTAGGTGGCAAAGTTTGAGATGGGTTTGTATTGTAAATTTCGGCTGGTATGGCTTCATTGTTATCTTGGACTTCAACAAGCGATTGGTTTTGTAATGTTGTAGCAGCTAAAAAATCTTGATCTGTAAATACTTTTGCGTTGAGTGGAAAAATGCCAGCGCATTTAAAGCCAGATTATCCTTTACTTATGGTCGCTACTGTAGAATATGCTTTATTAAACATACCAGCAACATCATTTGGCGTGATATTTCGCATAAAACGTATTTTCATGAACAAATTACATTCATTTCGATATTCAGCTTTAAGAAGCATATAAAAAACAATTCATAATTCATAAAATAAACCTTCATCAATCCAACCATTATTTGAACATTTATGTAATGCCTCCGGAGGTCTATCTTTTTCTAAAAGAGGTATCAGTCGCTTTCGCGGAAAAATAAACATGGGTGGAATGTATCCCCCAGCGGCATTCATGGCACAAATAACTTATGTTTCTACTTCTCTCTTAACTGGTTGTAAACGCCACCCTTTTCTGGTCTTTGGTAGCTAAAATTTTTTCCAAGATCCTGGATTCTACTAATTCCCGTCTCATCGGCATTGTATATTTGTGTTAGATCAAATTGATATTTTGTCATTAAACTTTCTAATGTTTTAAAAACATGTCCACTTCTTCTTTATTAAAATCTGTTAATTTGTTTAGACTCGTGCCTTCTGCTTTGCGTATGGTTACTGTTGGATTTCTGCGAAGAATACTTCGTAACCACTCGACACCAGCTAATCCTAAGCAGACGTTAAAATTATGTTTAATACTGTTTCTTTCAGCAAACTCAAATGCTAATTTTCTCAGTTCTTTTGCTGTTACGCCTTAAAAAATAGAAGCTAAATATTTTACTTGTGTGGCTATTTCAGCTTCTTGTTCGGCAGAAAATACATATTCTTTCTTGCAATGTCGCAAAAGGGATGGCATATGCTTCTGCTGCTTTTCGCATAGTCATTTCACCATTTCGATAAGCTAAAATAGCTTTTTCTAAATCCTGTTGACTCCATTGTGCTTTACAAGTCATTCTTTACCGATTCCTTGTCATCTGAAATATAAAAATTCCCTACGAATTATTAGTACAAACTGTAAATTAATATAAGTCAGCATGGGGGTCATATCGGTCAACTACAAAGTACAGAGTAGTGTAGCGGCACTACTGTAGTTGGCAGTTATAGGAGGTTGCCAGATTGAATAGATTTCGCACACTCGAGATGACCGCCATTACCAACTGACCGGTATTTGTGCAGTTTACTCTACCTAATTTATTATATTCCGTTTGGTGTTTTAGGTATCTGTAAAAAAGAACCAAAAGTAGTAGTAACAACAGTAGAAGCAGAAAAAAAAAGGAACGAAGATGTATAAAATTCGATAAGATGTATCAGTGTGTAACAAGTATTATTGGGATAGGTGTAGGAGAGACTAATAAATTGCATGTGAAAGTAGGATTGCACCAAGGCTTAGTGCTTAATACTTATTCATTCCCCTTAGTGTTTAACACGATTACAGCGAAACTACAGGGTAACATTCCGTTATTATATGCTGATGATGTACTGTTAATTGGAAACAGTGACAGTGAATTAGAATAAAACTGGAAAAGCGGAGGCAACGTCTTGAGAAAAATAATTTAAAACTTTTTACAAAAACAGAGTACATATTTGGAATGATTAGTTAAAGATATAGTTACCATATTTAAAAGTAATAGTTTTAAGTACCTACGATCAGTATTACAGAGCAGTGGGTAAAGAGATGGAGATTCATGCAGTAGAATTAAGATTTAATGGATAAAGTGGAAAAAAGATAATGTGTTGTGTGATAGAAAAATTCCAATCAAGCTGAAGGGAAAATTATATAAATGAGCTATAAGACCAGTTATGCAGTTCAACTTATTGAACGTCAGGGCTTGGAGACGAGTGGCGCGGGATCGCCTTTGTTGGAGGCAGAAGTTACAGGAGGCCAAGGCTCAATTTGGGCTGTAGCGCCATTGGAAGAAGAAGAAGACCAGTTATGATGTACGGAATTGAATTTTGGGCAATTCAATGAGATAGCTTAGATGAATGGAGTGATACAAAAGGATAAAATTAAGAAATAGTACATTAGAAAAAAAGTCCACGGGTCCAATTGATGCCAAAACGAGTAAGCATATGTTAATATGGTTTGGTCATATTCTACATCGAGAGGTTAATCACCCAATATGAAAAATTACTCATCTGCGGGTTCCTAGAAGGAGTAGGAGCGGAAGACTGAAAAAAATATGGAAAGAGATAGGCAGGACATGTCGTTAAAGGGGATTGATATTGTTATGACCCAAAATAAAAACTTAATATCATAACGCCGATAAAGAGTTTTTAATGACCTATATAGAACATTATGCAGGCAACCTTCTTTTAGACTTTATTTTTATAAAAATTGTATTATTTTCCTTTTATTAAAAACGTACTAATCACACCTCGTAGACAAATATAGTCCAAATAGCGGAATCGATACCCATTAATAAATAATTATATTTTGATTAGAGTATGTACGATGATAGATAATGAGTTTATCAATATTTCAAAAACATGAAAGCATAAAACGTTTTTTGATATTATGTATTTTTAAATATAAATAAATAACAGTCATACTTTAAATGAAAAATATTCAATATCATTGATATTAAATATCGCTAATGCATACCAAAAACGCAGTGTCAAGTGATGTGTTATTTATTTTTTATGCATGACTTTGCTTCAATCACTTTTTGTAAGTATAAAAATATCATTTGCACATAACATATACATATATTCATATTCATATTCATATTCCTAACAAAAAATCTAATTGATATTGAATAAAGTTAGATTAATTTTTATTGCAAATTAGATATTAAGTTTTCATAATTATTTCAGAATGAAATCGAATCTTGTCGACAAATGTCCTGTTACACATTGGCCTACTCATGTCGAAAAACATCGTGGGACACCTGGCGAAGATCTAGAAATAACTGGAAACAACTGCGAGTGACCAATATTTGATTATTTAGGCGAGACAATAAAGCACTAAAAAGCACTGAGCCTACCAATTTTCCGCAGCAAGATGAATCGCACAGAAAGTGAGACAAAGAACTAAAAATACTCTGTTACGCAGACGATGCAATATTGATAGCCCAAGATGAAGATAGTTTGCAAAGACTAGTCCACAGATTTAACATACGAGCAAAAGAATTTAATATAAATATCTCATCTCAGAAAATTAAAAGAATAGTAATCAGCAAAAAACGAACCAGAGTGAAATAAAAATTGAAGGAATAAGTATTAAACAAGTAATGGAAATAAAATACCTTGGAATTACACTGTTTAGCTATGGAGATCTGGACAAAGAAGTGAGAGATCAAGTACAAAAAGCAAGTAGACTGGCAGGATGCCTTAATAACACTATATGACGAAACAGACACATTATCACTGAGATAAAGTCAAGAATTTATAAAGCCAGTGTAAGACCAATAATGACATACGCCTCTGAAACAAGACCCGACACAGCCACAACACAAAGGCTTCTGGAAGAAATGAGAGTACTGAGAAAAATTGCAGGATATCCGCTGAGAGATCGAAAGAGAAACATTAGAAGAAAATGTAGAGTACAGTGTATCAATAATTGGACACAAAATAGAAACAAAGAATGGAATAAGCACATAAGCAGAATGAGAGAGACCCGTGTCTTCTGCTACCTATGAGACCATGCCTATGAAGGAATTTTAGCGACTAAATAGAAGATTACGAAAGAAGTGATGCTGATGTCAAATTTTTACAGTAAAATTGTTAAAATAATTAACAGAAAGCTAAAATCTGAAGAAAAAGGAGTTCACTTGTCCAGAAGCAATTAATTATATGGGATAAGTACTCTAGCAGAACAGCTAATTGAATTAGGAAGATGGAAATCATATATAAAAAGACGAATAAGTGGCCGTTCTGGAAGAATACCTAAACGACAGAAACAGATGATTAACATTGGAGACCATTTGCCACAACAAATACATACTATTCGTAAGCCTGCAATGTGCCTCTATGCTGCAAAAATTGTTTTTTATTTTTACCACATTATTCATAAGAAGTACTGTTTTTTGTGTAATGTACTTTTTTATTTTAAATATTTTCTTTGAAAGTTTGTTTCTTTATTTTTTTATGACACCATTCAACACTAATGGGATATATGTCCCATGTTCTTTCTAAGGATACAAAGATACGCAAAAATGGAAACAAAATCAATTGCTTTGTTAGATCTCTAGTTATTAATCAATATCATTAAATTAAATTTAAACATTTTTATTTAGCTCCAATGAAATCAGTAATAAAAGGGTCAAATATACCTTTAGAATGTTCTAAATAACTTAATTGGATGATATAATGTTCCAATTCCTATAGCGTTCGTCGATTTTTATAAAGCATTAGATTCCATCGAATTATGCATAGTGCTTGAATCTCTCTGATAAAGCTGGACGAAAGCACAACGGACTACAACGGAGAGTAAAACAAGGAGACATTATCTCTCCCAAACTATCTACCCTTGCTCTAGAAGATATTTTTTAGAAACTAAAATGGAACAGCAAGGGTATCAACGTCGACGGATCATACTTAAACCACTTGAGATTCGCAGATGATACAGTTTTAATAGCAGATAATATTCAAGAACTAAATGATATGTTACAACAATAATATGCAGTTTCAGGAGCGGTAGGCTTGAAAATAAATTACAGTAAAACAAAAATACTAAGCTGAGACCGGACAAATATAACAATACAAAATCATAGCATAGAAAATGTTAAACATTATGTATATCTAGGTCATGTCATCAAACTAGGAAAACCAAATCAAGATCAAGATGCTGAAATTAAAAGAAGAACACAACTGGCATAAGGCGCTTTCGACAAACTAGCATATATCTTGAAAAACACCTCCATTCCTGTAAACTTAAAGAACAAGTTGTATAACACATGCATACTACCAGTTTGTACCTACGGCTTGGAGACAATAGCCCTTACCAAAAAATCTGCTAAAAAATTAGAAACAACGCAAAGAGCAATGAAACTAATCATGCTTGGAATAACACTAAGAGACAAATTTAAAAACACCGAAATAAGACGTAGAACGAATAGGGAATAGGTATATTGTGGAAGAAATTACAAAAATGAAATGGCACTTGGCAGGTCACGTAGCCTAATATAATGACAACAGGTGGACACGAAGAATTCTAGAATAGAGACCAAGGACGACAACAAGAAGCATAAGAAGACCTCAAAAAGATGGGTACATGACATAAGAGCAGGCAGGCAAACAGTGGATTAGATTGGCGCAATATAGAGAAAGATGGAAGCAATTGGGAGAGACCTACATTCAGGAGTGGATGGAAAATGGTTGACAAAGAGAAATAACTTAATTAAATGTATAGATTAGATGTTTTGTTGTTTTTTTTTAAAAGTTTTTTACTGTTTTCTACACAAACGCATCCTTTACCAGGTTGTTCAAAGTTTTTCCTTATTCTCCTGGAACTGAAACTCAAACGATACAGTAGATAGTATTCCTTAAAAGGAGAAAAGGTATACGTAAATCAATCGCTTCCAAACAAGAATTAAAAATAAATAATTCGAAAATACCGATATTAAAATTTAGATTTACTTTTATTATTATCATTACATATTAAGTTTAAATTAAATTGTTCTTCACAGGTTAGTTCCTAATTTTCTCAATGCTAATATTTTTTTCTAAAATTAGATCTATATGAAGACTTGGAAATAGTCAAAGAAAAACAAAATAGCCCCAATTGCGTTAATCGCCATGTATCTTTCAACCGTGACTTTCAACCTTTACATCAATAACTTTTTTCATAGTTCACACTTCACGATACTGCCCTACATTCTCTGCCTTATTTTCCTATACAAACGTCAACACCTTAATCCTACACAATTTTGTGTTTCTTTAAACACCCATTCTCTACAATATCGCCACACCTTCCTCTCACAAATTTTCGACCCTAATGTTAACTTCAGAACCATCCACATCTATCATATCAACATATCACCATCTTATCCACTCTTCACTTCTACATCACATTCCTGTTAATTCTTTTCTCTTTCATTATTTCTTGGTCAATTCATATATCAAACATGTATCCAATAGTTTTAACTTAGTAATCATCCAAACATTATCTAACAATTTATCAAAATTCATAATCTACCATATTACAAAGAATCCTTATCTACCATTGTCCACCTTCTCTCGGTCAACAACTTACTAGCACACTTATACAACAAATTTCAGGTTTCTACAAACTGAATTTAATACCACCAAAATAGATTTTGTTCAGGGTGCTAGATACTTTAAGTATAAAGGACCCCTATTATCTCTAATTGTTGATTAACTCCTTTTCTCCTTTAACCGCCCCCCTTCCTTTTCTTCAGTCATTTCCTTTACTTTTATTCTCATTAAGTCTCTGAGGAACCCAGCCTCTTTAATTTTAAATTCAATTACATAGGTTATTACTTTAATTTCTTCAGCATGTAGATTTCCATTTTACTAAACTAAATTTTATTAATTTTTTCACCATAGGAGCAGTCTTAAATAAAGTCATTTAAATATGAGGTCTGATATTAGCTTCAAATATTTGTTATTTAATTTTTACCTTGTCCTAGATGTGATAAACATAAAAGGATAATTTTCATATATATATAAGCTAATCCAACATAAAATACACTTCTAGACCACATTCCATATGACAAAAAGCAACATAAGTTGCCTAAGACACAGGTCATTCTATTAATCATGACTGTAAAACATTGATTTCACATCTTTTATACCCTAAATTAATAAATAAAAAAGTTTTTTAAATCCCAACACCTAGATTGCTGTTATTTTTTAAAATCATTAAAACTTGTTGAATCTTTTGGCTGTAGTAATACTATGTATAACTAATATAGTTTTTTGTTACATTGACATTTTGTTTTCGACATCCTTCATAAGTATCTTGTCAATCAGTTCCCAGCTATTCTCCGCGTGTAGAGGTTCTCTCACCGGCTCTGGAACTCGCTTCAACCATGTGTTACCTCTAGCCAAATTTAATTTAATACTGAACATCACAGTTATTTTACAACACAATATACAATCTTTTATAACTAAATGTAATTTAAAGGGTTTTTACCCTAGTATTTTGGTGGCTCAGGCATTTTGACCTAGTAAGTATAACCATCTTTTGCTTTTCAACCATAGTCAAAATTTCATAATCACGTTTGTTTTGGTTTATATGGTTTATACTTATTTTTAGGCATTTTTTTGATTTTAAAACCTGATGATGGACTGTGTGGTCCGAAAACGTTTGTTTTATTGATGTAGCCCTTTTAAGGGTTTTTTAAATAAATATACCCATTTACGAAGACTAACCTCTTTTTTGTGATACGTGGTATAAAGCCAGCTACAGGAATTTTTCCTTGTGGATTTTCTAATATTTTTCTTCTTTTAATGCTTTGTATTATCATATTTTGAAGTCAAGCATTATATTCTTCCTTACTTCATTAACAATGTGAAGGTGGTATTTTCTGTCTGTAGTCTATTAATTTTACCACTGTCTAAATAACATAGTTTGTGATTTTTGTGGGAACGTGGCAGAATTGTTGTATACAACTCGTACAAATAGTATTTATTGCACCCAACAATTTCAAGTTGCGTGCATTAAAC
Source organism: Diabrotica balteata (assembly GCA_918026665.1). Lineage (NCBI taxonomy): Eukaryota > Metazoa > Arthropoda > Insecta > Coleoptera > Chrysomelidae > Diabrotica > Diabrotica balteata. The sequence goes on along the minus strand of OU898279.1, from coordinate 41,042,218 downwards.
ATATTATATTTTTTGCCATTGTATTATACATAATTATTTTATTACCCGACAACCTTGAAATTGTAGAAAAAACATAATAGATGCCTTTTTATTGCAATTGAAGTTTGTTATTTGTTAGAAGTAAATCAATTATTTTATAATCAGCAGTGTCATAAATAATGTCTAATTATATATTTAGGAAAATCCTTTTAAAATTCCGTGGTTGGTTTGCTTTGATGGGATTAACGGACAGAAAAGAAACTAAGAAGAGGAGACTGCTCTGAAAACGGGAAGTTAACTTTCATTTTGTTTTCAGATTCTTAACGAGCAACATAGACATACTTTTCGGTAGGAAAAAAAGGACAGTCGTGATATTTAACGTAAAGTTTTTTCGTCCTTATATCTTATAATTTCTTTATTTTTTATATTGTGCATTTAAAAAAAAACATATTCAATAATTCTGCTGGTTTTTTCTTATATCTAGGACTTTACGAATAAAGAGTTTTGGATAAATAGATAGATAGATAAATGTATCTACTGAATATCTAAGTTATATTTTCAAATTTTCAAGGTTTTATGAAACTAAAGATAATAGTAAATAATACAATTAAATCGACAAGTAACCTGTTTTTAAGTGTTATATACTAAAGGATTTAAATAAATCGAGATTTATTCTTCTTCTTCTTAAAGTGTCTTATCCTCAATGGAAGTTGGATTACAATTGCAAATTCTTCTCTGTATTTAGCTGTTCTTATTACCTATTTGAACTTTAGCACTATCCATTGTAGGATGTTTCTTAGCCACGATAATTTTCTTCTTCCTAGACCTCTTTCCCTCGTTATTTTCTTTCACTATTAAAAGAGAATCACAATGTTTCACTTTGTTAAAAAGTTCTGCTTATTGCATATTCTCTGCAGCATTTGTTAATTTGAGGTGTGGGGCTGTCCATGAAATCTTGAGGATCCTCCGTTAGATCCAGATTTAAAAGGCCTCCAGTTTATTTTGAGCTAAAAGCTAAGGTAATAGAACAAGTCGTGGAGTTTAAATATCTAGGTATTACATAATCTAACTTCGGAAAGCTCGAAACAAAAATGGAAGATCAAGTGAATAGAGCAAATAGAGCCGAATGTTGCCAAAATGAAACAATATGGAGAATTAAAAGTATTGTGAAAGAAACGAAAGGCAGAATTTACAAAACAGTCATCAGATCAATACTGATATACGCCGCAGAAACATGAATTAACATAGAGAGGGCAAAAAAATGTTAGAAACAGCAAAGATGAAAGCAGTTGATGGTAAAACACCATGGGACAGAGCTAAAAGTACAAATATACGACGTAGTTGCATAGTGAAGAACATCAAGGACTGTGTAAGAAATAGAAGAGTAGAATGGAATGGTCATATAAGTCAAATGACAATAAATAGAGTAGTAAAGACGGCAATAGGCGGTTTCCTCATAGGAAGACGATCAGTAGGAAGACCACGAAAATGATGGATAGACAACTTCCTGGAGGCACATAACACAGACAGTGTCATATCTATATAAAAAGAAGAAGACCTTGAATCCATCTTTGGAATCCTCCAGTGGCTCTTTAAATAAAAACTCGGAATAAAGATTAAATAGCAAGAGTCCTTACCTAACCGCTCTTCTAATTTTTACTTCTGTGGACGTAGAACCTTCGATCATATCTCTGGCGTTTTGTTCCTAGTACAAGTTTTTTTAGTTGTTTGATGACCGATTGATCTAAATCAACTCTTTGCAAACGTTTCAATAGTAGGTCGTGTCCTTCTCTATCAAATGCTTTTTCGAAGTCTCTGAAGCAAATGCATATATATTTCTGTTGGTTGTAGCATTATGTGCCAAAACTGGTAAACTGAACAGGGTTTCTCGTTCTCATGTCGGCTCTGAATCCAAAGTGATTGTTTTCGATGATTGTTTTTTACTGCAGGACTGATAAGGCTTATTAGACGGGACTCATTGCAGTTTAGAATATTTCGATGTTTTCATCGCTGAATAATTTCAAGGTTCCAGGGTATATTCCATCTGGACCTGGGCTCTTATTTGTTTTGAGTTGATTAATGGCATTTATATTTCGGTTTTTAGAATTTATGATTCTTTTTTGCTGTTGTACAATATTTTTGGTTCTTCTCGTATGACGTTAAAAGATATTTTGAAATAGTTTTCATATTCTTATAGTTTATCTTTGGTCGATTCTAGCAATTCGCCAAAAGTGTTCAGCATGGTGTTCTCTTGTTAGTCGATGTGAACTCTTTGACCTTTTTAAGTAAATTAAAAAATCGTGTCTTTGTTGCAGTTGTTCTATTTTGATGCGTTTTGTTTCCAGCCATTTCCAGCTCTTTTACCTTGGGTTTTTTTAGAATTATTCTAGAAAGTATTTCTTAACTTGTTATTATAATTCTCATTGTTTTTTGTACCTGTGGGATAATTATGTCATTTTATGTATCCCACATAATATCTTGATATAATTAATGTCTCACAACTGACTAAATGATTATATTCTATAGGAATGTATAAATCTGTTTTTTACTATTTCTTGGCTGATGTAAGTTTAATCGTTCCGCAAAACCTTGTTATAAAAATACCGGCACGCCCTTAACGCTCCGACGGAAGTAAAACTCGCGAAGTCTTTTAAGCGATAAGGAGCTAATTTGTTAAACAGCCATTTTATCCACTTAAATCTTTAGATTTATCGCTGACTAGGGGATACAACTTTAGCTGTGAGGTAATTGATTCTTACATTTTTTAAGGTAGGGATGTTTCCTTTTAAAGTGTATTCAGCAGGAAATTGCATGGGGATATCTATTAAGTAAATCAACAATTTTATTGTTGTGGATTATAAGTCATATAAAACAAGAGAAGAAACATGCAACGAGGAAAGATTTGATTTGGAAATGCAAAAAAGCTTATTTATATACTCTATTTTAAAAGAGAACACGTTCGCTGCCCATCTTGAACAAAAAAACAGACATTCCATTATTATCACGTAACAACAGAGCCCCGTTATTTTTTAGCGGTCGTTATGGAGTCAAATATAGAGTCAAACATAAAGTTAATAAAAACATGCATTATGTATTTTTCTGTAGTGTCTAGATATGGAAGAACTGGTGAAATGAGTGATTTTAATGATAAAATAAGAGATTTTTAACGAATAATTCATTAAACGATAATTTTTGTAATATTTTTGGCCTATTGAAATAAACAGCCGTTAATGCTATGAATAAAAAATTAGATTTTTTTAAACAAATAAACCTAATATAGAATCATAAAAGAAACATAAAATGGCATTAACGAAAATCTATACATCCAAAAGAAAAAATACGCAAGAGGTAAAATTGTCAAAAAAATTAAGTGGCACATTCCTTGCAAACTCTTGCCGTGCATTACACACATATCAGAGTCTTGCACATTATGCAAATATGAGTGGCTTTTCTTTCTTAAGTGATTCAGTATCATGGTCTGTTGGTAAATATTCTGCATCACTTGCGCCAGACCCAATTTCCTCCTTCCATTTTTGCAAAATTTACTAAACATTAGTATCATCAAATTTAACCTACTTTGAAGGTCCATGATGACTTCCAGAATCCATTTCTTTACTTATTTCTAAAAACACAAAAAATATTATAAACAGTTCACATTGAACCCATGTAAGACTAATTGAAAATACTTACTTAAAAAAAGACCTTCTGTAAATTTTACCGGTTGAGATTTTTGATGTGCGCTAAGAACGAAAATATTCACAATACACACCGACCGCTTTGATTATACACTGGTATAAAAAACTACCCGAGAAGTACTGAGACACATAAAATTGTAAATGGCGGTTACCGCCTTTGGGACGGCCCACCGATAAGAATAGTAGCGCACCTAAAATTGTCCTCTGGGGGGGGGGGGGGGGGTAGGAGGGTTTGATTGAACACCGAAATAATTGTTTTATGCTACCTACATCATAAAATTTGTAAATAAAAGTGTCGGAATAGGGTCCTGGGTTTTGACCTAGGGATTGACCCCCCCAACCCTCCTCCCTCCTGGGTGCGCCATTGAGTTAAAGGTTACCTCAATACTGCTTCTCTTTATACTGCTTTATACTACTTACAAGCGATCAAAAATATTCCTTTATAACAATGCAAAAAAATGTCCAATGTTAAAACCTAAACTGAAAGAGTGAAAGGACAATAGGGTTCATTATCACTATCACTGTAAAGCTCTAAAAATAGACCTGGTGAGTTTGGACACTTTCTGCAATAATACATTACATCTTTGCGAATTCCCTGCTTCGAGCACCAAAGACATCGTTTTCGCAGTTTTCTTCCATTTTCACCCGTTTCGTATGGGAGGTGTAGGTCTGAATCTTCTTTTCCATTAGCATGGTTCGTTTAACGTCATGTAATGTCGTTATCCGGAGCGGACGAAGGCGGATGAAGGCGATGGATAGGGACGACTATATTTTACCCCGTATTTTACCCGTATTTAAAAAAAAACAATTTATTTAGTAAAAAATTATATTTTGACAAAACCATAAAGGTAAAATTACATCATTTATGTTTTTTATTTTTTATATAATCACGAAAGATAAGCCGACCATAAAATCATAAATTCGTGCTCGCCATAACATTATAAATTCGTCTATAAACAGGTTTTTCATAGGGCTATAAATGTCTAACATTCTCTTATTGAAA